>CM063089.1:210631838-211141838 GCA_031876335.1 Hipposideros larvatus | reverse complement strand
CAAGGGAGTCAATCTTAACAGGAAAATCCTTTGAACATACACCCAACTGATATTTCAGGTATCTTATGTGGGACCCCTTATTCTTGTCAAGTTACACCACAGTGTTAAATGCTTGGAAACAATGTGTCCACACACAAATCAGTCAACCAGTCTTTTCTGAACTGAGATTTTTGGACCTCCTTGAGGAAATTCTGCCTCTGTCAACATGCATATTTTCAAAGTAATGTCAAATTAAACGGATAGGACTGCAATTTAAGTTCTTCTATCATCTTTTGAATATGAGGCACTATACTTACGTTCAAAGAACTTAAAAATACAAAGTGTAACAAAGGACAGGGAAGCATTTGAGAAACTCTTCTAAAAAACATGCTGCCCTTTGACAACTTTCCTTTGAAATCTGCCACAGAAGCATTAGTGTCTAGAAATATGTCAACTTATTAGGGATAACAAAATGCTCTTGTGAATAGGCTGCAAAATTCCTGACTGTGTTATAATCACAAACCCTTTAAAACAAAAACGATAATAAATTTATTGACAAATGACTTATTCAACATGTAACAATAGGTTTATACAATAAAGAATTGCTGTATTTACCAACAAATTAGTTACTTAAGATGAAAAGTGATTTTTAAAGGAAAATAAAATACTAAGATTATATATCCTTAATAAAAAATTAAAAGCCAAATCATGTGCTTCTATGGGAAGTACATGTGGTTGCATTTTTAGGATTTTAGATTTTGGCATTAGACTTAGTTATAGCTAATACTTACCATACAAAAGCACCTTTTACTAGCTGTGTGACCCTGAACAAGTTACTTAACTTCTCTAGACTTGGGCTCTTTGACTACAAAGGAATCATACTAATTCTCTTTGAATTCCCAGGAAAACAAAATGTGAACATATTAAAATCCTTGTCTTACTTCTCTTGGGCTGCCATAAGAAAATACCATGGACTGGACAGCTTAACAATAGAAACTAAATTCTCATAGTTGCAGCGGCTGAAAATTCCATGATCAAGTGCTGGCGGATGGGGCTTCTAGTGAGAGCTATTCTCCTGGCTTGCAGATGGCCATATTCTCTCTGTGTCTGTCACATGGATTTTCTAAGGTCCATGGACATGGAGAGAGAGAGGCGCTATGGCCTCTCTCTCTTTTTATAAAGACACAAATCCTATTGGGTCAGACCCTGCCCTTATAACCTCATTCAACCTTAATCACTTTCATAAAGCCCTTATCTCTAAATGTAACCACATAAAGGGTTTGGGGTAAACATGCATTTTTTTTGTGGGGGTAGGGGGGGACACAATTTAGTCCAGAGCAGTCCTTAATCCTGAATAAATGATAGCAATGCATGACAATGGCTATTACAATAGTAATGATGATGATGACAGTGTTGCTCACCTATTAATAAAGACAGACATTTTTTCCAGAAAGTGCCATCCAGCTATGTGTCCTGGTAAACAAAAAGTCATTAACTTTTCTTTTCTTCTTAAACTCTTGATATAGGCACTGCCAATCACCCTCCTGTAATCTTAATTTCTGTTTTCATTTTCTGCTTAAGGCCAATTAGGGTAAGGCATTTGATGACCACACTACAAGTGATGGAATACAAGAAGTCATGAACAAGAAAGATGTCTATGAATCATCTTTCATTTTCCTTTCTTGACCTTTGTGGCTGAGAAGAGTAAATTCTCCCAGGCTAAATTCTCAACACTCTTTTCCAAAAGATTTCACCATTGTTACAAACCTGTTCCTAATTGTATAATCAGATACTTTGTAGAGCTTGTGCTGGGCTCTCTGAAATGCTGATTCCATTTACTTTTCCATATTTTTACATAAAGATCCTTTGGTAACCTTCATGTATGATCTTCATTTATTTTTTAAGCTGAGTCATGGTACCCAAGGTAGTCCCATATCACCTCTATTAGAACTACCTGAGACACATGTTAGGAATGCAGATTCCTGAACTCCATTGCAGATCTATTTGATCAGACTACCTGGAGGAGAAATCCATGGATTTACACTAAACAAAAAACAAAAAACAAACAAACAAAAAAAACAGCCCTTAGATGATTTTTGCTTATACTAAAATATGAAAGACGTAGCAAGGGAGGAAGAATAGAATATTCTTTCAAAAATTTATTTTTTCATTATTAGCAGTAATTCTCCAAGCACAAATATTAATTATTTGTGAATTTTGAACATTAGGAACAAGAATATAAATGAAAAGCCATAGAATTATCTTATGTTGGGCAGTAGGAGGATGAGAAAGATTGGTCAAAAGCAACAAAGAGTGGATATGAAAAGTTAGTTTACCAGTCAAAATCCGAGGAAAGTAGCAGTAAAAAAAAGATACTATTCAGGTAGGAAGATGTCCAGGAACTAAGAGGGTCCCCTGGTATAAAGGGTTTTATAAGGACTGCGAGTACTTCTGATCCGGTCATTCCTTACTCTCTCCATCTGTTTCTTCTCCTCACCCTCTCCAGCTGCAAAATCTCTGGAGAACATTCTAGTTCCTCTCTCAGACCCCAGCAATGCCTCTGAGGTGGGGTAGTCACCATACCCTCCACTCATCAAGTCAATGTGAGTTTCTAACTCAATGTCCTGGGAATATATATCTTTGTCATTCTATTCAGAAACCACATTTTCCCAAGAAACTATTGTTATAAAAGGTGGTTCTTAACTACTATTGATATGCTTTTGCTAGTCCAGTTTCTCTATGGGATAAATGGGCTTGGAGGGGTTAGTCCAGGAAATGACCCACTATGTTTAAATACTGAAACTTCTGAATGACTCACAAATGAACCTTGGGAACATGATTCATCCATGAATCATTTAAATGGGAATATATATAGAGAGAGGAAAATATAAAATTGTTTACAAGGTCAAAGATTGAGAAGTACATGGCCTCACAATATATTAATATATACAAAGAGAGAACGGTTATTTTACATTTCAATAGCACGTTCAAAGGTAAGAAGGAAAGCCTTGAACATCAGATGCAAAGATCAAAGGAGCACTAAAACGGAACATGCTGTTCGTTTAGCCACTAATGTTGCTCTATTGTGAATGACTGAATATTACGTTTGCTCTAACGAGAAACACAACACAGTGGTTAGGAGCCTGCGGTCTCTCGAATCAAGCAGACTGGTTTAAATCCTGGCTAGTCCACTTCTAGCTCTGTGATCTTGCTCTTATTTCTTTAAGCCTTTGCTTACTTGTCTGTAAATGAGTAGCACAGTCATGGTTGTTAAATGGACATAAACTGCTTAGTTCAGAGCCTGATCTGACATTTATTAAATAAATGTTTATTGTTATTATTATTAATCATCTTTGTACCATTGTTATCCTAGTATGAGATAAAAACATTTTTTAAAATACAGGTTATTTTATAGGTACAGTCAATCTTCATTATGCATGGACTCCATATTTTTTAATTTGCCTACCTGCTGAAATTTATTTGTAACCTCTAAGTCAAAAATCACAGTGTTTTTGTATTCATTTGTGGACATGCCCACAGCTTTGGAAAATTTAAGTTGCCCAATACACATGCTTCTAGGTGAGGTTGAACAGGGCGACCCTCTGCCTTCCTGTTTCCGCATCAAAAGATGCTATAAACAAGCATCTTTTTGGCAGTCTATTTAGAGCCATGTGTTTTGCATATTTGTGTGTTTTATTGGCACTGTTGCTGTTTAAAATGGACTCCAAGTATAATGCTGAGGTGCTGTCTAGTGTTCCTAAGCACAAACAGGCTGTGATGTGCCTTCAGAAAACATGTTTTAGATAGCTTTGTTCAAGCATGAGTTGCTGTGTTGTTGGCCACGGGTTCAATATTAATAAATCGGCAATACGTATTAAATAAGGTGTCTTTGAACAGAAGCACACACAGAACAAAGTTACGTGCTGTTAATATATTAAAATGTGGTTACCAAAGGCACACAGGAGTCTAAAGTACCCTGCATTTTCTATAGAATCAATGATTCGGCATTCACAAATTCAATGTTTGAGGCAACATACAGAACATAGGTACTACAGATGTCAAGAACCTGAATGTATTTCTTTCTAAATGGAAATATAAACATGTAATTTGAAAATGTAGGGAACACTAAATTCTTATTTCCCATCCTTCATAGGTGATAAAATGTGAGGTAACTATAAATGAGTAAGAGTAGGTTGGGTGATGTGCTACCGATGCTAATAAAAAGGTGTCTTCTCCCAGCTCTGGGATCATGTCTTCTGATGGAATTTTATTCAGCAGTAGTGTGGACTAGGTTCATGAGAGAAAAGTCACTCCTCTCATTCACATGAGAAGACTGGAAGTCAACTCTGACATACAAACTTTGCCTTACCACTAGCATTCAGAAATGAGTAATGGATTGCCTTGTTGTAACAATGTCTTGAATGATTGTTTCCTTAATACATGCTGAATGCTGACAGTGCAAATCTCCCAATCTGCTGTGATGGGACCACTGTTATTAAAGAGTACAATTATGCTTTTGTAACTTTCACTCATTTCCTGATTTCACTAGAATTTTTCTGAAAGAAATATAAACAACTTTACAATTGACACAGGACTAAAATCATAGCTAACATTCACTGAGTGATTATTCCAGACACTATGCTAAATAGGATATATATATTCACAGCAACTTTATGATTTAGGTGTTATTGTTATTGTTACTATTATTATTCCAGTTTACTGAGAAAAAGGAGCTTAGGAGTGTTAAGTAATTTGTACAAGCTAAGTGAGTTAGGGGTGAACAGGGAATTCAGAACTTTGGTTCATGTACTTGTTTACTGTTTTCTCTGTTCTCTTTATAGAAAGTAAAATTTCATGTGTTATGTATGTACCTATCTACTACAGCAAAAGTGAGACATGCTATCATAAATAAGATCTATGGAATGGGAGAAATATGAGGAATTCTCTAAGTTACTCTAAAAATAAAATGAAGAGATAAAATCATAAATCTCAAAACAGTCGTGACAAGCACTCCCCAGTTTATTTCTGAAGAGAGGCAATGGGGAAAGGAGGATTATTTTAATACATGATAGGTATGGGTTTTTGGTTTAATAAACACTGTTTTACTTTCAAACTCAAGAATACAGGATTTTCTTAGTCCTTTTGACTCTTCACACAAATACGTAATTTACTAACTTCAGTAACATGTATAAATAGAAGCATAAAAAGTGATACTATTTTGCTATTTTCAAATTGAAGCAAATTTGACAGATGACAGATTAGTTTAAGATAAATGTTTTATCAGCATTTTAGAGATTATAAAAGAAGTATTAAACATACTGCACATCAGGGGAAATGTGAAAAAGTTGGCGGTAATCTCTTTTGCCTTATGAAAGCAATGGGAACTCAAATACATGTAAGACACCTAATCTTAGAGGATAAATATGAAACAGAATAGTAATTAGTTTCTCTGATCACCTAAAAATAAGTTATCAACCACAATAAATAGCTTCTTTTTAAAATAACAGTTTTATGCCTGGGAAATATTATCTAAAACCTGTAGCAACAATGGTAGAAAGATAATTTTTTTTCCTGTGTTTCTTTAGACAGGATAATATGCATCCTATCTCATTTCTCTTCTCTGTATATCTTTGTTCCCACCAGAAAGGCATTGCTACAATTATATCACCTAAAAACCGTGTGCATGCACCCTTACTTTGCTGGGAGACAAATTTATCTTGGATGCAGGGTCATATACCTTTGAAGGTTTTTTGTTTGTTTGTTTGTTTTTTATACAAAGTTTAATAAAGCTCTTCTTTTTAAAAACTTCCCATAATTTAATATAAAGAATATAGCCATCTCTATATTAACATTCAATCTGTTAAACTTTCAACATTGTGAATTTTAAATAATTCTAAAATGATTTGGTCTTTTTTTTTTTTTTACTTTAAGCTTCTATTTTTCAAGAATTTAATTGTACCAATTAAATTCATCTAGCCTAGATGCTAAAGAAAATTCTCTACATCTGTCTTAGATTCTGAGATCTCAGAGCAGTAACACTGTTTTATAGCGGAGTCTTTGAAGAGGTCAGAGGCTATTGAGAGATTCGTGCTTTATCAAAAATTCACAAACTATGTGTAACTTTTCAAGTTCAAATAAGTCTTTGCCTTGAGGCCAATAAGCATTATTTTATTGGTTCATTTGTTTTACTGAAAACCCATAGAAAACAAATGAGCGGTATTTTCTTCGTTTTATTGATTATCAATAGATGTGTACAGATAGAGGTGGCTGAGATAAGGAAAAAGGACATTAGGTAACCAGAAAGCAGTCTGTGGAAAAGCTGCTCCACTTGTACACTGCAGAAAACTGTGCTATTAAAAGCAGCTGCTTCTGGAGGCAACTAGAGAAAAAATATATTCATATGACTTTATTTATATTGCTCTGTTTATGCCCTAATATAAAGGGTAGATTACGCATCAGAAGTCTAAACACATTCTTTTTTCATTTTGGTTTGCATGATCATTTTTCCTTCTCTCTTCCTCCTCCTTCTGCTTTCTTTACTTAAAACCGTCCAATCCCAACCAGATCAGTGATTTCAGATTCTATATTATTATTTGATAGGGAAAAGAAATACCCCAAACATTAAAAATTCATACATCTTTTCTCCTATGTATATCTTCAGAACTATGATCCGTACACTGAAGATACGGCATCTCCCACTCCAAACTCATAGGCTCGTAATACCTGCCTTGTCCCACAGCAGGAGTCCCAGAACCTCAAACTGAGTGGCAAAGCGAAAACTAGACTCTCAGTGAAATACGTAGCTGCCTATCCCTTGTCTGGTACCTAATAACCCAAGAACCATCATACTATCAAATTCCTGGGACAACTAGCATGAATGGAATCATTCTTTCAATCTAATGAGCTAATGCTCCTTTAAAACCACCATTGCTACTAAGATGAATAGCACAAGTAAATATTAAAGTCACCTGAGCCTCTTTGTAAAATTTAAACATGGTAAACTTATTCATTTTTTCCTTGATGTGTTTCCTCTTTTGGTTCCTAGAGGAGGTTATATCTTGCAGGGTATGCCCTTATTTATCCAGCGCCATAAACCTGAATAAACAATAGAAAGTAACTACTTTCAAAATATTGCTAGACTGATTTTTTTTTCTAGAACGCAAACTTGATTCTTATGTGTTTAAAAGATGTCATTGTCTATCCTGTTGTAGGTAAAATGTCCAAATTCCTTAGTATGACATAAAGGTTGTGTGTGAGCTGTAGTCTTGTCTTTCCAAATCTATCTTTTACCATTTTCACATACAACACCATTGGGTCCAGACACATTGTCTTACTAATATTTATCTTAAGCTGACAGGTGCTGGCACATACCTTTCCCTCTGTCTGGGAGTCTCCCTTTTTTGCCTGAGTCTTCTCAAAGAATCATCTCAAATGTAAACATATTTTCAAGTTTTCTCTGTCCTGACATGTTCAGGTTACCGATCTTCACAAGACAGAGTTTGCCAAGGTTTTCTGGATGCTCCCAGAGCTCTCTGATGCCTTCAATTTTAATAATTATCACATGCTGTAATTATTTGTTTCCATGTCTGCTTCCCTGACTAGGTAACCACTCCTCATGCTTCCACTCATTTTTGTTTCACAGAGCTTAGGAGAATGTCTGGCTCAAAGTCGACACTGAATGCCCCATAAAGCAATTCCCATTCTCTCTCCTACTCCCTCTGATATCAGTTGTATTATATTTACATAACCATTGCATGGTTTTATTTAATACTTTATATTTGTTGCTGAAAATGAGCTTTGAAGAGTCTACTACTCAGTGCTCTGAATATCAGATACTTACAAAAATGTTTTCAAAACAAAGATATCTGTGAATAGTTTTTTCGATGTTAGCTTCCTAAATATGTGAGCTCAATAAATCATGATGTTGATAAAAAACAACAAAGGGTGGTTTTGCTAGTTTGTACATTTAAAATTTAAAAAATAAAATAAAATAAAAACTCTTCCTCACCAAATTTTTAATTAGCTATCCAAACTGTAACTACATTTCATTTATCAGAAAATGTTCTATTTGTAGGATGCTCAGAACCCTATTCTGCCATTGTTAACGTTTCCTTTAGGTGTTGTCAATAGGCACTCTGATTCATTGTTTTTGCGCTTGGCATTTTCTTATATAAATTCCTGGTAATGTCTGTATTTGAAAGAGCAGAGCCTTTCAAGTGCCAACACTTAGTCAACACTTTAGCTTAAAATGCAGTTTAAGGGTAAAATTTAGGTTAGGTAGGCTACTTAGTTTTATGCTATAACTCCTAAAAACTATCTTTAAGTTTTACAGTCAGTTTTTAAATGCTCTCAGAGGCAGAAAATCTGCATATGTTTTCAGCACAAACAAAAATCATTTGGGTGCAAGTTTAGAGAAGAAACTTGGTGATTTAACAGGCATGTAATACTGTTTCTGGTGAAATAATATAAAGCAATCAAATAAAGTAATTGCCTCTTGTGTTAATCACTAACCTGACTGTGAAGACATGCCTAAAACAGCAACTTCAAAATTATTCTCAGAAAACACAGTATAAGAATAACTATAGAATTCAGGAAAAAACTACATAGAGAGATATATTCTGGTGTCATTGTCAGATACAGGAGGCCTCTTTTATCCTTGGGTATACTTCCCAAGTGGGTGCTCCAGTAGATGTCTCAAACTGTGGATAGTACTGAACCCTACACACACACACACACATGTAAACATATATATATACATATACATATATATATATATATATATATATATATATATATATATATATATATAGTGTTTTTTGCTTACATGTATATCTATGATAAAGTCTCATTTATAAATAAGACATGGTAAGTGATTAACAACCACAACTATTAATAAAATAGAAAAATTATAACAATATACTGTGATGAAGTTATGTGAATGTAGTCTCTCTCTCTCTCTCTCTCTCTCTCTCTCTCTCTCTCTCTCTCTCTCAACATATCTTATTGTACTGTACTCACCCTCCTTGTGATAAAGTTAGATGATAAACACCTATGAGATGAGATAAAGGGAGGTGAATGGAATAGCATTAGGCTATTATGACCTTCTGAGGACACATCAGAAGGAGGATCATCGAGCCATGACAACGTTGATGGTTGTATGTCAGAAGACAATGTTGAATGTCAATAGCTGGTAGTTGGGGATCTTCTATAGTTAAAAGTGTTTTCTATATTTTTGTATACTAGTTGACCATGGGTAACTGAAACCATGGAAAGTGAAATGGTGGCTAAGGGGGAGCTACTGTCATTGCAGATTGCTTGGTGGCCCTTTGACTTTAAGGAAAGATAATTCTGCTAACAAAACACGTGGTTTTGTTATTGCTTAAAGATGCTCAAGGCCATTTGAATGTAATGGATCTCAATTTTAAAAATTTACCAGTATCTACAGCCTAGTTTTATTATTATGTCCTGAAGTATTTTAGGTCCTCAGTCTGTTTCAGTAGATTAGATTACAGAGAAGTATATATGAAAATCAAGAGTTGGCCAACCATTTAATGTTAGGCAAATAACAGGAAAGTGATAATGTCAAGATCCCCAGAGTAAAGAATTTCCATTTCCCAACAATGCCAATGTCTAAATCAATCTAATAATATAAGTCTTAAGTGGCATCTGTTTTTGGCAAGGGATCACAAGAGAGAATCTTTTCACTCCTAACCTTGAACGTACTGTCATAAGAACTCACTACATCAAAACGTATATGGGCATTGGCAACAGCCCATGCAGCAATGCCGCTTCTGAGCTCTTTAGGGCTGAGGAAGGCCTGCTGCCATTGGCCCAGGGTCCAGCTGGCAGGTGAGCCCAGCTGACACCAGTCTCTAGCTCAAGTATTACAGAAAATTATCAGAGTGGGAAGCTCCTGTCAGTGCTACCATACTTCATCTGAAAAAGACACGGAAAAATTCACATTCTAAAGCTGTCAGCTTGCAAACTTTCAGCAGAGAGAAAAGCCTTCCTTTAAGAATGTAAACAAGGACAGTGAAGGTCTTTCTTGCTATCTAAAGATATCAAGATGCAAGAAGCGCTCTGGCAGCTGGAAGACGGCGAGGTGGTGGGAAACCCCATGCCCTGATGTGAGGCTGAGCCTACCTTAGAGACTCCTAGCATTGTTTCTTCCTGCTAAGTACTTTACCTGCGATTGTAATGGCAGCTTCTTCAAAGGCCTGAAACAGGGGACTGTATCTTTAGAAGCAACAGGCAAGTCTCTCTGAAAGGATCAGTTTGGCATTTCCAGGGGAAAGGTCATTTCTTTACACCTCGGAAGAGGCTAGATAACAACAACAGAAAGCATACCAGGCATGAAAAGCTACATTTTCCGAGACCCCTAAAGGCAACCCTGACACAGCTGTGCAGCTGGTGGTAGGAGCCAGTGCACTAATTTATCCCACTTCATTGCATTGACTTCCTTTTCTGTGAACTGGCATCACGGCTGGGGAAAGAAATGTTTACTGAGACTTGCTGAATTATATTTACACATCGAGTAGACTCCTTCTAAGTTTCAAAGAAATGATACCTCTAGAGTTGGTGAGATATGGGGTGGTGTACAAATCACCCACATGGACTTGAAAGATAGCACTCTTGTGACCTAAAGAAGGATAATATCGAGTGAAGTGCAGCACTTTGACTTCCTCCCGCATACATATCAGTGCCAAGGCAATCACATGGAGGGCCCTTGGGATACTGGGGTGATAAATCAGGACTTGGGAGGAAGCCTCCAAAATTCCAGGGCCTGAGGAACAACTGATTGAAGCTTCCATTACAGATGTCCCCAGCAGAAAATAAAGAAATATTTTGTCACACATTATCTAAAAGAGCTGCATTGTTACAGACATTCCTATTCAATTATTTATATATACTCTTTCTGGTAAATCTCATCTGATTCTCTCTCCTTTCTAAATGTCACGAGTTTTACTCTCGCATTGGCACTGAAGTTAACATTTGAAAGGGGGAAAGGTTGTACTTAAGTTTAATAGATTTCATATTTAATAATGTAGTCAATAGAGTCTGCCCACTTAATCAGTCAAAGGCTATTCCACTCTGGACACTAAATGCCTTCAGAGAGCCATGTGGCTTCCATTACGTACCATTCCCCCTTGATTTTCGACTCTTAGAAAAATATTTTAATATTTCCAGAGCTTTACTTATCTATAAATAAATGAAATGTCATTGCTTTTAAGTAAATGAAATAGCGCTGATGTTATTCTTCATACACTATCATTAACAAAATTCCAGAACAAGGAAATTCAATTCTCTATGGGATTTGAAGGAATTAAAGTACTGTGTGAAAAAAAAAAAAAAAAGTAAACTTTTATAGCCTTTCCTTGTTCTCTTGTGACAAAGATACTTTGCTTTAACTGTACTCAGGCTCCTGAGCCTTCTCTTAAGCCCATTCGTATACTTCCTCGTAAAATCTAGTTTTAACAAGAATCCTGCTAAGTCAATTTAGCAAGAACCCTCCACCTTCCATGTCTGATCAGGCTGGTCATCTTCTGCCATCCCTGAGGTGATGACTGACCTGCTTTCAGCAAAATGCTGTTATGTTGGTTTACCCATAATCCTCCTGGTAATTTTTCATTCACTCACCCCCTACCCTGCTCCTTGGCTAAAAATCCCCACTTGCCCTTGCTGTAGTTGGAGTTGAGCCCGCTCTGCCTCCCCCACTGTAAAATCCCATCGCAGCGGTCCCTATGCCTGTGGCGATGATCCTGAGTCAAGTCAGCCTTACCTTCTTTAACAAGTGTCATTGATTCCTCCCGCCCACCCACCTTCCCTTTAACAGCTACAATTTCTCATTTTATAAAAGGAGGACTGCAGAATGAAAACAAAAGTAGAATTTCATAACCAATCATGGACTCTAACATTTCCATCTAGTGTATGCTTTGTATTCAACTTTCCAGCAACGTGCCCTCATTAGTCATAGCAGTATTTATTTAAACACTGTTAACAGCATCGCTCCAATGCCTTTATATTAGCCTTGTAGCCATTTAAATAATATGTTCTCAAGCCTCAATTACTAATACCTAACAAGTTTTAAGGAAAGGGGTACGCATGTCTAGGCAGTGCTTTGGGTTTTTTTTCTTTCATATCTTGTAGGTATTCTGTTAGCTCGAAAGGGACTGCATACAAAAAGAATGACTCCTGAAAACTTTTAATTTTAAGCCAGGAAAGATTCTACTTCATGGCACATATTTATGGTGAGTTGGTGTAGGGTTGCAAAATATACTAAGACTAGTGATTTAAAGGATAATAAAAAAGTTTACTGTTAACTAAACACATACTTTCCTGTTACAGAGCAACAAAGGGCTTAAAATTACTACGTCATTGCCTACCATGGAACTCCCATATTCTTTGGCTATTTAGGGAGCCTGCACCCAAACGGCTATAAAATGTAGATTTTTTTTTCTTTTTTTACTGAAAGTTAATATTGAGGTGTCTTTTGTTTGTATTGTTTTTATTATAGTACGGTGCAGAAAATTACTTGTTTATTCTTTTCATTAACTGTTTTAAACTATCTGAACTGTAAACCGTTCAGGAAATAAGAGTCCAGTTTTTGTTCTCCAAACTTATTAAGTTTCAGTTGAGGCTTTCCCGTCTCAAAAAGTCTCTTAAGATGCACCAGACGGGGTTGGCTCATTTGTATTCAGGGTATCTTCTTTATAGCTTTCATTGCATTTGTCACTCTGTATTTTAATGTTCTTCCCATACTTTTTCTTCCCAACTACTCTGTAAATCCCTAAAGTCAGTAATTTTTTAACATAAAAGATGAAAGAACCTGCCAACAGAAACTATTACTAGATCATATGGCACGGGCAATCAAGAGTCATACAATGAGCACATCTCTGTCAGGAAAGAATTCCCTATGACTCGTGTCACTGCCATGTACAAGGTTTTCAATTAATATGAATTGGCTACTCACTCTGTATTTTGACACCCTCCAGCACACCCCAGTAGGAAAAAAACAAAATGGGGGCAAGCAAGAACATTTTGATAAATAATTATGAATGAAAACCAAACATTTATTACATCTATATATATTTAGACATTTGGGAAAATATAATTTGGAGGGGGGGGGCGTTGTTTCTAGCAGCCCGTCACAAGTAAGAAATGCTCACCTATACAATAGTGTATCTGTGTTAACAGTAGGCTGTTGAAACTTGCATCTTCAAAGTCACAATACCTTATTTCTTCAAAAGCCGGTGATATCATTCAAATATTTAAAGATTCCTATTGAGACAGTAATTTAGTTGTCTTATAGGGCTGGAGTAAGGTTAAACAAACAAACAAACAAAACCAAGGTCTTAAAAAGGACTGCTTAGATTCTACCTCTGCCTCTGTCCTTTCTGGTCATGCAATCTTCAGAGAGTTGTTTAACCTTTTTAGGTTTCATTTTGCTCATCTGTAAAACACTTGTAATAAAATCCACCTCACCACTTGGTTTCAAGAATTAGTTGAGATAATAAAGGGAAAAGGCACTTTGTATACTGCCTAGCAAATAATAAATGACCACTGAGAAAAAACCCAGGAAATCCACTTACTGAGTTTCAGCATTCAAAAATGAAATGCATGGTCTAGCACATTCTGAAACTGACTTAATGGGATATCACCAAACGACAACAACTAATAAGCCACAGTATGAACTATGTGACATGCAAAATTTCTAGGGAACTTTTGGCACTACCAGACACTATAGGAAATTATATTAATAATATACAAAGTACTTTATAGCATTATAGAAACTTATAGTGCAAAAATTCTGCACAGTATTTCTCATTTTCTTGGTAACAATGGGAACATTTCTAAGGTTCTTCAGTCATTGAGGCATTTGGTTTCTGAGGCTCACTCCATGCACCTTCTTCCTCTCAAAAACGGGAATGGTAGGGCAGAAAAGCAGATATTAGGTGCTCTGAAAAAAGATCCACTTTTTTCTAAAATCTAAATAATTTTTTTTCATTGTAACACTTGAAGTCATTTAATTAAAACATGAGCATGAATGATTTATTCTCAATATCTCATCATATCCCTACAACAGTACATTGCATTTGGACATTTAAAATATCTTTGTTTGTTTTCATTTACATTTAATTCTCTCCAAAATGTATGAATAAATTCATTTGCTCCACAGCCAACTCTAACCACTTTTTCCTGCCCGCAAAATTTCTCATGCAGTGTTCTTTCTCCAAGCAATCAGGAGGCTCCTTTAGCATTTTGCAGGTGGCTGGGCTGCACTGTTTGTTTGCTTGTGTTTCAAAAGTTGAACTGTGAGCGTTAATCAGAGCCTAAAGCGTTTTATTTTGTGTGTGGTTTTAAAAATGCAAATAAACTTGAAAGCTGACCAATTGCCTGGAAAGTACCAAAGAAGAACAGTTGCTCAACAAAAGTGCTAAGAAAAGAAACCCAACACATGTTCTCCATCACTGTGTCATTGTGGAAAGTTGGAGGAAGGACGGGAGTTATAGGACAAGATTAAGTACAAGGGAAAGGAATGAGCCAAGGTCTGAAAAGCAATTCCTCCCAACTGAGTTTTGCAATAGGTTAAAATAAAAGTATGTATCACTAAAACAGGTTCATACATTTTTTATTTCCTTAGATTTATTAATTTCTAAAATCTAAAATTTTCTTTTAAAAAACGTTGTCTAGATTGTCTCAGAACATAGTAAAAACCTGTAAAACTAATTTTTAAATATGGTCAAACTGATTTTCCCTTACATATGTTACAGGCACATTATAACCCTCTCTGCTCATTATGCTCATTAATGGACACTTCAGATATCTGAGTGCATTTGCCTCACAAAAGAATACCGATAATATAGCATTACTAGAGCATTTAATCCAGAATGGTGTTTTCTCTTATTATATCTGTATGTAGTCAAATTTTTCTTTACAATTTAAAATATTTACTTACATACTGTCATTACAAGTTTAAATTTTTTGTATTACCAAAATTAATCAATACATTTGAATAATTAGAACCTGTGGAAAAAACAATGTCTTTTGATCCTTATTACTTTTTGTTTTATATAGGGACAGCTTTCATTCTTTGACTTTCATAGGTCAGAAACATCAGACAATATAAATTAGATAAGTTTCAGTGGGTCTCTGCTAAGACGTATCACAAAATACCTTCCTTATTGTTTAGAAATGCCTGATGAGCATTACAGAGGAGGACATGAGAAATGTTGGGAATGTCCATTTGTTTCTCAAAATGCTCTTTTAAGGCCTCATCCCAGTGTGGCAGATTGTTTTCACTTTGTGCTTCATTTAAGTTATTTCCACTGTAAACTTTTAAATTATGGCACTTGTATCCATAACTGATAAGAGGCAATATTAAGTGCTTGAAAAGTATAAATTTATCAGTTTTCAAAAATGATTGGAGCTATAAATGTATGCAGTTTATGCAGAATTAAAGGTTATCTCTAATTCTTGTTTTTTCAAGTTCATTTGCTTACAACAAGCTTTTATTTAAAAGTGGGCCTTTAATTATACCTTTCCATTACTAATTAAAATATATTTATAAATATATGATACAAGATGTGAGGTAGATTTATTAGCTATGATAGAAGCAAGGAGAAACAAGAACATTGAAAGAAAAAAGGCAGGAATAAATGTATTTGTTAAATGAGAATCTGTTTCTATTTAAACATTTCTACAGGAATCACTCTTTGGGGGAAATACATAATCTTAGGGGAAAAGTCACGCTCACATGTATATGGATGCCATCCCTTGGCAGTAGAGAGATATAATACGTTTCTGACAGCTTAGAAAACCAGCAAGCCTAAGGCAAAACACAATTATTCTGACAATGGATATTAATATTGGATATCCTAAAACTAAATCTGTATGGTTCCCAAACTGTTTTGATAATCAGTTTCTTCTGCTGCATTTTTGTTTTCAACATTTAATAGGACTGAATTACTATCCTAAGTTTACATGTTTTTCAGAATTTTATTCTTGAAACACAGGAAGAAAGAGTAAACCAAAGATAAGTGATGATTTTCTTATTAGTGGTTATCTCTCAGACCCTGAGGATCCATCGTAAAGTGTTACTCAGGGTTGATCATCATTTAAGTTAACATCCCATTAAACTATTTTCCAATTTCTATTGAGGCACATATCTAATGATTATTAATGTTCTCTCTGGTGATGTTTATGGATGCAGAACCAGGCAATAATTTGTCTCAATAACAGAGACTAAGCCAGCGGAATGATATTTGGTTATGTAAGTATTTAAAATGCTTAACTATGTACCTCTAAGTAATACTTCCTTGCTTTAGGAAGACTGCAGAGTACACTGCTGAGTTACTAAATAGTATATGGATTTCTATTTTTATGTGAATAATTAAATGTAAAAGAAAAGCAGAGTTGTGTGTGTTGACAGGAAAAGCTACAATTTTTTTAAAAAGCTTAGAAACATGAAATGTGCTGAATAATTGAAAATTGCTGAGTAATTGTAATGTTGAGGGGAAAAGTAATTTGTTAAACCATACTATTCAAAATTATTGAACATGTATTATCATATGATGCCAAAAAGCAAGCCTGCAAAAATCATTTATACTGTAAATCTGTAAGGGTCAATAAAGAACATTAAGATATTTTCAGACTCTACCAAGTATTATTAACTTTTTGAAAATGCAAATATTAGTTTTTATTCTTCTTTCATTTTTGCTCCTAAAATCAAGTATAAAAAAGTCCTCAGTTATTTTTTGTAAATTACTGAATAAAAAAATGTAGATTTTAATTCACTCTGATTAACTAAAAGTTTACTTTATAAAATATAGTCACATAAATAGCCGGCAGATTGTTGAATTGTATAATATCATTTAAATAATAAATTAGCTAAAGTTAAAATCACTCTCTAAATAGGTTTCCTAGACTGATTTACTGTCATAACATAAATGCCAAAATGTAATGAATGGTTCAAACTTCATTGATATAATATGACATCTGACAGCTAATAATGGGTCCCTGAAACTGCTGCTAAAAGTAATATGCAGTACAAATTTAGCATGGCTAAATTCAATATTAGTCTATGACGATAACAGTACAATTGGGTGAATTAGGTAATTTTACCATGACAAAATATTATAATTAGTTTTATAATTACATTTATTTACATAGTGAATTTTTATAATATTAACTCATTTTCAAGTCATCATCAATTTTTTTTTGTAGAACATAATATACAATTATATGGAATACTACAATCACTTAAAATTATCAGCAGTGGGTTCATATTATCTCATATAGTAGAAGAATATACCCAAATACACCAATGTGCCTTCCTCTGAAATATTTTTAACCAATATTTGAGAAATACTAATTGTGTACAAGGAAAAAAAAAAAAGAACTGTAGGAACAAAAATGTATTGAGCGTCCCATAGAAGGTATTTGCGCTGGTTTTCTGTCATGGCGTAAGGACAGAACATCACAGACAGGAACCCAGAGTGCACAAAAACCAAAGAGGGACACTGAACTTTGGAAATTTGCTTATGAAATATATTTTCTGTTATGTACAATATTTAGGAGACATGAGGTACAAGAGTGTGGCAGGAGGCAATTGACTTTTGTTCATGTCAAGGAGAGGTTGGGGAAAATAAAGCCTATATTGGATTTAGTGATCAGGTATTTATTACACACCTACCATGTGCCAGATACCATGCTAAGAATTGCAGAGTTTAAAAACAAAAGAATAATCTGGCTCTCTTTGAAGAATTTACAAGCTACTATGGTAAATATACACTTAAAATCTTTATTAAAGGTGTATACAGAGGGTACCAAAAAATGTGTATACAGTTTAAGAAAGGAAAAAACTGTATTAATTGTAATACTCAATATATACTAACAACAAAAGACGAATAGTAGTCTCTTTTGACTTCTGCAGTTACAAGAGGTGCACAAAGTGGTTACCATCAGTGTCCAGACACTTCTGATTTCAGCGAACTACTGCTTGGGCATAGATGATATCTCTTAAAATGTGTATACATTTTTTTGGCACCCCTGCCATATATATATATATATATATATATGTATATGTATATGTATATATGGGGGAAGGAGAGAGAGAGAGAAAGAGAAAGAGAGAGATAGAGAGAGATGCAAAAACTTTATGTTGTGGGAAAATAAACTGTGTGATTAATTAGTTAATAGGTGAGGCTCAACTGGCTACACACTAAATTGTAGATTCAATCAAACCACAAAATACTTTCATTCATGAGTTTACCCGATGATAGTAACCATAGATGCTGTGCCTTTTCTAGGTATCTTCCACAATTGACAGTCATGGTCCAAGGCTGCCCGCACTAAGATGTCCTTCAGTACAGTACGGCTCTCTTACTGAAGACAGAACATTTCAAGAGGTGGTTTTAATAGATAGAGTCAAGATGGAAGAGTAGGTGAACATCATTCTTACATCCTCACAACCATATAAAAATTACAACTAAACTACAGAACAATCATCATTGAGAATAACCTGAAGTCTAGCTGAACAAAAGACCTACAACTTAAGACACAGAAGAAGCCAACCTGAGACTGGTAGGAGGGGCAGAGACACTAAACAAGCTGGTTCCACACCTGCGTGTGACCATTAAAAATTGGGAGGGTTATCTCAGCTGTGGAGGTTCCCCCCAGAGGAGTGAGGGGTACCAACTCCACACCAGGCTCCCCAGCCCAAGGTTTCAGTACCTCAGAGAGAAGTCCCCATAACATCTGGCTCTGAAAACCAGCAAAGATTGTGGCTGAGTGAGACAGAGGGTGACTGCACTCCCAGGAGCTCCTCTTAAAGGGCCCACACATGGACTTACTCACTGACAGACTTACTCTTTCTGAACTCCAGCACTGGGGCAGCAGCTCGAAAGGGTATATGAGGAGGAACTGAATTGTTTGGCCCCAAGGCAAGGGCTACAGGGGCAGATTTCTCCTGGACAGAGGAACTGGGGGAAGCCACTGTTTCTTTGTTGAGCCCTCTCCCTCCCAGGGTGCAGATGCAGGCAGACACCATATCGGATTCTCCATCATCCAGGAAACCCTGATCCTCTGAGACCCTGCCCCACCCAAACTTTGGGCACACCAAAGCTGCCTCCAGTGGCTTTTCCACATAAACAGCTTAACTTGGCTCATACTGTGGAATTTCCTAAAATCTCTCAAAGATTCAAAAAACCCAAACAAGCAACATGTGGTTTTGGCATGTCCTGTACCTCTGGTAGAGCAGCTCTAAGCCTGGCATTAGCGGCAGTCAGCCTGGGTTTTCAGCTTCCCTCTCAAGGTACCTCCAAGCACAGTGTGGGTAGCGATTGCTACATGGCTCATGCCAGGTGATCCTGGGCAGGGCAAGTGCTGTGGCTGATGTTGGCTTGTGGTAGGCCTGTCCCAGGATGCCCTGGCATTGACACACCAAGTTGCCAGCTTCACACCCAGCTGGAGCATCATCTGGCCACCTCCAGAGATGACACACCCAAAGGGCACACTGGGAGGGACCAGAGCCCTGCTAAAGTAAATCCTACACTATAGGGTCAGCCCCTGCATAGAGGCTCCTCCACTATAATCACAACTAATCCTCACAACCAATCATCACAAGGATCAATCCCTCCCATTGATCTGCAAACAGCCACCAATGCTCAACTACAATAGGAGGGCACACACAACCTACACAAAGGACACAATTGGTATACCTTGCTCAGGTGACCAGAAAGAGTGTGGCCCTGAGTCCCATGGCACACCTATGACATAAGGCCACTCTACTAAGACCAAGAGACTTAACAGCCCTACCTAATACATAGAAACAAACACAGGGCAACAGCCAAAATGGGGAGACAAAGTAACTTTTCCCAAATAAAAGAAGAGAACAAAGCTCCAGAAAAATAACTAAAGAAAATAGAGACACAGATTTCCAAACACTGGTTATAAGGATGCTCAGTGATCTCAGAGAGAACTTCAAAAAAGTGATAGGAAACATAAAAATGGAGATAGAAAACATAAAAAAGAACCAGTCAGAAATGAAGAATACAATAACTGAAATGAAAAAAAATGCACTGGAGGGAATCATCAGTAGGTTAGATGAAGAAGAAGATTGAAACACTGATTTAGAAAATAAGGTAGCAGAAAATACCCAAACAAAACAGCAATGAGAAAAATAGAATGAGAATATTTAAGGGGCATCTAGGACATCAAGCATACCAACATTTGCATCATAAGGCTACCAGAAGTAGAAGAAAGCAAGCAAGGAATTGAAGGCCTATTTGAAGAAATAATGATAGAAAACTTTTCTAACCTGACACAAGAAATTATATATATATATAATACAAACCCAGGAAGCACAGAGACCCTCAAACAAGGTAAACCCAAAGAGGCCCACAAGAAGGCATATCATAATTAAAATGCCAAAGGTTAAAGTCAAAGAAAAATCTTCAAAGCTAAGAGAAAAGCAGTTAGTTACCTGTAAAGGAGCTCCCATAGACTGTTAGCGAATTTCTCAACAGAAACTTTGCAGGCCAGAAGGGATTGGCACGTGATATTCAAAGTGATGAAAACAAAGGACCTACAACCAATATTACTCTAGCCAACAAAGCTGTCCTTTAGAATTGAAGAACAGATAAAGAGCTTTCCAGAAAAGAAAAAGCTAAAGGAGTTTATCACCACCAAACAAGTATTACAAGAAATCTTAGAGAAACTTCTTTAAGATGAAAAAAAAAAAGGATCAAAATGTGAATAATAAAATGGCAATAACTACATATCTTCCAACAATTGCTTTAAATGTAAATGGATTAAATGCTCCAAACAAAAGACAGGGTGGCTAAATGGATACGAAAAATGCACCCATACATGTGCTGCCTATAAGAAACTCACATCAGTCCAAAAGACATACAGAGACTGTAAGTAAACAAATGGGGAAAAATGTTTCATGAAAATGGAAATGAAAAAAACAGAAAAGCTGGAGCAGCAATACTTATATCAGACAAAACAGACATTAAAGCAAAGGTGATAACAAGAGACAATGAAGGATCCAGTAATCCCAATTCTGAGCATTTATCTGAAGAAACCTAAAATTCTACTCTGAGGGGACATGAACATCCATATATTCATTCCAGTATTGTTTACCATTGCCAAGATGTGGAGGCAGCTTGGGTGTCCATTGATAGATGAATGGATAAAGAGGAGATGGATGAATGGATAAAGAGGAGATGGTACACATACACACTGGAATATTGCTTGGCCATGGAAGGGAATAAATTCTCGCCATCTGCAGCATCATGGATGGATCTGGAGGGCATTGTGCTGAGTGAAGTATGTCAGACAGTGAAAGACAGATGCAATGTGATTTTACTTATATATGGAATCTAAAGAACCAAATAAACAAAACAGAAACAAACTCATAAATGCAGGAACCATTTTGATGGTTGCCAGACAGGAGGGAGACTGAGGATGGATGAAACAGGAGAAGGGCTTAAGTACAAATAAGTTGTTACAAAGTAGGCACAGGGGTATAGGTTATAGCATAGGGAATATACTCAATAATAGTACTATATATGATGCTAGATGGGTCCTACATTTATTGGGGTGATAGATGTGAAGGGGATCAGGACTGGGTGAAAAAGGTGAAGACGCTAAGAAATACAAATTGGTAGTTATAAAATAGTCATGAGGATGTAAAGCAAAGCATAGGAAACAATCAATAACATGGTGATAATTATATAAATGTTTAACTATTATGCTATAAAATAATATTGAATGTGAAATGTTATTTAAAAAATTCAAAAAAGGGAGAAAAAGTGAAGGGGGATAAGAGGTTCAAATCACTAGGTATAAAAGAAATAAGTCATGGGGATATAATGTACAACACAGGGAATATAGTCAATAATAGTGTGATAGTGTGGTACAGTGTGTGATGGTTGCTGGGCTTATGGTGATCACATCTTTAGGTATATAAGTGTTGAATAACTATGGTGTATACCTGAAACTAACATATGTTAGCTATATTTTAATAAAAATCTTTAAAAATAGGTGATTTTAAGATAACAAAAGTAATGCCGAATTTGACAATTAACAGGAACAATAATGAGGAGTTTGAATGGTGTCCTTGTCCTAATACAGCCTTAATCATCACCAGTCATAACTAGTATTTGTTGAAGTCCTACAAGGAGCCAGGTGCTGAATACATCATTTGTTTTAATGTTTTTATAACCTTTCAAGAGAAAAAGAAAACCTGCAGCATGGAGAGATCAATTAAATTACCTAAGATTTTACTTCTAGAAAGCAATAGAGATGAGATTTAAACACAGATTTCATAGACTGTAAAGGCTGTAATTTTTCATTTCTATCCTTTTTACTTTCCCACCTATTTTTTCTTGCCCTTTTGCTCTGATCTAATAGAAATATTTCAAACAGTGATAATAGTTGCAGAAAGCTGAGGATTTATTCTGGATATCTTCATGCTTTACTTTTTAAACAAGACGAGTCATATATTTTATTGATATTTTTTTGCTGGTCAAGTATTTGTCCTTCCCACTTAAATTTGCAAAACCTGTTAAACCCACACCCCAAAACACATACAAACTTACACATTTTGGCACCCTTTCCTTACTTTGTTCACCACTACTACTCTAGTAACCAGAAGATTGAAGATAGACTATGGACTCAAACAATATTTTTGAAATGGAAAGAATGAAGAGAAGGGAAAAGGAGGTTTGTTCTATAGAAAGAAGCTGAACTCCAGTTAAAATACAATTCTCTTTGCTCCCCATGTAAGCATGTGTATAAGAATAATAACATAATCATCCCAGTCTACTGCTATTCATCACTCTGTACCTCATTGCTTCAGAAATGAATTTTTTGTGATTCACTATTCTAAATTAGGATGAGACATACATTAACCCTTATTATGCCCAGACTGTTGCCAGAGTGGGATTCTGCAATACTATATTCCCATGTCACTATCAGTTTAAAGTCATTATTTATATTGATCATGTTACTTATATTGATCATTGATATTGATCATATCTTGATCTGCCCTAATACAATTTTCAAGACCTACTTATACAAAATCAAACCATTTTTCTACTCATTGCTATTTCATCTCTTTCTCCCTGTATTTTTATTTCCTTTTTCTGAAATGCTCTGTCTTATCTTCATTGTGTGGCAAAATTCTTATCCTTCTAGATGCAAGTAAAAATTTATTTCCATTTAATGAATTATCTAACCCCTAATCAGAATGAGTGTCAATTTTGTCTACATATACCTCTGAAAATTTGTAAAACTGTATATTGACTATATTAACATGTCTATCTACTACTAGACCGTGAATTCTTGCAAAACATCCCTAAACAGTGCCAGATATTGATGATAGGACATATAACTAAAGTCTGAGCAAAATCAAGGAACGTGTCAAAGTGAATGCTGTTGCTGAGCATTTACCCTTTGATTTAAAGAGGGTGAAATATGCCTTTCATCATGTGCCACAATTGTTTTATTATCTGATCTAGACAAGTATAAATACAATTAATTATGTTCATCTCTTTAGTGAACCAATTCATACAGAAACGTAATATTTAGTTTTTCCTGTAGAGTGTTGACCTGCCCTTTTCATTTCTAATTGTGAGGAATAAAGTTGAAATTATTTTACCACATCTGTCTGTAAGCATGTCTCCAGCATGCATCTAGCATGGATATAATGTTTGGAAAAGCTTTAGGTATGTGATAATTCTTTATAAAAATCTCATAGTCCTAGGGAAAGGATGAGAGTGGCAAATTAAAAACAAAAAAAACAAAAAAAACAAACAAAACAAAACAAAACAAAACAAAACAAAAAAACCCACGAAGAGTATGAAGAGAAGTTTAATAAAACAAAACAAGTCCCTTTTTAATCAAATATTTTATCTATACTCATTATCTTAATAATTTTATTAATTTTTTCATATCACATTTTTTCAGTGAGACTAAGTGAAAAGCATATATGAAAGCCAGTATGATACCTGAGCACAGTTATGGGTCAAATTCTGTGGGATTCAACCTGTAGGTTTTTAAAATTAAATAGATATGTTCAAATATATTGACAAATGCTATTTCTTCCACTCCTCTCTCTAGTTACAACCTACTTAGAGAATGTACTCTTGTTACAGAAATATTTCTCACAAAAATATCTGTAACCTTGGTACGAACAAAGTGGTTGAGAAGATGATGACAACTAACAGACTAATTAAATATAGGCCTATATCATGCCATTTTTATGGATGATTTTAGGGAGGAGGTAGTTTCTTGTTCTTAAATTTGTAACTCTAAAACTTGAGTTTTAATATCTAATATCTTAATGTGTATATAGATACATTCTTAAAAGTTACCATTAAATATACACAATAATATAAAGCATTTGCTTTTTCCCATTTATTCTGAAAAACATCACCTTGATAAGTTAAAAAAAATATGAAGTCAGCATCACCTGTGTCTGAATAGGATATTTTTCCCTTGGTAAACAACATTCATGAGTTAGTATAGTTCTGTTATTTTATGTTATTATTGCCTGCTATGAAATGTCACCATAATATCTATAAAAAACAGTTTCAAAAAAGTAGGAGGAATGCCATTTTTATGTATTTAAAATATGCATCAGTTATTTTCTCTTACTACTTCATTCTACATTTTAAGTACAAAATTTCAGGCATTTAAAATGGAAGGAGTAGTGAATGCCAAGCATTTCAATTTACCTTTTACCATGATAAATGCATTTCCAAGGACAAGAGGCTCATTACAATCTGTCCTATTGTGGGACAATTTTTCTTGCTATAATTTTCCTTTTAACGTGGCATGCTTTTCTCCTACTCTCCATATACTGCTCCTATTGCATGCCATAGATTTGTTTCCCTCTACTTCCCCAAGATAATCTGTTTAACTTTTGAAGATACATAGAGAATATGCAGATCTCCCCTAGCTTCCCAAATCTTGCTTTTCAGGTCAATTATCCTTGGTTGGCATAGGAAATGGGGTCCAAGTTTATCTCCCTTGAATACACTCCATCTAGCGATGCATTCTTCAAAGTTTGATGCCCAGAATTGAATGTAAAACTCTAAATATGATTTGATTAACCCAATATCAAGTCAAATCATTACATTTGTCAGTATAGACCCAGAGCATTCCTTAATCTGGTCTAAGAAACTGTTATCATTTTCAGTAGCAATCAAAACCTGCTAAATTACAATGAATCATTATCAATTAAACAACTACACATCTGTTGATTCACTGCAAAGCTAGGTCAAATGCCTTTTCCAATTATACTTCCCTTTAGTTCTAACACATCTGGAGAACATCACACATAAAACTGTTAATTTTTGTGTATATTATTCTACTCACTTCCATATTTTCTTTATCCTGATTCTGCCCCCTGCCTTGTACATTTGACTTTGTACACCATCCAGGTATGATGCACATTATTCCTGGATCTTTATCAAAATCAACAATAATGTAAGGCCAGACTAAATTAGGATCAGGGACAGCAGGACATTGCACAACAACATATAGAATGCCTTCAACTTTACATACCTATTGTACAGAAATGATTATAATATGATAAGGCTGCCAAAGGAAATGAGATAAATCAGGATGCCTAGGGAAATATTTGGCTTAGAATAGGTGTTTGGTAAAATATACGTGGTATGATTCTTTTCAGGCTAAGCATTAATTAAGACTCATTTCACTAGATCAGACTCATTTACCTGGGCATCTTGAGGTCTGAAGACACCTCTAAGGATCAAATCCTATACAATATTTTTAAAATATTTTAATAATTTAAAATTCCATTGAATTATTTTCTTTTCAATGGAGTTTTAGAGATTAACAAGGTAATGGATTGTGTGTAAAAAGTGTGCATGTGTGTGTTTGTGTGTGTGTGTGTGTGTGTGTGTGTGTGTGTGAGAGAGAGAGAGAGAGAGGGGGGGGGGAGAGAATAAGAACTCTGATATCTTTTGGAGAAACAATGCTGTATAAATACATATACATAAAATAAAATAAAAAAATAGCTTCAAGTCACTAACTAACATTTATTGTACCACCTACAGGGGCAGTATCAACATCTCCCCTAAAGGAGCTAGACTTGATTATACAATTTTTTTCAACGATAATGCCAGCGGCATTCAAACAGCAAGATGACTTTGATAATTCGAGTCGTATAATTCAAACACATGGCTCATGAATGAGGGATTACAATATCACAACCCACTGTGTAAAAATCTGGTTATAGAGCTCTGTGTGTGTGTGGAAAATTAATTTCATATTAGATGTAGATCCACATGCATCTTCTAACAAATTATTTGGAATATTCAAGCATATGTTCTGCTTTTCTTCCTAAGCACTGTGGTAGGAAATTGTGCATCCTGCTGTTTAGTAAACATCAACACGTTGGATTCTCACTGACTGCACAGGAGTCCAGATACACAGAGAATACAAAGCAAGGGGCGAGGGGCTGCTGGAAACAGTTTCTGACTTTTCTACATGAGAGAACGTGGGCAGTTTCCACTCCAGTGTGTCTATTTTATTGAAAAGGCTGCACCGTGTATTTTTGTCGACCGGGGAAATGTTTCCATTTGCCATGACAATCAGGTGTTACCCTGTCTTTTCTATATAATCCCATGTTTACCCAGATTCTAAAAAGTAATGTGTCCCCAATTTATTGATAGTTGTTGCTAACAACTTACAGGGACATTTACGAACTCTATGGGGCCATAGCCTCTTTCATATTTGTTTATACTGGAATTTAGAGATTATTACAGTTAGTGGAACAATTTGGGAGAGCTAGAATATATATATTCATCCTCCTTAAATACTGTAGACACATGTCATGTGTCAGGCATCATGCCAGGTCCTAAAGCCCTACCTTTCTCTTGAAAGGCAACCAATTCTAATAGAAGTCTATTTCTTAGAAAAGGTTGAGTCTGGGTTTTGAATTAGATATTGCTGACCATAAAAACAATTCATCAAAGCATTAAAAATTGTCATTGTAAATTCCACTTTCCTGTTTTGTCATCATATAAATGATAATGAACTGATTAATGCCTAGTGTGAATTATCATAGTGTCCAGTAGTTGATAAAGTTATTCACGAAAATATTGTCAGGACTTACTTAAATCATTGACCAGAACTGATTAGACTTTTTTCTGTGAATTAAAGTGGATACTATCATAAAGAATCAGCGAGTAAGGAAATAAAAAAAAATACATCCCTCAATTATTGTGCATCTGTTTTTCTCAGTATAAAAATGAGGGCATGACAGCAGATCAGATATTCAGTTACTGCTGATTAAGAAAGAAAACATGGCATAACAAATAACATTGCCTTAGGAGGAATGAAGTAAAAACAAAATCACAAAACATAATTTTATATTGTTAATTCAAATCTGGTTCTTTATCTCAAAAGTCAAAATGCATTTCTATTTCTCTGCTCTTCAGCAGGTCGACAAAGAGACTAATGAACTTAATTTTTAAAATGATGAATTAGGAGAAATTTCAGTTTTTCTAGTGTTTAATATTTTTGTTTTGTTTTATGGATATGAACATCAATGATGACTTTATGTGTGTGTAGCTAATTCAGTGGTCAAATTGAAATGAATAATAAAAATGGGCATTACTAGCTATGTTAGAGATATTATTTTTGAAGTTAGTAGAAAAATAAGACTTCTAAAAATCAAAGTGTTTTAAATGTCACAGGCAAAACATGACTTAGAAATAACAGAAAAATTTGATAGTTTAACGTATTCTGTTTTTCTTTCTACTATAATATTTTCCAATTTCTCAGAGTTTCCTATATTTG
This sequence comes from Hipposideros larvatus, assembly GCA_031876335.1. Classification (NCBI taxonomy): domain Eukaryota; kingdom Metazoa; phylum Chordata; class Mammalia; order Chiroptera; family Hipposideridae; genus Hipposideros; species Hipposideros larvatus. Next base: position 211,114,022 of record CM063089.1, on the reverse strand, counting down.
GAACACTGTCCTACAATCCAGACTGCAAATATCACAAGATATCTCATCCTTCTTAGGTATTATAATAGTTTTATAATCTAAACATTAAAATAACACCTACCTCACAGATTTGGGAAGAGTAAATAAGACAATTATTTGAAAGCTCCTAAAAATGTTTGATATGTAATTGATCTTAGCTAAATTGAAAAATTAAAATCAAATTCATTAGTTGAAATACAGGAAAATCAGATGTATTTCCTTTTGACTGTAAAAAAATTGATTTCTAGTTAAAACAACACGATATTCTATAAATAAATAATTATTTAAAATAATAGGAAGAAAGATTTCAAGAAATGTAGATCTGAGTACCATTGGATTACTTTTTCTCCTGGCAGCATTTCCTTTGCACCTAAACCTCTTCAAGCTTCCCAAAGTGGTTTTAAATTCAAGGACAATCCTGAATTAGAAGTGGTCAAAAAACTAGAAAATATGAGCTTACAAGCCGTGGAATCATCAGCTTTGGTTAACAGACTTCTAGGTGTTTCCTCTGGGAAAATGTTCCTGCATTCAAAGCTTTCTCTATTTCTGGGAGCATTCAGATCAGTTTTACTCCAGTTTCTCCCTCTAGGCATCACACGATTAGTTTTATGTTTAAATCTACACCTGAGTCACAAAACAACATCATCACTGGACTGCACCTTTCTAGGACACATTGTTGATGCTCATAAAGGAAAAAAAGATTATTCTTCAACTCCTTAGAACCTACTTTTTTTTTTTTTCCTTAGTGGGTGGCTCCTGTGAATTCAAAAACTTCATCTGGAACTGTATGCTCCCAACCTCAGAAAGAATAAGGAAGACTTCCATGTTGCAATGACTCCCACAGCCCTTTTTACCTTAATGGGTGTCTAAATTAACTTCTAGCTTTGCTAATCACAAGCAAAAATTAGAGAAGACAAACTTTCAATCCAATGCCCGCTTTTCGTTGATTAGCATTGCCAGTCCTCAATCCAAGAGATTTTTAAGTATCTTCAGAAATAGCTTCACAGGTAATGAAAGATACAAAAATAAGGGCTGTGTTCTAAAGGACAAAGTAAAAGATGCACAGAGAGAAAAGAGGGATGACTAAGGGCAATCTCAAATTCACAAAGAGGCCAAACACAAGAGCAGAGGTCGCAATTAAAGAGAGGGGAAGGGAGGGGGAGGGGAGGGGAAGGGAGGGGGAGGGGAGGGGGAGGGGAGTGGGAGGGGAGGGAGGGGAGTGTGGGGGAGGGGAAGGGAGGGGGAGGGGAGGGGGAGGGGAGTGGGAGGGGAGGGGAGGGGAGGGTGGGGGAGGGGAGGGGAGGGGGAGGGGAGGGGAAGGGAGGGGGAGGGGAAGGGGAGGGGAGGGGGAGGGGAGGGGGGGAGGGGAAGGGAGGGGGAGGGGAGGGGGAGGGGAGGGGAAGGGAGGGGGAGGGGGGAGTGGGAGGTAGAGACTCGGAGAGAAGGGGAGAGAGAAAGGAAGAAAGGGAGAAAAGAAAGAAAATATTTTCGTATTTGGGCCTTGAAAGCCTACTTTCATCTTTATCGAGTGTGATATTGGGGACCCTGGTGGAGAGGCAAAATAAACAACCAGGTTATGGCATCTGTGGTCCTAAAAGTTGAATGAGGAATAGTTGGCAAATTATACTTTTTACGACTTAAAACAAACTAAGGTATAAGAAGCGAAATCTATTTATAAACAAAAATATTTACAAAGAAAGAATAAAAACAGACGGAGAAAATGAAACAGCGATCAGAAGGTGAGGAACACAATATAAAACAAGCAAGAACATCGGAAGGGTAGCTTTAGTGTTTTTTCTATCTTCTCCAATGGATACCCACTTCCACATAGGAGAGGGCATCGTGTGCACAGAAGACAATTAAAGAAAGGAAAGCATGTAATAGTGTGGATAACCTAAGACTATGACACACTGTCATTCATGTAGCAAGGAGGAGGCATCACTATGGAAACAGAAATGCTGTTTGTGAAAAGCTATGCCTCTCCCATGGAGAAGACAGTCACTTTGGAAAACACTTAGCAGATTTGCTGTGAGCTAAATTAAAAAGAGTAGAAAGCACTGACTTATTCTCAAGTCGAGTGAAAAAAAAAATGTAATGCACAATAATTATGTTTCTCCTATTTTGAATTTTCTCATGTTGAATAGTAGGAATTTCCACTATTAAAACCACTAGTAGAGGCATTCTCTAGGGTAGTAGAAAAACAAACAAGTACAAATCTTAAGCTAATTTTACAGCTGGCTGCATAATTGCTTTGGCAACAGTTATAGACCAGCCTTTATTCTAAAATGCATTCTTCTATTGAAAATAGATGGTTAAAAAACAAAATGCCTAGAAAGGAGGAAGCCCAGCAGAATGAACATGCTTGGACCCAGTGGTGGGCTACCAGTTATCATTCTGTTTTTTGTTTGTTTGTTTGCTACCAGTTATCATTCTGGGTTTTTTTGTTTGTTTGGTTTTTGGTTTTTTTTTTTCTTTGTGAAAGATACACATTCACATGCCTTCAGATAACTTGGTAGCTTTGGTGGGGTTGGGGAAGCTAATGCACTTACAAATATCAAATGGTAATTTAGGGTGTTAGAAGTTCATTTTTCTACTTGGTCATTTTAAAAATAACCTCAATTAAAAGGTATCTTTGACAAAAGATGGCGTCTACACTTTTTGCCCAGACCTAGAGATAAGAAGGGAAACACGACAGGAATTCTCAAAAATGCATTTGTGAGACAACACATCAAGCATCTAATTGAATAAAAAATTATTCAAATTAGATTTACAATAGGTTTCATGATTACTAATGCTTTAAAATTAAAAAGCAGGATAGGAAATAAAGTAAGACATCCTTTAGTAGTTACACATTTAGATGACTTAAGTGGCTTGGCTTGAAGACAAAAAAAAAAAGTAATTTAGTACAAATAAATGCAAACAAATCCTGGAGCCAAAGGACAAATCCAACAATTGCTCCAGGATATAGAATGAGATGTTATTATTGAAGAAAAAATAGCTGCAAAGCACTCAACTCAATGCATAGTGGCAGTAAACACAACAAACAAGAGATGGTGTATTGTGCTATTGAAGTACTAAAAAATAAATCAAAGTAAGTTCAATAATGATGAAACACTGGGTGCATTCATAGTTCTTGCTATATGACTAGTGCTTTGTTAGGAAACTATGGCGGGGACATTCCTTTTAATGCCCATGAAACACCAAACACAGCTGCCTAAAAAGCCCCTGGGTACAATCATTCTATGAAGTTCAAACATTGAGCATCATCACTTGTGACAGCAACGATGCCTAAAAAGATGAAAACTGATGAGGGCCGAGATGTGTGCCTTTCAAACGGATGGTCCACTCTCAGTAATTGAAAGTCAGTAACCATGAGGAGAAAGACATGAAAACTTCATTGGACCACAAAAAATAGCAGGAGAGCAAATAATTACATAGCTAGGCATGAAAGTGACATGAACAAATTTAAAACAAACAAAAATCTAATTTAGGTATCTTTTCCAGGTTTTATTGCACTTAATGTTGCATAGTCCTGATATGAATAATCTTATCTCAAACTATGTCAAGGTCTCTCTGCCTTTTCTATACAAGAAAAAAAGTTCCCCACCTGAAACATGAGAAGAATTAATTGACTGGGTAGTTATAATTGACATAATATGCATAAGGCAGGTAATGGGCAGTAGAGTCATGGAATATACTTGGGTGCTTCCCTCAACATACCACAATAATTCAACAAATAAATTCTATAAATTGTTTACTGCCTATAAATTCCTGATAATATTGAGTGATGCTGTGGCAACGATTGTAGGTTCTCGAAACACAATTCAAGTCTTAGCACTAACCCGGATTGTGTGACGTGGGACAAATTACTAAACCTTCCCACACTTCAGTAGTCTCCTTTGTAAAAATGAGAGATGAGAGGTAGTAATATTTTTGAGTTGTAAAAAAAAATAATTTATGTAAAGTACTTCAAACATACCTGACAAGAATACCAGTCAACTAGTCGTAGTTAGGTCAGCTACGTAAATAATGTTTATTCATTTAATGCAGCTAACTAAACTATTAGAATACTGTGATTTGCAATATTGATTTGTGACTATGGAAGTGTTTTATATTAATAAGAAATATATAACAACACATAGTCCCAAAGTATGTTACTTAAAGATATTTTACAATGAAAATAACAATAGGCATCTAAAAATGCTTACTTATATAGAACTAATGTAATACATGTGCTCTAAGTGTACATATTATAAACCTTATAAGTTCTTATAAGAAATAATATAAATTTAAATTTTAAGCATTCTAGTCTTAAAATTTAAGGATTGTTTCAAATACCCTTTATAAATACTTAAGTTGTGTATATCATTGAATTCATAACTACCGAAATGGAGAAAAAACAAAAAACAAAAAACGCACATGTGAAATATGGGGACAGAAATATCGCCAATATTAGAGGTGGCTATATAGCAGGATAGCTTTATAGGTTTATCTAAGATAACCTTAAGAAATCTTTTAAAAATACATGGCCCGTTCTTAATTCAGTTTATGAATAATCCATTAAGTCTATAGGTAGCACACCCTCTATTAAAAACAAATTTACACTTCTCTAAAACACAACTTACTGCTATATTGCCTACTTGGAGTAGAAAGCCCAGTCACAAAATTCAAAACCAAGTAGTTTTCTGTCTCCATGGAACACTGGTGTCTCAGGAATTCTCTTGGTGGCAATATAATGATTTCTGAAACTAACATTTATCTCATGTGCCATGGAGAAAATCTGGTGAACATGTTTAAAAATGTAAAACTATTCTTCTCTTCTAAATGGAATGTTGCAGCTGTCATAGTCGCCTTATCTCCCCTTAGTGTACTTCTACTCCACAAATAATAATAACGTGTATCATGCCAGAATCCCATCTTTTCCTCTCAGACACCGAGTGAACTCTGTAGCAAAACTTGATAGTGCAGTTCTGCTCACGCATGCTCCTACCAAAGTGCCTCAGTGCTTCCTCTCTGCCCCCTTCACCACGGCCTGGCTCTGTTCTCATTAGTTACTAAAGCAGCAGTTCTCAACCTTCCTAATGCCGCGACCCCTTAATACAGTTCCTCATGTTGTGGTGACCCCAACCTTAAAATTATTTTCATTGCTACTCTATAACTGTAATTTTGCTACTGCTATGAATCGTGATGTAAATATCTTTTTGTTTTCCGAAGGTCTTAGGCGACCTCTGTGAAAGGGTTGTACGACCCCCAAAGGGGTCACGACCCACAGGTTGAGAACCGCTGTACTAAAGAGAGGTGGCCCACGTTCTCCTTTTTGTACTTACATTTTAATTCCACGTAAATTGGAACATAATCGCCCTCAAAAAGCGTCACATGTTGAGGTGTGGCTCCCCTCAATCAGGGTAGCACTTGATACATAGTTTTTCAGTCAGTATGCCCTCACAATGGATCTGGAAAGCAGATACTCAACGGCAATTTGTTCAGTGGTTTAAATAGCAAGTCTTGGTGATTGCTGTTACCATGATTCTAAGTAATGGGAAAGATGTTCAATTATAGGAGGACATCATTTCAAAATACGTAAATCCCAAAAAAAGAAACCGTCCTCAACAAAATACCTGAGTGCATAAATTCTATCTGTCCATACAATTTTAATTAAAAGATGCATAATGCTGACCTCATGAAGTTCTCAAAGTTCCTTCTTTCTTTTTCTGTCACAGTTCATAAATCCACAACTTCACACTATCTAGAGATTGACTTTCAAACTCCTTATCATGACATTCAGTGTCCTTCATTATCTAGATAAGATTAAACTCTTTTTCTTATTTTTTTTTTTCAAAGCAAGCTGCACACATTCAGTCAAGCCTGGGCTCCTCACTCTGCCCTGTGCTCTAAATGTAACTTTGGTCCATCTGTCCACTCTGTTTAGAAAGCTCTACATCACCCCTAAGACCCTGACCTGCTTCGGGAGTGCTCAGCTATTCTAACAGGTGGAAACAACCCTTCACTCCTTTGGAAAAGTTGAACACACTGTCACAGTGTCAGCTACTCAGAGACTTACACTGTATTGTATCCATCTTTTCCTTATGCTTGTGATGCCATAGATATATTGCCAGGTGTATAATCAGCACTAATGTGTGTGTATTTGTTTGTTTAAAAGAATGTGACCCAGTTTCAAGCATCCAATGAATCTTAAATGCCTCCATGTTCTTTCCTCTAACGAAACAGGCACATTTTACTTACTGACTGTGGAACATTCAAACGCAGCCTTTCCCAAGATGCGTTCCACAGAACATGTGTCACAGTCAATGGCTCCTGAAGTAATGAGTGTGTCTTATGAGAGAGTAATGAAACATAGTAGCTTATTAAAGGGGTATACCAGTCCTCCAGAAAAAAGCCTGGAGGTTTAAATAGGCACTTTTGCCATACGAGGCTCTTTTTGTTTGCTTGTTTTGGTGTTGCTTTTCCCAGAATACCACCTTGTGGGCCACAGCTCAGGAGATGCTGTCCAGTCTCTGCAAATGACCAACTCCTCCTGTAACATTCCTCATGCTTACCCCTTTAGCCCGCCCCTTCCAACCTGCTGCCCTCTCCACCTTAAGGGCCTTTGCTCCTAATTGCTTGCCTCTGAATTCCTAATCATCACTGAAGATGGATCATAAATATCACCATCTGACTGGGTCTGTCACTCAGCCTCTATCAGAATCTAGTTGTTTCTTTGTGTTCTCACAGTACCTACAAGAGAATAGATATCAGACCATTGCTATTTATTTTATGTTTGTCTCTGATTCTTAATTTATCTCAGTGTAATATCTTGCATGTACTAGGTGATCTGAAATGTTTGTAATGTTGAAAGAATCCTGTGAGTTAGGGTGATTTTCTCTGGATGTGTTTTGGGAGAGTGGGTTGGTGGTGGTTATACTCACTTTTGGAGAGGCAACAAAAGGAAAAGCAGTCTAAGAAAAGGATCCCAAAGTAAAACTGTCTTTCCCTCACCATAATATTTTTATTTGACAACATCATATTGATAGCTGACCAGATCATCTCTAAAATAAATGCTTTTGTAGAATGATCAAGTTTATAATATTTTTAGGTCATCAAATAAAAGAGATATCTTTAAAAAAAGGGGAGAAGAAAATAAAGGGGATATGAAACATCACTGTAATTGATAAAATGTTTTCTCTATTTTCCCTTTTCCAAAAACATTACTTCCTGAAAGGAGAAAATTCCTTTAAGTTTTGTGAAATAAAAAAAAAATATATATATATATATATATATATATATATATATATATATATATATATATATATATATGACAGGTTACATGCTGTATCTTTCAGAAACATTTTTTGCACTCTCTTGCTGCCTGGCTCATTAAGTCTTTAGTGTCAGAATATTATTTCTGGTTTACAAATTCATATCAGCAGTAAAACAGATTAAGATTTATCTCTCCTATTACTGCTCAGACTCATGGCTAGGACTGAGTGTAAAAATTTCTGTCTCCTAATAGCATGCTCCCTGTACCACAATGCACCCTATATTTTCCCATCTCCACCCCTCTCTTGGCCACCTCATTTGTCGAGACTGCACTGCTCCCCAAATACTCCTGCCTGACTCGTGCTCCTAACTCCTGGTAGCTCTTCTACTATTTCCTAACGCGCTACTCAAATTCTACTTCTTCCATGAAGTATTCTTTGATGCGTCAGCCTGAATGCATCTCACCTTCCACCCTTTCAGCTTATGTGCCCCATCACAGCATACGTAGAGTTCAACCTGGGTTTTAGTATTGATGTGTGTGTGGAATTTGTCTCAAGTTCTAGAAAACTTGGCTGTAGAAGTTAAGATCTGGCTAAAATGTTTATCTCCAAAGGAAAAGATCTATGTATTGTATGTAAGCAATATATTAATAGCAACATGTCAAAGTGAATATTAAAATACTCTTTCCCTTTAACTAGCCTATCCCAAATCGAATGCATTTACTCACGTTCGAATCATGGTGTTCTGGAACAATAATTTATAGTATACAATATCTTCAATAATTTGCTTTCATGAATCCACAGAGTTTTTTGTTAGTATCTTTTAAAAATATGAAGTTCCTGGGCTCAACAGAAACTGGTGAGAAAGGGAGAGAGCGTTCAAGTAAAAACAGGGATGATGTGTTTATATTGCCAACCCAGCTAATATTCCAATTCACTAGTTAATATTACTCAACTCTAAGACATTTTTCATTTTATCAAGGCTGTTTGGTCCCCTAGTTGGTAAACACACTTAATTTCTGTTCTATAGTCACTTTGGAGACTATAGGAATAAATGAAATCAATTGGAGGAATTGTAATAACAGAATTGGTTACAGCCTGTAAGAGTACATGGAGATTTCAACTGGGCTATATGAACACCTTGGACTCAGAAATAGCTTACACTTCTTCCTCATAAAAATGTCTCCTTTATCCATAAACTAACTTATATTTAAGGACGTCCTGCTGGATTTTTCCCATTTCTCCCATCTGTCCCATGTCCTACCCCTATAGTATCCTCTGGGTATCATAAGGCACATCCAGGAAGTCCTCTAGCAGGAAAATCTTTACCCACGGATCGTTCTCATACAGCCTTTACATGTTCAGCATAGACTCTGGTGCAGTTATCAAACCTGGCCTTCTTACAGTTCCTGTCCTGTTGATGCATTTGCCTTTGTCGGACCATTAAAATGTAAATGGGACTTCTGTATTTAGCTCTGCATTTTGAAAGGGCAAAGATGTCACTGAGCCCCATCTCTGATCTCTGTTTTCCAGAGCATATTTAAGAAATTTCCAAAAAGGTTCATCTCTCTCCAAGACTCACAAAGGTGGAAGAGAAAATGGGGTGAGAGGGATACACATTTTCTACCTGTCCTCCAACCTCCTGAACAAAACATAAGCCAAATTAAAGTCACAAGGGTGTCTGTGCGCATGCGTTCAGAACCACATAGGTGTCCCCACGTTCCGCAGCTGCAGCTTCCACTTTGAGCCCGCTGGGACTTGATTGTAAGTGGCTGTGAAAAGCCACTGAGGAGTTTGTGTTAGCCAGAGGCCACGGACGCTGCCATCCCCAGCTGAGTGGTTCTCTGTTCAAACTGGGCATAAGCCCAATTTGAACAGAGAATCAGTTTTCTCCCTCCATTTCAAAGGGCACATTTCTGTACACTTCCTCATGTGCAGGGGTAAACTGGGAACAATAATATTCATTTATAAAATAAATTATAGTGTTAATCATTATCACTGAGTGTTAGCCAATGCCTAAATAGCACTGTGACATATCTGCAGAGCCATGCATCGAAGTCCCTTCTTAAGGAAATATACATTTATTTGAAATTATTTAACATTCAGGAACTACATTCTTTAAGTCCAAAAGTGACACTGAGCCATCTGGATACTCTCCAATCCATGCATTCTCAGACACATATATCCCTGTGATAGAATTGCTATCCTTATTCAATATCATCTTGAGGTCATTGACTATTCCCTCCTTCCATTACGCGTCTTATTTCCTTGTGCTCTCTCTTTTTTTCTTTCTCTCTAACTCACCAACAAGTACAGTCACACACACACACACACACTCACACACCCCTTAATCTGGGACAATTCCTTAAATTATTCCAGGCATTCTTCTAGGCAACGCTTTTTTCCATGGATTTGTAGTTTTGGCACTGCAACGCCAAGTTCACATCCTGGACCGTGCCCTTCTATGAGAGAATGTCTGGGCAGTCTCCCAGCAAAGCCGAGCAGCTTCAGTGTCATCAGTGGGATGATGGTGTCTCAGTTCCCCTTCCTTTTGTTTCTCTTTCGTTTACTATCGATGCCACTGAGCGTAATGAACCAAGGGGCTTGCTCATGCATTAAGAGCAAAGAAGTCACACTGCCATGGGAAACAAAGTGCTACATTCTATTTTTTACAGCAGATACTTTTTAACAAACATAAAGTAGGAAAGGACGTTTGAGAATATTTATATAATAGGGAGATGGTAATAAAGACATTTAACACTTTCAAATCAGGAATGTACTGATTTGTCAATGTAGAGTGCCCTCAAATAACATGCAATCGTAGAAAAACAAAATCATTAGAAGTGCTACTAATACTAGCGACTGCTGTATTTTGGATATGTTAATTATGTTAATACTAATGTACTAATTACTAATAAACTGTATTAGAAGTTAGCATTATATAACAGCCATGTTATAGGATATTGCATAGATCTTGCATTCATATCATTGTTGCACATAATCTCTGGTACTTTAAGTAAATTAGTCATTGGCTTAAAAGTAAAATATACCCATATAGCCAAAACTAAAAAACCTAATTGTAAAATCTAAGTATTATTTTTCTATATACCAAAAATATCTAAAAATTCAACTGTGGCAGATCTAGAAGTCATAATACTGCTTTTAAATAAACATGTGATTACATGCATAAAGTGGCTAATAATGATAATTTATATTATATAGGTGGTACTCTGCAACTTTGGCCCATATTTTGTGGTACTGAAGTCACTCTGACATATCAAATCACTATGACATGGTTTTACTGAACTCAGCTTGCAAACACCTCGGGCTATAAAACTGATTCATTTTACTCATTTACATCTCAGTGAGGGAAGTGGGAAAGTTGCTACTCAAAGCTGTCATTCTCATCAACTCTATGTTTCCCTAACTTAGTTCTTTTGCACACATAGGAAACGGGTGCTTGAATCACAGGGAGGTGATTTTTGAAAGGTAAAGTAGGCCTTGGAATAGTGTGGATTTTTGGTAGCAGCCACAGCAAAGGAAATACAAGGCAGGGGGTGCTCAGAAAGAAAGGATAGAGACTGGGAAAGATAAACTGGAACTGCCTTGCAATCTTGCTCTGTCCTTTTAGTAAACAGTTTTATGCATTTCCCGAACAAGAAATGAACTGCATGGTGTTTAAGAGCTTTCCCAACATTTTGAACCTCTTCAAATCAGCCAGTGCTCCTCCTCATGGAAGCTGTGATTTTCCTACAATAATTTTCTATAATTGTGCCAGGGAGCTAAAAATAAAAATGACATAAGAAGTTTCGCCACAGTGAGAATCACAAGCTCAGTTGTAGAACTGAGTCATCATCTTCGTGTTTCGGAGAGATATATTCAGCTCTGGAAATTCACTGTGCTGACTGCCTTCCCCCTGCCTGTGCCAGCTGAGATAGAAAGCCAAGGGTATGGTTATCAATAACTGCTAGGAACCCTGGCCATAATTGAGTAGATAGCTGTAAAGGACTACAGTACTGAGACAGTAAATGTGGTAAGAACCATAACAGGTTGAGGTTTATTGAGAAAGTCCTGATTGCTGTGCAGGCTGAGTACCTCTGATCTGGGGCCAAGGCTGCACAGAAGAGTCACAGAATTTATCAAGTCTTATTTAAGCTAAACGTATGTCTAGCCCTCTCCATTTTATTTCTCTTCATCATGCAGCAGAAGATAATTTTTTGGTTTATCGTGAAACTTCTGTCTGTTCCATCCTTTAAGTCATTCGTCACACTTCTCAAGGTCACAAGGGAGCCTCAGAAAAGAACTATTTGTGTTGATTGATGGATTCTGAGATGCTTATGCCCACGGTGCTGCTAAATGAGCTTTTTGTATTTTCAATGAAATGACTAAGGAGTTGTGGGGAGAGGGACTTTTGTATCCTGTGAGCAAGATCCATAAAGCATGCTGTTTCCTGGAGATCCTGGTCTCCTGTTTCCCTAACCTCTTTGTCACTTACTCCCTGGTGAAAACGAGAGCTTTGCCCTCCAATCGTCACTACAAGCAGAGTAGACACTCTGGTTCTGGAATTACAATAAAGAATTCAGCAACGTAGTAGTCAACATACAGAAACTCGCTTTTCTTTTTTCTACCACTACACTGCGGCATTCTGAGAAAGAGGCGCATGACATACAGCAAAGTTCACTCCTGCTGAGATGCTTTTCACCATAACTATGTACATCGGTTGTTGTCGAAAGAACAGAACAATTGCTCCAATTCAATGCAGCTGTACTAGTGAGTGTGGTATAACGTTTGGGTATATCAGTGTATTGATTTTAATCAAATATGTACCCCCGGGAAACTGCTTCTTGCTTTTTTTAAAAATTCAGTAAATAGAAAGATATGCAAGTGAACACATTATATCTATAGCAGCTAGGGTCTCTAATTTAGTATTTCTAAGCACAGACCTGCTTTCTTGTGGATGTGTTAGGTTTATAAATTATCACGTCACTAATAAAAGATGTTTGATGCTCCAGAGATGAAAGTGAAAGGGTCTTATCTTCTCTGAGGTTATAACTTCACTTTTCCCTTTCTCTATGGCATCATGATTCTACTGCTCTCATTCTACATTAATGATGACATTTTTCACAGCTACCTATTTTGATGTCGTGTTTACTGAGCACCTGGTAAAATAATTTGCAGACTGTGAAATTCAGCCTTTTAGGAGTAGAGTTCTGAGTTCTGACAAACACTAACAGCCATGGAACCTGACAACATTGCCCTTAACATTCCCCTCAGCTTGACTAAAGCTTAGATAGTCTTCTTTCCGACTCTAGGTCTTAGGTCGTGACCTTCCTTAGGACATTTGCTTAAAAAACAAAACAAAACAATAAACCGTGCAATTGAGAATCCTGTATCTTCCTTTTGGAGATAAAAATGTTCTCCCCTCTCTTGCCAGTTTTACAACTCAGGAATGTCTTTCTCAAAGACCTGGTAATTATTTATCCCTTTGGGATATGTATCCACCAAAAAGCATAGCATCTGTTTCATAGGCCACATATCAGCGAAATCACATGTTCTTGACTTTTTCTGTCTGACTTCTTTTGCTTAGCATGATAATCTCAAGACCCAGCCATGTTGTCGCAAATGGCACTATTTCATCTTTTCTTATGAAAAGATGCCAAGTAGTGTTCCATTGTGTATACATGACCACATCTTCCTTATGCAATCATCTATCGAAGGATACTTTGGTTGTTTACATGTCCTGGGCACTGTGCATAATGCTGCAATGAACATTGGAGTACATACATCTTTATGGATAAATGTTTTCAGATTTTTGGGGGTATGAAAGCAACAAAGGTATAAGACAAACAAATAAAGAAACAAAAACTCATAGACACACAATAGTTTAGTGGTTACCAGAGGGTAAAGGGGGAGGGGGAGGGTGGTGTTAGAAAAGGGTAAAAGGGATCAAATATCAGGTGATGGAAGGAGAACTGATGCTGAGTGGTGAACACACAATGTGATATATAGATGATGTATTACAGAGTTGCACACTTGAAACCTATGTAATTTTACTATCCATTGTCACCGCCAAAATTTTTAATTAAAAAAAAAAAAAAACGATAGCATCCATATTTCCTAGTCTCTTTGAGAGGGGAGGAGCCTAATTTGTATAAGTGTCACAGGCAAAGTACCACAGATGGCCTCATCACCAACCTCCCACCTAACATTTTCCAATCTATTCCTACTAGCTCATTCCAATATTTAAAAACTCTCTTGGATTTATTTCAAAGTAGTTGAGTTCCATATTTCTCCGCTATGGCAATATTCTTGAATAAACTCTCTTTTCAATGTTTAACTCCACCCAGGGCAATGTTTCTTTGATAAATGACTGCAACCAAGTTATAGAACCTCTTTATCACTCCAAAAACTTTCTCTGAGCCCCTTTGCAGTTATTATAAATCTCCTCAAGCCTTAGTTTCAAGGCAAACACTAATTTGAGTTCTGTCTTTATAGCTTTGCCTTTTCCAGAATGTGATAGAAAATCAATCATACAGTTTTTAGCTTTGTATGTATTTTTTTCACTTAGCACAATATTGTTGAGATTCATCCATGTTATTGCATGTATAAAAGTGGTTTCTTCTTTCACTGCTGCATCGTATTACATTGTATACTACCACAAAGTGTCTATTTTTTTCAATCCATATTTAGCATTTAATTTTTGCTGTCTGTATTTGTCTCACTTAAGATGATACTTTTCATATTGTGTTTTCTGGATACGTGCTGAATTAAGATTAGAGTCACCCCAAATGTTCTTGTCTTTTCTTCCCAGATTGAGCAGTTTTCCATGGTCTCAACTGCAAAGCTTCTTATTTAATAACAATGCCATTAAATGAATAGACAAACCAGCCACCACTTTGAAAATAGTACTAAATCTCATAAAATGTTGGTAAAATGCAAATCTACATATTGTTTAAAGTTAACTATCAATATAAGATATGCTGAAATTGTATACTATCCATTTGTTTTAGCTAGATATGAGGTCCTAGATACCCACTCAAGTTAAAATTGAGATAAGTCAGCCAGAAAATGCACTTGAAAGCAGCTTCACTTCTTGGCCAAAAACATGGAAATAATTATACACCACTAGAAGTATTAGACGGTAGAAGGCCACAGGATCAATTTGCAAAAATATAAACCTCTTCCTTAAATAAGGCTTCTAAAAATGTTTCTGTTATAGATGTGGGCTAAACTCACATACTTATATATTTTAAATGTCTGAAATTTATTATTTCAGAATTTATTATCAAACCTACATGCATTGTGTGGCTTTTTGTTTGTTTGTTTGTTTGTTGTTTTCTGCCTTTTTAATCCTTAAGTGGCACTGAAATTATTTGGGAGAGTAGGACTCCTGGGCATCAGGGTCCTGCCACCTTCTGCAGGTAGACTCTTAATAGGAAGTTTGAATGTAGTGGCAGTCCCCTCACTTTTATATCAATATTCAGATGGAAACCTTTATGATAGCATATTTAAAATTTTAAATATATTGAGAAAATATTAAGTAATCAATGATTTTTCCCTCTATTTTCATATGACCCTATAAATCTAATTAGCTAGTTTTTAATATTAGTGGACAATATCAAATTATTTACATTTCATATAATACTTGAATACCTATATAGTACTTGAATTCCATATAATGTACTTCAAACAATATAAAATTTTAGCAATTTTTATATGCTAAAATTCAGAAAATGTCATTGTATGCAAAATTCAAACTTTTGTACATTAATGATAAAGCTGAAGTTGCCTGTCATCCAAAACTTAGCTCTATTTTTGTCATCCTTCACGGTACAATAGTGTTTAAACAATTATTTCAACATATCACTGTGTTTGGCCTTTATTACATTGTACAGTAGAAATTAGAAAATTTAACTTCATTTTGATATAATTTTTAAAAAATTCTTAGCAGAAATGAAAATCAAAGTCATCATACTTGTGATAAGGCATATATATCTCCTTAAAAAAAATAGACACATCAGAATGGGTACAAATGCCAAAAGAAGCAAGATTATTCAATATCAATAATTCTATGGGCCTCTGATTTTTAATGGGTTTTATTGGAAAAATATGCAAAACATATATCATTAAAGGTTATGTCTAAAAATCAAGGTAGAATCAGAAATTAAAAAAAATATTTTATGTCTTTAATAACATGTATGTGGGTAATTCACCCACATGCAAACCTTTGACAGCACATGTTCATTTCAATTTGTTTTATTTTCTGACATGCATCTTGTTTAAAAATTGAGGTCTTACTTAAATTTCAAGAGTCTTAAATTTTAACCTCAGAAAATTAATATTTTATTTTTTTAATATGGAACACTTCACGAATTTGCGTGTCATCCTTGCGCAGGGGCCATGCTTATCTCATTCATTCCAATTTTAGTATATGTGCTGCCGAAACGAGCACAGAAAATTAATGTCAGCATATAGTACCATTCATGATTTAGGCCAGTGTTTATCAAAATGAGTTACAAGTGATATAATATTAATATGTGTTTTTTAAATATGATTTCACCAGTGAGTAGGTTAAACAATAGTTTATTCACTTTAAATTGGTTAAGTGCATTTATATGTTAATCCTATTATAAATCACCAAGAGGAGTTATTGAAGGAAGAACTTCTTAATGTCATTCAGCCTAGACACTTTTTTTTTTTTTACAAGGAACATTTTATGGGCCAAATGATCTGTGAGACCAATAAACTCTAACCTATGATTAGGATTTAATCTAACAGGAGAGGTAACTGATGAAGTGAAAGAGTATTGTATTATACTGAGTTAGGAGGCGGGTAACAAACCTTGGATATACCACCATCTTTGCCAGAGTATTAGAGCAGTGGCTGAGAGCACAATCTATGCTCGACTTCCTGGGTGTGAATGTGGTCATGGCCCCTTATCTGCAGTGTCACAGTGTGTAAGTCATTTACCTCTTTATGCCTTCCTTTATTCATCTATAAACCAGGGCCCATAGGAGATTTTACTCCAAAGAGCTCTTCATCCACTTAATATAATTAAAATATTTTTGAAAAGTCACTGATAAATGGTAAGTGGTATGTGTCAGTTATTTTTTATCAGTGGCTTTCAATCTTTAGACCGCAACCCACAATAAGCAACCCATTTTACATAGAGACATAGTATAAACATTCAAACATACATACTTCAAATAAAAGTTAAATGAAATTATATTTACCTGTTTCATATGACAGACATTCTAATATTTTTTATTCTCTTCCATTTTCTTCTGTATTCTGTTTCTTCATCTTTTCATCCTATTCTGTTGTAACCAATTTTTATTCAACTTTATACAACTTATTCTATTCTGTTCTTTTCCATTCCATTAAGAAAAAGCAGGTCCTAATTCTCAGATTGTAAGATACTAATTAATATGACCGATATATTGATCATTATTTAAATTCTTCCTTCAGTCTTTCTGATCACCTTAGACATAAAATCTATTAGATATTCATAAAATTGCATAATTTTTCAAAAGTTCAGATTCAGACTCCATCCCTAACCTGCTGAGTATGGATCTACTAGTGGTTTTGGCCCCACAATCCATCTGTCTCACTATAGTCACTGAATGATCTTCTAAGTTTCCAACAATTCTAAAATTGAAAAAAAGAAATGACATTTGAAGAGAAGGTTTCTGCTTCATTTCTTCTTTTTAAAATTTTAATTTGTGTTTAACACATGCAACACAAACACATACATTCTAACATATCCTGGGGGTGCAAAAAATTGTGTACACATGACTTGTATTCATCTTTTGTTATCAGTATATATTATTACAAATTTAATACAGTTTTTTACTTTCTCAAAATGTGTATACATTTTTTGGGGCACCCTCTGTATTTATTGTTCTTAAACTATCTAGAGAGAAAATAAATGTTAAGTCCAGGTAACTCTTCCTCAATAATTAGAGGGATTCTGCGCTGCTTTTATTTTTCAATGTTTTCACATTTTAAAACTCAAAATTGTATAATGCTAGAATAAAAGCTAAAACCAAGTCAAAGCTGAGATCATGTAGTTCATAATATTTGTATTTTTTCTATTTATTTTTTATAGATAAGTGTACCTTAAGCCCTTTAAATAGGTAAAACACTCTTATATCTATATCCAGAATTTTATGCACTATGAGACAGATAAGAAGAGTAGCTGTAACACTACCTCTACTCTTCCCACAATTTGGTGACAGACCAAATGATGTTTCACAAACCCTCTGCAAATCATTATATGTGACTATAGCGTATAATAGTAATATTGTATTATAGAAATATATTATATTCTATATATTATAGAAATATATATTCTATATATTTATAATATGTATAAATATATATAATATATTAATATATAATATATGAATATAATATATATTATATATTACATTTATATATTATATAATTATATTGATATATTAATTAATATAATTAATATATTATGCATATTATATTAATATTAATATAATATATAATAATATTTAATATTTAATATTTATAAATATATAATATATTCTATATATTATAGAAATATATAAAGCCAGAGTAAACATCCAAAATCTATTTTACATTTCAATATTTTATCAGAATTCCTATACCTTACATCATAATTTGAAGCATACTTATTAATCCTATCATTAAGATATACAATTAAATTTGTTTTTATAAAATATTAGGTATCTTCTATGAAAACATTATTCTTGGTGGATATTTGGACATTAGAATAAGCATTGTATAATATGAAATGCTTTTGTGAAAAATATTTATTTAAATTAATTAATCAAAATGCACTTCTAAGAACAGATAATTTGACTTTCTTTTAGATTTCCAAATCATTTAAATAGCAGCTAAAAAGAGATTTCATAGTTCATACATATCAATGAGTATAAAATAATTTCATTCATTATTATTTTACCATAATTATGCTTTCTAGACAGACGTTTTCACTTCCTATGTTTATATCTTTTCCATTTCTGTACTCATTTCACATGTATTTGTATTGCTTTTACTCCTCCCAATGTGTCTTCCATATCCTGAGATTTTTAGCTATTCAATAAATTTTATGACCAGGTACTCTATAGGAGTTTAAATACAAGCTTTTCTGCAGGCTTCCCTGTTATTATTATCCACAGATGTGCAGAACATACTGAAAACTCCATACATCTATGTCAACTCCATAAGAAAATGCCTGACCTGTACTAATCAAAGAACATGCAGTTTAGTTGCTTTAAAAAGGTATGAGGTAGCTATATTTCCCTCTCATTCACATATCCTGATATAATTTCTTGTCACTTCATGTGTGGTTTCCATGCTGATCCAACGGGTAATTGATGTACAGCTTTCTATAGTCTACATTTTGGTTGTTTTGTTACATCTCCAGGAACCTTCAGTGGAAGGTACTACGGTTGTCACTTGTTTGAAAGGCCCTTCCCCTCTCTCTCTGTACACTCTACTCTCCCCACGAACAGCTGCATCACAGCTGTCATCCTGAATGGCGAAGATGTCTATGGATGATAAGCCTATGCCTGTGGCACAGAGTGGCTTCAAACAACTAATTAGCGGGAGCTGGGCCGCGGCAAGGTTTGGTGCTGTCCATCAGCCTGTGACCGTGCTGACACCCTCAGCAAATCTGTCAAGCGTGGCTCTTCCTGTGAATACAACCAAGCCCACTTGTTTTGTGGTGAAGAAGAAACTGGCAGAGTGTGGTTAATAAAAAGTAAAAGAACGCGATGGCCAGCCTTTATACAGGGTTAAGTAAATGAAAAAAAAAAAAAAAAAAAGGCTGAACTGCTGGAAAATTTGATAGCTGACGTATCTGTTGCTGGAATACAAGGCATACAATTAAAAGCTTCTCCACAAATTCCAGTGATGTTAATATACAAGGCCGCCACATTGTTCAAACAGATTTATATAGCCTCTGGAAAACACTACTTTCTTCAGTAATAAAGGGCTATTAATTATTATTTATAAATTCTATATGCTACTGAAAATTTAAATTGATATATTAGGAGTTATTCTCAAAAAATATATATGTATGTATGTATATTGTGTGTATGTATTATGTGTGTATACATACACACACACACACACACACACATATATATATATATATATACATACATATATATTTTTAAAAATTTTACCTTTGGGGTTTTAGAAAAGGTTGTTCTTTTTTAATATATATTTCATTTATTAGTCATGGGCAGCAGACGATTTCCTTAGAAATGTTATATTTGGTGCAGCCTCAAGGCTAAGGAGCAGTTTCTGCATAATATACAGTGAGTCAGAAAACGTATAGTAAACGGAGACTATGTTACGCTTTGTACAGGGAAGTACACTAGTCATAAGGTAACAGACTCTGCTCAGACAAAACCTGTCTGCTGATCTTCCTCTGCATATTCCATTCCACAAATTTTTGTTTGTTTGTTTGTTCTTACATGGGAAGGGAAGTCCGGTACCAGTTACTCCATAATGACCAGAAGCGGAACTACTCAGGTATTATTGTTATCCCCACTTTATAGATGAGAACACTGAGGCACAGCTAATTAAAACAATTTGTTCCAAATCACATAGATATTGAATACTGAGACAGAATTCAGATGCTGATCTGTGTGACAGGCCTATTATCGGCCAATGCACTGCACCTCCTCTCATGGACAAATAGGCTCTTTTGGGTTCCTTCAGGCGCGATGAGACCCAAGTGTTATCTGTGGTAGTAGCAGTAGTCCAGCAGTACCAATAATAATGACCATGGTCAGAATGGCATTTACAAAGCAATTGCATGTTTGTTTCACATTGATGCTTACCAGGACTATACATTGCCTCACTTCTCTTACATGTTTTAAAATTTCTAATTTGTATTTTTTTTATTATTATTCCCGTTCTACTTGCCCCCTTCCCTTATTTAACCATCAGCTCATTCTCTATATCTATGGGTCTGTTTGTATTTTGTTTTGTTTACGCTTTTTTTTTTTTTAGATTCTACGTATTAGTGAAATCATGCAGTATTTGTCTTTCTCTGACTTATTTCATTTAGCATATCATCCTCTTAACTATTTTGTTGCAAATGGCAATATTTCTTTTTTCATTGTTGAATATATATATATATATATATATATAATATTACTATATATAAAGTATATATATATATATATATATATATATATATATATATATATATAATATTACTATATATAAAGTATATATATATATATATATATATATATATATATATATATATATATATATAGTATATATATATGCCTGCCACATCTCCTTTATTCATTCTTTTATTGATGGACATCTCGGTTGCTGCCAAATCCTGACTATTACAAGTAATTCTACAATGAACATATGGGTGCATACAAGTATATGCTTTGAATTAGTAATTTTGCTTTCTCCAGATAAATACTTAAAAGTAGAATTGCTGGATCAGATGTCACCTGTATTTTCCATTTTTTGAGGAACCTCCATGCTGTTTTCCATGGTGGCTACACCAATTTGCAATCCCACCAACAGTGAACAAGGGTTCCCTTTTCTCAGAACTTATTATTTATTTATTTATTGATAACAGCCATTCCAACAGGTGTGAGGTGATATCTCATTGTGGTTTTAATTTACATTTCACCGATGAATAGTGATGTTTACCATCTTTTCATATGTCTGTTGGCCATCTGTATGTCCTCTTTGGAAAAAATGTCTATTCAGGTCCTCTACCCATTTTTTAATTGGGTTGTTGGGTGTTTTTTGTTGTTAAGTTGTATGCGTTCTTTATATATTTTGGGTATTAACTCCTGATTGGCTGTATCATTTTTGAAAATCCTCTCCCATTCAGAAGTTGTATTTTCAGTTTTTTGGTTGTTTTTTTGCTGTGGAAAACCTTTTTAGTTTGACATAGTCCCATTTGTTTAGTAAAGGTTGTTCTTATGAAGAAAAAATTAAAATAAACTGCTTTGTGAATTTAGTATCATTAGTGAAAATCTGTTGGCATAGCATTTATTACTCCCAAAAATAATATAAAAAAATCTCTAAATGGTTAACCTATTATTTTCATTTAAAGGCTAATATCAACAGTAATACTTATTCTAAGTACTGAACACATTTATTTATTAAAAGTTAAACGTACTTGGTTAACATAATACATCATGAAAAAGAAAATGAAATTATGTATTTTAAAATTCATATATTAAATTCTGTTTAATTTAGAGCCAGATTATTTGGTTAGTTAAGTTAAATTTAATCTGTGGTAAGTACAGTGGGGGAAAAGAGAAAAGGAAAGAAAAGAAGACAACAAGAAAAGACCAAGACCAAGTAAGATAAAGGAAAAGTGTTTTGACTTTACATCTCTCCTATTTTTATTTGCAAGTACCAGGTAACATCACCATTTTGCTCTTACTGCATTTAGTATTGTTAAACAGGAGTGTTCTAAGCTCTGTTACAAACATTGAACCCACTGTACTCATATCTCTCAGTGTACCTTTGGTTTGATAAGTAAAGCTCAAGGTGTACTCATAACTTCATTTTTAGTAGCAGGAAATAATACCTACCTGACTACAACTGTCCTAAACAAGGTTACAAATATGAAATGCAAGACACATACTAATACTAATGGTTTCATACATTTTAGTTCTTTTCTCTTACCACATACATATTCCTCTCACGCTCCTTGACATACTTTATGCTATTAAATATTTCCATCACATTACAGAACTGGAATATTTGTGAAACCAATAATAATTTAACTTCTACAAATTTCTGAATCCAGCGAAACTCGTGTTATAAATTCACGTAAAAGGTCAGAAATATTACCCCTATCAGAGTGGTTTTACCAATTTTAGTCTAGAGATTTAGAGCAGTGGTCCCTCCTGGGATATCTTAATCAACCATCTGCACCTATGAATTTTACACTTGATATTACTGCCACATTTTCAAAGTCTGGCGGCTGAAATTCTCACTTATTTTAAAGCTCTTCCACCAATCTCCCTAACTCTTAGAGTTAAGATTCCCATCTGACATTGATTTTTTGGATTTCATTGCTACAAGGAAAAACTCTTATCTCAAAAATTCATACACTGAACACCAGACCATTTTGTAAAAATACTTTAGCTCAAGCATCAAAAACAGTGACAGGGAACAGCTACTAAATACTGAGATGCAGTTTTGTGTGAATTCCAATAACTGAAACATTTCCCTGCAGAATGCAGAACAGAGACACTAAAAGCACTACCTGCTTACATCCTGTGCTGCTTTACAGGTGAAGATATTTGAACGTAACAGAATAAATTACTAAAATTTAGAGTGCAAAGCTGCTTAGTAAAGGTAACATGCATTTATTGTATGAAAACATTGTGCACTCATTCATTTCTTTGCTTCTATTTTAACCATGTTGTAATTTGTGCACCCAATGAAAGAAGGCCTGCCTGAAAAAGAAAACTTAAACACAACAGTTTGTTTGTTTAAATTCCACACTTTATCTGAAATCGAACTTAAGAAACATTTCAAATATGAACTCTTTTCTTTGACACTTGCTTGGAAAAATTTAGTGCAGCTCCAAGGTTGTTAGTCCAGGATCAGAAAACCTGTATCTAATTCTAGTGCTATCACCAGCTAGTTCTGTGACCTGGGGCAAGCGACTCCATATTTCTTGTCTTAAAGTTATGCATTAATAATAGGACTATATAATCTCTGTGGTCTTTGACAGTCAAATAGCCTGTGATCTTATTTTGTTTTTACTTAGACAGTATCACAAAGTAGCTTTCTGAAGCAGTTTCTGAAGACATGATACTTATATATTCCACCTCCACTAATTACTACATGTGTGAACTTGAGAAAATTATGTAAGCTTTGTGTCTCAGTTTCCCACCTGTAAAATGGGAAAAATAATAGTACCTATCTAATGAGGTTGTTGTCGGGATTCAATGAGCTATATTTTAACAATTGTAATATGAAAATGTCCCTATCTTTATCATATCTTATAGCAGGATCCGTATGAAGGAAATCATAAATAAGCACTTAAGAGTTTAACTGACAGAAGTTTTTCCTAGTGGTAACATGAAATTCTAGCATGTTTTACACTCAGTAATAGATTAGATGAAAGTTGGTGATACACATGAAGTGCTTAGGATAGTGTTTGGTACATAAGTTACCTAATAGCTGATATTAACATTTCTCTAGAAGCAGTAATTGTCATAGCTAAATTAAGAGTGACAGGTTAAGAATGGTAGTTGGAGAGCAATTAAAACCTCGCTAGGCACATCAGCCTTGGTTTTATTCCATTTCTAATGTCATAATACAAATTTAATAACTTCATTCAGATACTCCAACATTAATTGATATAAAATATGACCTTCTATTTGAACAACCGTATAGTTTATGCTTTTAAGAGTTTTTTTATTATAAGAAGAACAAACATCCTCTTTTTATTTTCTACTTTAGTAAGGTGTTAAAGAAAATTATAAATTGCAAGAAATTAAAAAAAATGTAATATGCATTAACTTCCCAGGCTTAGCACTTTATTCAATGAAATGAAAAATAATAACAAGGTAGCACAAGCACCAATTTGTCAGTTCTAATCACCATTTGTTATTAATTATCAAGAAGGATTAATACTACAGTAATAGATTTTAAGGAACTGGTTAGTAAAACTATCACCATTGTTATTGGTCTGCAGATCTTAAGCATTGATAAAGCAACACTGTCTCTCAGAATACTTTATAGAAAATCCAAAGCTGGCATCATTTCTGTCTTCAAGTTTTATTTTACAAGACACCTCAGAGACTATCTGTCTGCTTAAATATAAAATGCATACTTAAGACATTAGGCATATCATGGTCAAAAGCAATTTGAATTGATCAAGGGCAAAACATAAATGATGGTCAGGTATACACATAAGGAGCTTGAAATGCTCCCTGGCACAGAGTACATGCTACAAACATGTCAGCTGTCATTATCATCGCCTTTATTTAGCATCACAGACCACTAGAGAGGTAGCACCTTACAGATGACCTAGTCTGAAATCATTCAAACTACAGTGTGCATGAAATATATGGTTAAATGAGAAAGTGTGGGATAAAAGAGTTCTAAAATAACTTATCTACTTTCTTTTGTTTGGAAATATAGCACAAGATTTACTGTCACTGTTTTTTGATAATTGGAGTCATAATATAAATTAACACCATAGCTCTTCGTATCATTTTTTTTCTTGTCCACATTCCCTAGAACTTTAGTCAAGTAAACCCTGTATAAACTGTGTGCTTGTGCTTTGGCCCTTATAAAATATCTAGGGATAAAAATCATATGGTTGGTGGAAAATTATTATAATTATACATCATTTAACTTCTCTTCACAACAGTCTTCTGAACAATTTCCCCATTTCACTCCCTTGGGTAATCGAAGAGATGCCTGGAGAGTAGAGATTCTTTACTCAAAACCACAGACATGAAAACATTAAAATTATATATATATATATATATATATATATATATATATATATATATATGTATATATACTTCTTAGAAACTGGAAACCTACTTGGATTTCAATGGTTTTCAGAACATTTGGGGTAGGTTTTTAAAATATTTACATGAGTTTTTCTTTATGAATAAAACTTACTTATTTCTGCCATAGAATATGGATTATTGTGTTACTGGATGAAATAAGGACTATTAATGGGAGAATCTCCTGTGGTCTAGACACTTGAAACATACACAGTGATTAAGAAAATCAGAGGGTTAAAAATTATAGTTCTTCTCTCAACTATCAAGTGATTAAGATTTTTGAGAGAGATAGATAAAGAAGAAAATAAAAGCAATATAGGGAGAAAAACATATGTTGTAGTTTAGAAGGATGTTTCTGAATAGGTAGAGCCACATAAAGAAAAAGAAGAAAAATATGTGGAGGATAAATTAGTGGATAAAATTGTCCAAATTTTCACTTTACCCCTTTTCTACCTCAATTAACTGTCCAAAAAGAAGTTGCTTATCAATCAAATCTTAATCAAATTACCTCTTCTAACCTCTATAAATACCAGGGCTTTTGAGAATGATTGATTCCTTTAGTTGGTAAAAACAAGTTCAAAAAACTCTTTACTGCTAATAATAATCAAAATGTTTTCAATACCATTAAGGGAATAGGTGCAAGAAACCTAGCTTTAATGAGAAAATAGACTACACACTAACACACTAACACAGACATACATATGTAAACATTATCTATCTATCCATCTATCTATTTATATACCTACCTACCTATCTATCCATCTATCATCTCTCTACATTATGTTATGACTGGAAAAAAGGAGAAACAAATATTTATGTATTAAAATTAGCATTAACTATTAAAACACAGTATGGATCTTCTAATGCACAATGTAAACATACTTTATACTACTGAACTTAAAATGATTATAATGATAAACTTTATGTGTTCTATACCCAAATTTTAGAAAATTTAAGTAAAAGATAACAGATTTCTGTATCCAGCCATGTTATAATAGTTGGTACTGGAATGGCCCTCCCAACATAAAAAAATAAAAATAAAGAAATAAAAAAATTAAAAATTAAAAAAAGGGATCTTCTACAATTTACATTGGATGGACCCATTAAACAAAGATTTTTATTTTAAATTCAAAATGAAAAGAAATAAAGGATCAAGCGGAGATTAGAAAAAGTAAAGGAAAAGAAAAAGATTAACAATAATTCCAATTTTGCCTGTTTATATTAAGCAGCATTGTCTCTTTATTTTCCTTGACAGTAGAGGATGAAGCAAATCAAACTTTCAACAGATAGACTTGTGTATCGTTTAACTCAACTAATAAAAATAAATTAAGAACATATGACTCTGAAAGTTGCTTATTATTTTCTCCAAATTAGATAAACATCAACACTTTGCATTCAATGGCAACATTATACTCTTTAACAGTTAGATCATTACGAAAAAGGAAAAAAAAGATTATCATTTGCTTTCCGTTCTAAAATGGTTTACTTAAAGTTGTTTTTAGAAAGTACTAGCATAAAAAAATGAACATATAAGAGATCAGCAAATAAAATGTTTACAATAGTTAACTTATAGTATTTAAAACGACTAGGAAAATGCAAATGGCTCAGTACTAACATGGTCTCTATAGAGATATGGCATACCTCGTAACGGCTTTCTTCATTCTCCTGAATGTGGAAACCCGCAGAGCTGGGACATTTCTGAGGAGTGACAGGAATATTGTCACTTTTGCTGTGTGAATTACACTGAAAGAGATTACCAAATAATTGTGACAAACCACTCCACATTAGAGTGTCTATTGAGCGACATGGCTGCTTGCTAAGAGTCTAATTAAGGATCACCGTTTGAACTAACGAGGGTCTACACTCACGGGCACATGCATTAATACCGAGCCTTTATCGAAAAGATAAAAAGTGATCCCAGGATACACAAATTGTCAAAATGTTTTAACTGAAACTAAAGAAATCTAAAATGTAGTTATTTTATTTTTACCCTTTATTTTTTAAGCAATGTTTATTTATTATGCTTATGATTTCAGTGGCTAAATTTAATGATACCCCACACATAACTATTTTTGTATGATATTATTCAAATGCTTGATATGTGTTATACAGATAACCTGTGACACAGATATTATTATTATTCCTCACTTAAAGGTGAGGAAAAAGAGGCATAATAAAATATTTTTCCCAAGGTTGGGCTGCTACCCAGCCTTCTGGGATCATGTCACATACGTTTTCTACCACGTACATGGCCTTTATAAATCATGCAGTTGAAATAGACAAAACTGAAAACTAAAAGTTTAAGGTCTTAAAATACAATTTTACTTTTTTTTCTGTACCAAATATAAAGTATTTTAAAAACAGGTTTACTGAAATAATTCACTTGGAAATAAATGTGAATTATAGAAAGTAAGATTAAATTATGGCTTGGCCTTTCTACATTAAAATATTATAATGACTCTTTTCCATATTCCTCATTAGAGTATTTATTAATGTGAAAATAGGATTTTATTTACTTTTTGTTACCCTTGCTCCTTTCTTCCTTAAATCTCTTATTAGATTCAAGGAAAATTATATGTATTAGTATTGCTGTTTGGTCATTTATTAAACAAAACATTGAGGTTTCTAAGATTTGTACTCTAATAAAAGATATTGTAGTGCCTCCCAAAAGGGTTCACCATTGATACATAACTTTTCCTCTCCCATAAGACTACAACATGTGCACAGATTTTTATGATGTAAGTAGGGAAGATAATATTTTATTCAGACTAGTATGTCACATTTTTGATTCAGTAACAAAAATTACTTTCCCCAACCCAAAAAACAATGTTAGAAAATTACTATCAAAATATTTTAAAAAGCAATGAGTTATAGAAGTTAGCATATCTAGCTAAGTATTTTCTCATCTCAAGACCACTGTTTTAAATATTTAAATACATTTTAAAATACTCACATTACATTTTTAAATATTCATTTTTATTTTGAAATAACTTTAAACCCAGAAAATGGGCACATGTACTAAATGATTTACAGGATACTCTCCATTACATTTTGAAGATATCAATTAATGATCTCATTTATTTATTTTTGTTGTTTGCTTAAGAAAAATGGTAATACAGAAGAAGACATGGCTTTCAAACCCCAGCCAAGTTAGAAACTTTTGGCATGAAAAAAAATTATTTTATGCCTGTCCTCTCTACAGACAATATCCATCTAACATGTTCAAAACTTAACCTCCTCTAGGAATTCTTCATGGGTAACTGAACAAATAGTGATTGTCATTTTAACCTCTGCTTGCAATCTAGATGCAGTTTGTAAAATGCTGCTCTGCCAGTATTAATTCTTGAAATGAGCCTAAGTTTGTCTGAACAACTTCACTGTTAATTATTAAGGCCTATTTTGATATCTCTCCACAGTGGTTTCCTTAGCTTTCTAAAGAAAAGGAAAAAAAAAAGTTCATTACTTAAAAACAGTTATTTTCATCTGTGATGTTCCTAGACATTTTAATCACTCAATTCCTGTCGCTAGCCTCTCCTCATATCTATTCATGCTGATTAATCTTTTAAAAATGTCTCATGTATTATGCAGTTTTTCTCCCTAGAAACATTTCCTCAATGTCGGTGGCCTAGCAGTGGCTCTTCTCACCCTGGCTGCTTTAGAATCACCTGGGAGCTTTAAAAAATGTTCATGACTGAGCCCCACCTCACACCAGATAATTTATAACATTTTAAAATATCCAGGTAATTCTGATGTGTAGCCAGAGTTTAGATTCCCTGAGCTAAGGTTAACATTTCTTTGTCTGGCCCTCAGGACATTACAGTGAATTTTGGCCTCACTTTCCTTTCAGCCTGATGTCTAGCTCTTTAGCATTTGTTACTCCTTGTCCTTTTTTAACCTGTCATAGATCAGGTGATTCTTCTTTTTTTAATGGTATATCATGATGCCTCTGAAAATAACCTATAGTTGTTTAACACTTTATATCTATAAAGACAAGATTTTGTGTATTATCCACAAGAAATCTCTGCAGAGAGGTAGAAAATATAATCCTTCTTTAACAGGTGGGAAAGACAGAAGTTCAGATATATTCAGTCTTTTGTGCAAGAATTTGCCCAGCCAAAGCACTCCTAAGTGACAAGACTTGGGCTATTTACTACTCTGCTGTATCTCCCTTAAAGATCCATTAATATGCTCATTCATTCACCTATTGCACTTTGTTTGTATGTTTGTTCATTTTTTGATCATCAGTCATTTGCTGAGTGCAGGCAATGTGTCAAAATTGTATTGGTTCACCCAGATATGGCATTTAATATCTGCAATACCCTCACTCTAGCAGTGAAATCATGCACAGAAACAAATAAGCACCATGCTATGTAAAAACACCATGTGAAAATGTATGGACAGATTGTGAAGGGACAGAGAAGCCAGAACGAGTTGACTCCTGGGTTTGATTTATGGGCAGAGTCTTGAAAGATGGGCCAATGAGGGAATCAATGGTTAGCATAAATTCATGACAGAAGCAAGAGCATATGCGAAGGCTACAAGATATGAATTCCCCTGACTTGGGCTGTGAGCTGTGAGTAGTTTGACAGTGCTTTAACCATGAAGTATATGAGGATTAATTTGAGGATAGGGACAGAAGTTATTAGTGCATTAAATTTAACATCGTATCCAGTGATGAGAAGTTATAGAATTGGACTTAATACAAGAAATGACTACAAAATAAAGGGATATGTGCTTCATAAACAGTGGCAGTACTGAGGCATTCCTTGTCTTCTAACCTACCTAAAGAAACACAATATAAGCACAACGGGTGCATCTGCGGTATGACTATAGAACTCAGGTAAGTGCCTGAATCCCAACAGGATTTCACCCAGAAACCTCTCCTGTGTCTAATTCTGGAGCAGCCTCTGTTTATAGAACAGTAAATGACATCAAAGGAAAAGTTTGACCTACTCTTACGTCCTTCCTTTTAAAATTTTTTGAATTTTATGATGTACATAGCCTCTGGGGATTACTAATCTATGAATTAGAACAAAAAAAAAAAGGAAAAGAAAAGAATAGCACTATAAACAATATTTGAAGATCAAACATAAAATAGCCAAAGCTTTAAGAAAACAAATTCTGACTGGGAAAACAATTTAATCACCACAAATCCTTCCTAACAATAAATATTTCAAGATTTCACACACTAACTTTCTTTTCTGTTTGCCAAATTTGATATGAATATATAGTGAACTATAGTTAAGATGGATTTGCTAAATCAGATTTAATACTGCAGGAAACATATGTAAATCAAACTTTAGAGGTCCAGAACTCAAAACAACAATCATATTAAATGGAAATCACTCTAAATACATTTGTTTTTCTTTAAAATCAATTTGATGTTTTCCATTACCGATGATTAACAGTCTCTGCTTTATTATGTGGCTAAATCTTCCTTCCCCAAAACATCCATTGCAGTTCCTGAGAAACTGTCGTTAACTACCTGTACAAGTAACTACTCAAACTTGCCTCATAATAAAAAATATTAGCTTAATCTTTGACACAAATTCCTAAAAAAGCATTTCATAGCCATATGTCAAAAGATAAATAACAACAGTACTGAAAGCAACAAAAGTTTTATGAAAAAAATCAAATAATGATAAATAAGACACAGTGGTTTTCTTTGCTAAAAAGGGGGTAGCTCTTTAAATTTTCCACGCAATTCTATAGTAGCAACAATACGACCTGTTAGTCTATTAATCCTCCCACCTTCTTACAAAATCAAGGTTGTTTGCTACAAAATCAATGGAACTATTATACATTTTGTACAAACATTATAGAGGCAGTCACCTTGTTTTTTTTTTTTTTTTTTGCTATAGGTTTCATTAAATAACAATTCTACTTGTTAAAAACTCCCACTAAATATGTTTTTCCCTACCCATTTTAAGAAACTAAGAATTCCTTTCATGAAGAATTCTAAAACATTCTTAAAACTTTTGCTACAAAAGCCCTAAAGGTTAATAAGAAATTCACATTAACAGAAAAGAATCCACTTCAAGAATGGTTGATACTTGGTGTGTGTAACTCCTCTCAGTACACTCCCATGGAGAACCCATGGGGATCACACTTCACCGACCTCCATGCCCCTGAAACTTCTCTATGAGGCATGAGATTCCACATTAGCAACTCAAGGGGTATTTCTCAGTCCTCATCTCACTTGACACAATTGATAATGCCTTCCGTCTAGCGGGGTACCACACCCCAAGCCAGCCACAGCACATGCCTTCCTTTTAGATGCATTTATATGACTATCCTTCCAGAAAAAGACACATTCTGGTTTTCCTCTTACCTCTCACACTCTCTCCCTGGAACCAATTAACTGGTCATGTTATAGTTGTTAAAATTGAAAAGCCTAGAGATGATGAGGCCTGAGTACTCTCTCAGAAAGTGTGCTCTCCAATGGTTCCTGACTCTAAAATACTTTACCCATCAGACACATGAACAATTTCCTTGTATAAAAAGACAAGGGCAGAACTCTGAGAACAATCCTAAACATGCTTACCTCAAAGCACATATTTTTATGAGTATTTCTAGAAACTGATAACATTTATATTTTAAGGAATCCACAGGGTATGTTCCAATAATTCAATGTCTCAAACTTACTCTGTCTCAAATCAGGAAGCCTTGAGCCTTTATCTAGAGCCTTAACTCTAATGTCTTCTATGTATCTTTCTCCACTGGTTTGTTTTTCCGTCATCACTAAATATGTTTTCAAAGCAAAGCAAAAATGCTCATTAGATTGTGCTGAACACAGAGGTATTCAGCTAGAGTGATATATACTTTGATTTAAAATGAAAATGCAGCATGTATTTTAAAACCAAATGCCATATAAATACCTAATCCAATCATGGAAATATAGATGGCTAGAATACATATCAATTTCGAGGTAAAGGTTATTTTTGTAGAATGAGAAAAAAGAGTGAACAGTAAAATAATTTAAAAGCAACGTCAACTATACCCATTGCATATAGCAGTCTATTTTTTAAAAAGTGTTTTCCTTCTTCTAAAATAGTATTGTTGTATAAAAATTGGAGACATAAAATAAAAATATTAGCATATGTTAATTCTAGGTACCAGGGATATACGTATTTTCCTTATTTCTCTATTTTATTCTGAATTTTTCAAATACGCCTCAACAAGATTGTTGGTAATAGTTATGAAAGGTTGTAGAAACCATAAAACCTTGAAATTGTGCATCTTCAGAAATAAAGGTACCACATAGGTGTCAGCTTCCTTCTGATTTGGCTCAAGATCAATCCTCCTCTTAAAATAAAAAACATTTTCTAAAGCCAGAGAACGGACACACTTGCTTCCCTCCCTGTAGTACTAGAGCTCAAATGTCTTTGCTTCCTTCATATATATTGGGTTGTTGGAAAAGCATAATGTATTTTTTCTATGTTTTTTGTTGCAAAAATGCGCCATGACTTCTCCCACAACCCAATAGTCCTGCTTTCTTTCACTTCATGAGGGAAAGGGGCTGCCCTGTTGACAATTTACCTCCAACACGTAATGCACTGCCTGCAGCATAACTAGGTATTTGGTGAATCTAAGTGGCATTAAAGAATAAATGAATAAATGCAAGACTTTTACAATGATTTATAGTCACACAGACTTGTTTGGTTTCTAAATCTCAGGATGAAAATTTCTTTGTAACTTTTTTTGTGGTTGTTTTGTTTTGTTCCCAAAAAACAAATTCATTGCAAAATTAGCTTTCCCAAGTCCTACATTTTGCATCGCAAATTCTATCATAAAAATAAAGTGCATTAGTATCAAAAATTAAGAGTATCTATAGTATTATAGAAACATTAAACAAAACAGTGGGTTTAGTCATCATGCTTTGTTTCTCCAACTGGACCCTTAGCAACTCATGGCAGGAAGCGACTTCCTAGCAGCCACATGTTACCTAAGTGGATACATTTTCATTTCCCCACTGTGCACATAAAGACGTTTGCTCCTGTTCAACTACTGGGACCTGCAGCATTTTCCTATGCAGTGAGTTGGCCAAGCCCACCCTCTAGGTTTTTTCAGGGCAGCAGCCTGCTTGGAATGTAAGTTACTGAGATACGAGGCAGCACTCGCTGAACTGACCACTGACCCCACTCTCTTGGTGGAAATTCTCCTTCACACTTCTCACAATGCCCCTTCCAGATCTCCTTTCAGTCTAGAGACCTTGTCTCTTCTCCATGTCCCAGACATACCTCCTTTCCTCTCTTCCTCAATAGCACTTTCCTTCTCCTCTGTCCTAACAAGCCGCTCCATTTTTATTCCAGGTTTGCAGAGAGACTAGGCAGATGGATGTAGTCACTGGGCTCAATGAACTGCGAGCAGTTGACTGTGCCACGTGGGATTAATAAGAAAACAAACGCTGATTTTACATGGTCTTTTGGCACAGGCCATTAAATAGGCCAGTTGACTTCCCTCAATTATAGTTCCCTGTAATCAAGAGATATTAACAGGTAAAAAGATGTATTTCTTATTGTGCATTTTGTAGTTGTAGGTCACTTTTAAAGCATGAGTATAACATTTACATCAATTTACATTTTATGATACATTAAATGGAACCCATTTGTTCCAAACTGTTGAGATATAGGAATACTTGATAATCAGGAAAAATCTTAGCACATCTAAGTAAAAAGAGGAATAAAAAACATCTAAGTATGTGAAAGCAATGTCTAAGGAAATTCAGTGAGTGGTTCAAGGTGAAGTACCAGAAGACATATGTTGTTTTGTTCCTCTGCTTAGGAATTCCTCTTGCAGATACTATTCCACAATTTAATGGTCTCTATTATATGCTGGCTGACATTTTTCAAACAATTTTAACAATTTAATAAAATGTATAGGTGCCAAGTACCATAACCAAGAAATAGCTTTCTCTCATTGTGTTATTGCTTACGTGGTATTTGAGAGCAATCTATTGCCATAAATACCTTTGGTTACGATAAAGTTTTAGCAATTCCGTATATTGTCCATTTCCTGAGAATGTTGGGTTAGTTGATTTTCCTTCTACGCAATGACTTTCAAGGTTTTTCTAAGAGACTATTCACAAATAAATAAGTAGAGACAGAGACAGAGATGGTATATTACAAAAACAGTCATTCTAAAAAAAAATAGTCATTCTGTTTTTGAGAGGGCTTACATTAGGCTGCATTTGGTCTCCTTGTCTCAAGACAATATTTAATGAGAGTGGGGAGAATGCAAAAAGGAACTTTGTAATCTTGTAGAATTTTTGGTAATTCAATTGAGAATTTAACAATGCACTCTCTATCAAGCTACTCAGCAGGTTCCCTCTAAATATGCAGTAACACAGCAAACACCTGTGAATTGAACCCTGAGTGTGCCAAAGAGTCCTCACCGCAGAGGTTCTGGGGTGCTGAGTTCATGAGGGTAAACACAATTTTGCTAAATAAATAAATACTCATATAAGCCCATATATTTTCCTACATTCAGCTATAAATTCCTTCATAAGCAATTACTATAAGCTCTCTAACTTAATATAGACAAACTGATACAAGTTTAGGTCATTACTCACCAAGGAAGAGCAATGCAAACCACCTTCATGAGGACCAAACATTGTAGCTGCTCTGTGCACACTGCAACATTTTCTTTAAATGGTTCCTGGGTGCTATATTAGTTTTATGTACCTCTTTTGACCCAGTTGCTATGAGCAAGTATAGAAATAAAATCCCTCAGAAAGTATACTTCAAATACTAATGCTCTATACTTTATAATTTCTCTGTTGTTCCCTTCCTTGTATTATAACCTTACTGTAAAGCCATTTCACAGGAGCAATAATATATTAAAAGGTTTTAAATTATAAAAGGATTACATGTTATATTGCTTGGGCAAAGCTCTATTAATGCCAGTAGGCATTGCTCATTGCAACTTAATTCTGCATTTTAAATAAATGAATGCAGGCAGTACAGACTTTTGCAACTCCACAGACCCGGAAGAAGAGATACTAACGTCTGTCCGAACACTTCCCAAGGAACACAAAATTAGACATTTTCAGTTCCACGCTTAATCAGAGTTATGCATGCTATGTTTACATCGAAGACAACTGTTTTGTAGTTCATTTAAGTTTATTTTATTATTTGTTGTTGTAAAATCCCTGAGACTTTTTATATATTTTTATTTAATAGTAGTTATACCTTGAAGAGAAATGAAAATTAAATTTTTCTAAACATACAAGAAATAGATTGTCTAAAACTATTATAAGTTCCAGACATTACGGGAGAGGTCCTGTTTTAGATGTGTTCACTTAGAATTTGAAGAAGAAGTCTTTTGTTATGTTTCCAGGTTGAATTGAAAACTTCACTTCAGGAAAGGAAAATGATGAGTTTCATTTTCATTCTTGGTAATTAATGCTGAAGAAGAACTCATTCAATGCATGTTTGTAGGTGGTTAAATTTCCAAAGAGTTCTGAAAGAGTGCCAAATACATAGGGCTAAAATTAACTTGTTAGAGAACAGATATTAGTATTTAATATGTTCCAGTCACTGATATTAAAATGCAAAGTAAAGTTATATGAGCCTAAGATGAGTTCAGGTATACAGTGGTGGGCTCTACACACAGTAAATATTATTTTTTTAGGCAGAGGTGGCCATTTGTGAATTGCATTTACATGTGTGTGCATGCATGCAAACATATAAACACCATGCCTGTGAATATATGTTCCATGTGGGTGACTCATATGTTTTTTCATATAGATGATTTCATATAGTTTTATATGCAGGAATATTACTTTATTACACAGAATTGCTTTTATTAATATTATATCAAAACTATATTTTTCTAAAATAGTTTACCCTTAATTATATAGATAAATTATATTATATATTTACTTATAATTTTTAAATGTGCTAGAAATAAATAACATTATATTATACTACATATATCCTGAAGTTTATATATATAACACAAATGCATCCTGAAATTTAGGGTGAAATATTTCTGAAAAAAATAATCTTATGTAAAATTTTAATTATATTTTGAAATTTCTATGGTAAAGAGAGAAACAAAAAAAGTAAAACTGATTTGAATATAATTTCCAATAGTAGAGTTATGTTCCTATTTCATGAAAAAATGCTTTCCAAAAATGAACTTTTAACACAATTTTAGCCTTGCCAGTCATTAACAACAGTCTGCAAGTCAACCTCCAGTAAAAAAAAAAATTAGGTAATAAATTCAGAGATTCAAATCTAGAGTTCTTTAAAGTGAATTCAAAATTCAAGGCTGTGCCAGTTATTTAAATACTATCTTTTTAAGGCAAATTCTTAAATAGTTCAGTGGTTTATTATACTTCCCTTACTGAGATGCTTTGTAAAACAGATCCTAAAAGCAGAATCTATATTTTTAATAGCATACACAGAGAGAAAGGAAGAGAACATGCTTTGCTTTTTTTATAGTACATTAATCACAAACAGGCATTATCCCTAGAATACATAATTTCAACATATACTTTTATAACTTGAGTCTTCCATATTTTTAGTTTGAATTGATGTATGCAAATTGCACTGTATCTAAATTTTGGTGAAAATTTGTAACTTTTGAATTAATGATTTAGAGCAAACAAGGGTGTTTCAGAATACACTAGAACATGCCAATTAGCACTTTAGAGACCTGCACTTGAACCTCAGCTCTACCGCCATCTGACCTTGTCATTTCAAGCTCAGGGTCTTTGCGTATAAAATGGAAAATTTAGATTACAAAATCTCTTCCACCTCTCTAAGTCAAACTGCAACATATATGTGAGATATTATTAGATATATCACCCTAAAAGTTAAAGTAGTACTTTTTCCCAAATATCAGTCTGTAATTTTAGACCTTCATAAAATGGTGTACATGATTTAAATGACAGAGGGGCTTCAGGAAAGCTGAAATCTTACCACTGATTCTGTTTGCTGATGGCTTTGAAAATGTGTTACTCTATGAAAAACAGCATATATTTTTTAACGCTCTTGTTCCATATACATCTTTTTATTCATGAAGAGAAAAACACTACTATTAAAGATCTCATGTTTACTGACTATCTACTTTCTCTTCAGAAACATAATTGGTGGACTGAGTACCTTTTGAAATAGTGGAGGGTATTTAGGGCCAAATTAAACTAATAACAGTGAGGTTGGATGGAAACTCTTCAGCAAGCATGGAATCTATTTAGCTGTGAATGTTTAAAAGGCTAGAGTGTTCTTTAAGTATATTTTTAAAATTAAAGCTCTATAAATTTTAAGGGACAAGGCTGAGTCACATGAGAAATTTGCTCACCTCTAAGCTCTCAAAAATGTTTTTTCTCGTAGGTTTGGGGTAAGAATATCTGAAGGAATGTATTGGGTTGTCGGAAAAGTCATGACGCATTTTGCAACGAAAAACAGAAAAAATACGTCATGACTTTTCCGACAACCCAATACTTCAACAAACAGGGAACACTGTCAGATGTAGCCACTGCTAACAGATTCATCTTTTAAATTACTTCTTTTGTCTCCAGTTCCAAACTAATATAACTTCCACAAAACCACTTGACTGTTTATCTTTTAATCCTGAGGACACGGAACTGTAACACTTAGAGACTCTCTAAAACACTAACACTTCTCTGATTTATTCTTATCCAGTTGCTCCCCTGGAGAAGAGAGGTATGATAATTAACCAGAAAAGGGCCTGCTGAGTGGCTCAGTTGGTTAAGAGTTTGCCTAATAGCACGAGTTCTGAGCAACAGGGTCGCTAGTTCGATTCAACATGGGCCAGTGAGCTTTGCCTGAGCTGCGCCTGAGCAGAGCTGCCACTGAGCTGCCAACAGGTGGCAGGATGGCTCAGCTGGTGAGAGCACGTGCTTCTAATAGAAGATTGCCTGGCTGGGACTGAACTCAGCACCTTGAGCCGAGCTGCCGCCCAGATGCCTCAGTGGATAGAGCATGTGCTCTTAACAGCAAGGTTGCCGGTTCAACTACCACATGAAAATCATCATCATCATCATCATCATCATCATCATCATAATAAATTAACCAGAAGTAGATTTCAGTAACATATACAAAAAGTCAAATTTGAAAAGGCATATTAATAAATATGAAGCATAACTAGGAAACATTTCTAAGAAAGAAAATGATAAAACATATGATTTGATATTCTCTTTAAGAAGCACATTAAGTGTATCTTCTATGAAAATTCTTGCAAATAAACACATTCATTCACTCAATAAACATCTCTTAATATCCTCCCATGTGCCAAATAGTTTTGTTTGTTTGTTTGTTTGTTTTAAGATTTTAATTTTGGAATTGGGGGATGGGAACAGCGATGGGAATTGGGGGAAGGGGAACAGACAAGTTGCTGTCTTTTTGTTCTTCAGTCTAGTGGTGGAGGTCGTTGCTTCACTGGCCCAAGTTGGCACCATCATTGCGCTCTTCCCCGGCCGAGGCAGATCAGTCGCTGGCTTCTGGACGGCCGCTCACCGCGGCTGCTGGCTGCTCACGCTGGCTGCTGGCTACACACGGTAGCCCATGGCAACCCACTGCCACAGGGGCTGCAGCCTACGCCATCGCTGGTGACTCAGGGCATCCCAGCTCCAGTTTGAGCTGTTGTTCAGCATCTTAGCTGTAGAGGGCAGTGTCATTGGCCCTCATATGTGGGATCTGAACCAGGGCACCCTGGCGTCCCAAGCCAGCTCTTAACCAACGTGCCACTTGGCCGGCCCTGCCAAATAGTTTTTAATGATTTCATTAAAAGAATAAAAATAAGAAATAATCCTTGTCTTGAAAATGTTGATGTTATATTAATTACGGTCATTTTTGATGAACTCTGTATATATACCAAATATATTCAGCAACATGTAAATATTTCAATACAAAGGGGGAAAAATACAACCTATTGAGTGAAGTAGATAGTGGCATTTATACATTGTGTTTTTTCCCTACATAGTCTTCTTCAGAAGAATATGGGATGATAGTTCTTTGTCAGAGAATTACACATATTTGTACTACAATGATATCAAAATAAATATATTTACTCCAACTAAATAAGGATCAATATTTAAGTTCATGATAGTTTTATGAAGTGGAGGTGGTGGGCAATATTTAAAAGTGATTTAACAATGTATAGAGAACATTTTATAAAACTTTTCTCTTCATATAAATAACACTGATAATAGAAACCCACTTCCAAATCAAGACGATACATGATTTAAGGGAAATAATTTTAGGACTATATATATATATATATATATATATAGTCCTAAAATTATATATATTTATATATGATTATATATATAATTATATATACATATATATTTATATATATAAATATAATATAATCTATACAACATATTATACATATATAATATATATACTATATATTGGGTTTTTGGAAATGTCATGTCACATTTGTGTAATGAAAAACAGAAAAAATACGTCATGATTTTTCTGACAACCCATTATACACATAACATATTATATGTGTATTAATTATTGTCTCAGCTTAAAATGCAGTGTCATTGGAGCATGGATGGGTCTTTGTGATATTATATTACTATTGTATTACAATTTAAACATTTTTACAAAATATTTTGTTTTAATTCAACCTTAGAAAATAAAGATCTGACAGGAATGAGTAAAATTTTTTACTACCCTTCAATGAAAGAAAAGATTCTGCTAGACTATTCTCGTGATATCTTTTTCTTACTATTTTGGTTACTGAGAGACCTAAGATAAACAGGGAATGAGACCATCAGTGACAATTTGTGTTTGTTTCAGTACATCATTACAGAGAGATGTTGTTGAAATTAATCCTATAATCCACAAGGTTGTGTAATAATCCACACAGTTATGCAGCACTTAAAAAGCAAACTAGAACTTTTCTCCAGCTTCTAAGGGGTAAACGCTTGTATAGGTGTATGTGTGTGTGTGTGTGTGTGTGTGTGTGTGTGTGCATGCACACACACACACACACACACACACAGAGGCAGAAGGTAGCAACCAGATAAAGTAACTGCCTTCTGCAGACTAGTGCAGCCACTATGGAAATCAGTATGGAGGTATCTCAAAAAACTGGAAATGGATCTACTTTATGACCCAGCAATTCCACTCTTAGGTATTTATCCAGAAAAACCCAAGACATTAATTAAAAAAATATATATGCACCTCTATGTTCATTGCGGCATTATTCACAATAGC
Source organism: Hipposideros larvatus (assembly GCA_031876335.1). Classification (NCBI taxonomy): domain Eukaryota; kingdom Metazoa; phylum Chordata; class Mammalia; order Chiroptera; family Hipposideridae; genus Hipposideros; species Hipposideros larvatus. The sequence goes on along the minus strand of CM063089.1, from coordinate 211,074,011 downwards.
CAAGACTTGGAAACCGATATGCCCATCGGTAGACAACTGGATTAAGAAACTATGGTACATTTATACAATGGAGTATTACTCAGCTATAAAGAAGAATGAAATCTTACCATTTGCAATGATATGGATGGACCTAGAGACTATTATGTTAAGTGAAATAAGTCAGTCAGAGAAAGACAAATACCATATGATCTCACTTATATGTGGAATCTAAAGAACTGAATAAATGAGAAATGTAAACAGAAATAGTCTCAGAGACACAGAGTAAAAACTGAGGGTTGCTAGTTGGGAGCGGGTGGGGATGAAGGAGAAGGGGAAGGGACAAGACAGTACAAATTGGTAACTACAATATTGCCACAGGGATAGAAAAGACAGTCTGGGGAATATAAGCAATAATGTTGTAAATATTTTTTAGGGGACCAGATGGACTCATGTCTTGCTAGAGAGACCACTTCATTGTCGGTGTAGAGGCCTGACCACCGCACTGTATTTCTGAAGCTGATGTTGAATAATATTGTATTTCAACTACACTTATATATACATATAGTCATGGGACATGGAGTAGAAAGTGGGAATGGAGTCAATGGAATTGTAATAGATAACCATGATATCGGGGGTGGGAGGGCAGTAGATGGGGGGAGGGGGGTTGTTACTTTGTGAGGGGTGAAAAGGATAACTATTGCATTGTTCTGTACACCTGAAACTAATAATAATAAATAAATAAATAAATAAATAATAAAGTAGCTTTCTTCTTTTGAGACTCGACATAAAAAGAAACAGAAAGTCAGAGTACATATGATTCATGCTCCTGACACTGAGCTCAGTAGCTCTGAATCCCACTCTGGCTTTCTTTCATCCTTTCCTCTTTTTAAATTCTATTAGGTCTTGTTTTCATTCCCCTCTGTGGCACTGAAAATTCTTTTAAAAGCTTGAAATCTGGGCTTGAAAATTGTGTTTGCAAGTAAGGATTTGTAGCAATTCCCTTCCCTTTGGGTGACTTCAATATTTGATTAACTCATTGAAGAGTAGAGTTGAAAGGGATGCTGGAGTTTCTTTTCTTAACCCCTCTTATCAATGAGGAAATGATGTCACAGAGACTGACTGACCAAGGTCAAATTTTGGAAGCCAATGGATGATGAATTTTACTTTATTTAGATGTCATAGGGTAGAAATTATCTTAATTATTTTAAATATATAATTGAAACAAAGAGAAATTCAGCCATATTCTCAATTCCAGATTTTAAATGATAAGTTTATGGAGTTGAAAGGGACCTTTGAACTCGGCTCATTAATAGCATCACAAATTGCCCAGATGATTGCCACGCAAGAGGCTAGTAACAAAGATCCATCAATCGACTGGGTTTAGAGCCTCTAGTTCATTCAATCCAGATGGCCATTCAATTTAATAGGAAAAAAATATATTCTCCCTGGAAGGGACTTATAACCGCATCTTAAGAAACCATCTGCTTAACTCAATATTCAAATTAATTCATGAAAAAAGCACCTTTCTCAGTTCAACTGGAAATAATTTATGCTCAGAATCTGAGAGGCTGAAAGGGCCAATCAGATGCTGTGAGACATCTGCTGAAGAGAAAGGTCTAATGAGTTTGAAACCAAATACTATGATAAATATGTGTTTGAATACGGCCAGAAGTGTAGGGCTAAGTATAACAACGGATTGTGTAAGTTATCCATGTAGCTTACACCCTTTTGTGTTAATGGTTGATTGTAAGGCTCTACTGAACTTTACCAACTTGTACTTTGAGCTTTTAGCTAATTGACATTGTACATATATTCTCAAAATACAGAACATTCTTTCCATTCTTACTCCCAAGTGAGCTCTCTAAAGCATGGAGAAATACAGAAGTTTGTCCACTGTCTAATTAAAATAAATAACTAAACACAGCAAGGGGAGCATGCCTAAGGGAGGAACACCCACACATACACAACACACCTAGCCACACTCGGGAAGTATTGCATACCTTTAAACAAGCTGTGGAAAGTACACACAAAAGATAACAAAATCTTTTAATTTCTGCTGCTCGTTAAGCTAACACTACTTGCAAATAAAGTTTCCTTGGAAAACTACAGTCACGAACTACGTTCACTTACTTCAATTGCTTATTTCATATATTGAGCATCACCTAATGAAACATATACTTCCTTGTTGAAACTTTTATCCACTCATTGGATGGTTGATGTTGATGTCAATTTAGACGAGGCAGCTTTGGTTCAATTTATTCTTCATAAATAAGAAAGAGAATGCTTTAAAGTGAACTGCCATGAAACGAGGCCTTTGGGAATGTGTCGCATGCAACAGCTGGGGCCTCTTGCCTTACGTATATTTCACTAGTAAATAATTTTAAGGATCAAATTGTCCTTTTATTTTTCCTCACACTTCAGCAGCCTGAGTCAAATGCTTCACCATATTTTAGAAACTTTTTTTAAAATTTCAAATCATTTTTGAAAACATAGCCACTAATGAGTTGCTTGATTATCATAATCAGAAACACTAATCACTACAGCCTTGATGAAAATTCAGACATTATCTCAAGAGGGCTCTGGTCGAATAAATGGGTTGACGTGCTATTTGTTACTGTGATAGTCATTCATTGTGATTCAGTGTGAAATAAGTTAATGGAAAAAAAGTGACAAATACCTGGTGTAAGTATTCAATACAAACAGAATATATGGAAAATAGAATCTACCAGAAGGTCCCTTTTAATTCTGTGACAAGATTAAAAACAAACAAACATATAAACCCCTTACTAAAATGCCTCCAGAGTAATAATTCTCTGTATTTATATGAACAACTCTGCAAACTTCAAGTGTCATGTTTTCACTTTAACATGAGGTAAATAACAAAATATTCAGGATATACCCCCCTCTGCTACTGTATCCCAACCCCCTAAAGAGACAGCCCAACAGGCAGGACACTGTCGCTTCTCCTGTTTCCTCTCACCTACACACCGGGAACACTCGGAACGCTTGTGTGCCTCAGCCACCCGGACTAGCAAAACCTGAGACGGCCCTTATCTTATGCGGAAACTGCTATACAGGCTATGCTCAAGCAAAGATGAGTCCTTCCTTCCCAATGCTTTGTGGAAATTAAAACCAAGGGGGAGAAAAGAAAGTCTCCATTGAAGCTGAGGGGTTGGAGTATATAAAAACCCAGCAGTAGCCACGTACAAATTGTGACAAAACAGGGTAGAGAAGTAAACAGATGTTTCCAGAAGCAAATGGGTGGCAAGTGGAAAGACAGGGTGGAGAGTGAGGGACATGAAGACACATAAAAACCTGCCTTGTCTGTCATTCTCTGTTCCACTTGAGATAAGAACTCAAGTGTTCTTCACTTTCCCTCCTTGGTTTTCAGGAGATTTCTACCTTAATCCAGTTGATGTAAGTGAGTTTCTGTTTCTTATAAACAAATGCATCTTTATCATCAAATTTTATAATGCTATGCGTCACACTTTATTAAGACTGTCTTCTTAAACAGTGCTTCATACCATTTTATTACTCTTCTTTTGCAGAAAAGAGTGAGACCAGGAAAGAGAAACAGGCTTTGAAATTCAATTTTACTAAGGCAAAAAAGAAAAAAAAGAATGCGCCCTAATTTACCATTTTAACAGCTTTTGTAATCGTTATAGTAATAACGTTCAACAATTTTCCCCTCTTGAATATAAATAAATAAATAATAAGCAGAAAAGTGGAATAGTGTCCAAGTACCAAATGGGTGCCCTGCTATTTCTGTGCTATCATAAGACCACTAAACATCCCCAACATGCCAAATACACTTTAATCTAAATAATGATATAATTTTGTCACTTGTCTTATATAAGATTTTTGAGGGCTGTTTTTAGCCATGGTAAAATAAATGTACCTATAATTAACCTAACTCTTACTGGGATGTTCAACTCTCTGTCTTCCACATATTTCTCTCCTGGTGTATTTTGGAAAGAGTATTTCCAACTTCCTTTCTTCTCAATTATGTCTCATCTTCTTCAAAGTTTGATAAAAAATTACTCTTAGGAAGCCATCACTCTTCTTCCTCCCCTTTTCTTCCACAGTTATAATCTCTCTGTTTCTCAGTAATTCTCTGTATTTCAGTAACCTTGAGTGTTCTTTTCCCATTGGAAACATATATTACATCAATGCTTCTCAACTGTACATTCTTGGTTAGCTTATCATCTCACTATTTATTTCTCTTGGATACTTTATGCAATTTCATACCTTTAAATATCTCCTGTATACCTATCAGGGGTGACACCCAAATTTACTGCTTCAGAACCAAGTATTTTATGCTTGGTTCCATGTTTTGAAGTGTTTGCTAAACAGCCCATCTAAGATTCCTTCATTAATCTTAAAACCAACTTGTCCAGTGCTGACATCATTGGCTTATACTTTTTATTCTTTTGCATCCATAGCAAATATGACATGCTCAACATTCATTTATCTATATAATAATGGGTTTCGCCTATTTTCCCCATTGATGTCTCAGTGCTATGCACAGTGTCTAACAGGTAGAAAATTCTTAAAACTGTTTTCGAAAAACTGTATCCAGTTTTCCATTTCAAATTCTGCTTTGGAACTACACAACACATTGGCATTCACAGAACTCCATAGTTTTGCTACAGCTAGTTGGAATATTGAATATTTGGGATTGTCATTCAGACAGGCTGCAGGCAGGTATAGTCTTCTTACTGTTCCAGAAGAAAAAGCACTGTGTTCACTGTAAAACCACGAGCAAGCAGTTGTGTCCCTACGGGGATAATAACCCCTCTCCTGACTGTCAGCGAAGGTGGCTAAGAGACTTAAATCAAATAATTAGATGTAAAATAATGTGAAAAGTATGAGGAACTATACAGTCAGGGTCTACTAATTAATGTTAGAATGTTAAATTATATGTAATATGTTTCTACTATTTCTTATTAAGCTTTAAAAGTAGCATGATGTTCCATTTTTCAAAATAACAGAGTAGGGCAATGTTTTTCACATTCTTTTGCTTCTTAAACATATTCGTATAACTGGTAATATGTCTGTCCTCAGCACAACCTAAATAATACACTGTCTATGACCCTTACAACACTGTCCCAAAAATAAACTTTGGCGTGATATTGTTCACGATATATGCTTGATATCTAAACACTGTTTTCATTTACTTATATGCTCTTTGCCTTCTAAGAGACCTGACTTAATGAACCCACATATTTTACAGTATGTGCTTTTAAATCTTACTCAAGAATCATAGGAATAGATAATCCCCCCATTATTTCAAGCAACATATACAGAACAGAAATAAAGGAGATATCCCCAAACTGATTCAGTGTCCAGGTAAATAAAGGGAAAATGAACTGTTTTCTCATTGGCACAAATCCTTGGGATTCTTTTTGAAACTTGCTGAAAATTCCTAACCTATAGCATTCATCTCCTTGAAAGGGAGACACTCAATTTACCGTGTATTTTGCATGTCCCTAAACAAGTGTTGAATGATGAATTTCGCTGTCTGACTGAGGTGGTTTACTTCAGCACATAATTTCTTATATTAATAACCTTTCCCACAGGAGCTGAATGACCTTCTATAAATACAATTCCTTCATTCAATCAAAAAATTAAAGCCTGTAACCACCTCACAATTCATCATCTTTTTCACAGGCAATTGTTGAAGCAGAAACAAAACACAAATCCCCAGTCCTCAATCCATGTAATGTAAAATTAGGCAGCCCTCTGCACTTGTGTAACATGAATATATTGAAAATTGCATAGCATTTTGTGTTCCAAATCAGTTCTATTGAGTGAATTCCTGTTTCCAGTGAGCCATAATTTTCAGAGCAAAAAATAACTCCTTTCCAAAATCCAAGGCATCCTAAAACAATAAACTCCTGAATGTTTGTGTATTTTCAATCAGTTCTCAAAAATGCCTCTTCATATGAATGCCTCAACAATTATAGTGAAGCCAGATTGTTGGGTTTCTTGGAATCTGCAAGGCTTCCATTTACATAAAACTATCTAAAAGTGAATCTCAGAGTTCAGTAATGAGGTTTCCTCTTTGAGTAAGATGTGCATATTTGTACTGGATTTCATCATGCATATAGACCCTAACATATATACTCAACAAACTGGTATAAAATCTTAGTTTAGTTTGAAAAAATATCTACCAGGAAAACATAATCTTAGAGCACATAGAGTTATGTTAGAGACTTCTCCGGTAAATCAGAAAAACATTAGTTAAAAGATTTCAGATAGTTGGTATATTTTCAAGGTGAATAAATTAGGAATATTGGATACGCATTTTAAAATTCAATATTCTTAACTACTTTTAATTATAGTAACTATGGAAGCAGGTATTGTATTTACGTAAGAGCTAGGATATTTTTAAAGACAAAAAACAGATTCTTAATTGTGCTTTATAAGGCAGGATAGCTCAGTCATCTTCAATAGCATCTGTTGGTATATCCAGTTGACAAAACTAGGATGAAGGGTTATATTTATTGCATTTTGCCCTCTTACATTAGGTAAGTAATCTTGATTTTACCAAAACCATATAAATACAAAGCCAATTTCAGTGAAAGGCGTAACAGACTTAAAAATTTGTCACATACATATTATAGGAATATACACTGCAAAAAGCAGAAGCAAAGCATATTTTCAAGCCTACTGGAAGGAATGAAAAGACTAAATAAAACACAGTATCTATCTTTCAGAATCCCAGACCTCAAGGGAAGGCCACATGTACAAAAAGTAACTTAATACATGGGAGGTTGTTATATGGATGTTTCCTAATTTGAGTGCAGTGAGGGTGAGTAGAGTGGTTAGCAAAATTTCTGGGGAAATATACAAAACCAACCTAATGGTAATACTTCTAACAGAATTTAAACAATCCTGAAAACTTTTCAGCTTGTTGGCAGCAGTTTTCATTAGACCAACCAATTTGTAGAACAATTAAAGTCAAATTGTTGTCAGATGAATATCATTACTGAGAGAACACAAATGTTTATGTACACTGAAACTTTGTAAACATTATGTAAACTCTGTGAACTATGCCTTGGGAGGAATTGCTACTTGGGTTAACTTTGTTTCCTGTATAAGAAATACCAATACTGGGCCGGCCGAGTGGCGTGATGGTTAATAACTGGCTTGGGATGCCAGAGGGCCAGGGTTCAGATCCCACACATGAGGGCCAGTGACACTGCCCTCTACAGCTAAGATGCTGAACAACAGCTCGACCTGGAGCTGGGCTGCTGTGAGTCGCCGGTGACGGTGTAGGCTGCAGCCCCTGTGGCAGTGGGTTGCCATGGGCTACCGTATGCAGCCAGCAGCCAGCGTGAGCAGCCAGCAGCCGCAGTGAGCGGCCGTCCAGAAGCCGGCGACTGATCTGCCTCACCCGGGAAGAGAGCAATGATGGTGCCAACTTGGGTCAGTGAAGCAACGTCCTCCACTAGACTGAAGAACAAAATGACAGCAACTTGTCTGTTCCCATCCCCCCAAATCCCCAATTAAAAAAAAAAAAAAAAAGAAAAGAAAAAAGAAGCTAACAGTAGTTTAAAAAAAAAAAAAGAAATACCAATACTTGTTTTCCTTTCATAGAAAGAAACCATGCCATCTCTTTAATTTATTACACTTAATCATGTAATTGATGATGCACTGATGAAATAATTGTGCAGGAATTAAAAGTGATGCAAACTTAATTTACCAAAAACTGTTATTTAATATTTTACATAAACGTTTTTGAATATATATACTTAATATATATATATATATATATATATATATATATATATATAAAACATATATAAAATAAATGTCAAGTGTCACATTTGGAATTAAAAAAGAATGGCTACTTCAACTTTATGAGAACTCCTTCTCCTCCTTCTTTTTATAAAGAACACACACACACACACACACACACACACACACACACATGCACGCACAAACACCAAGCTTAAAGAAGGGAGAAAGATAGTAATTGTTTCTAAATGGGCAGAAGAGCAGATTCAGTGAGTGTTAATAGGCATTTTCTATCTACTTTTTATGATTCTACAGGGGCTGCGCGTGGGAAGGAAGGTAATAGGAAAAATTAATTCCAACAACTCACCCAGAAGTAACTTCCTTATGTTCACATCCTCACTGAGCTTTTGGCTTGAATAACTTTGTTGGTGGACAAATATTGCCACTGCCTCATGCTTGGAAAGTTCTGAATGTAATTGTCTGTCAATGATATGATGATTTATAATGCAATCTGTTCCTATGGCTAGTGCTGCAGATAACTCTAATTTGCCACTCTTGTATTAGATATGAGGAACTTGACAGCCCTGTTCAGGTTTACAGGTGATACAGGCAATCAAAATACATCTTCCTTCCAATCTCCTCAGGAAAAGGATAACACTACCAAGGCTAGCTATCATTGTAATGGTCATGTTTTTCTAACTCATTTATTTTTTCATATTAAAAAAAACCCTCTCATTATATTATTAAATGTTAAGGAATAAATAGAACTAGAAGTGTGCCCTTATGAGTGTTTTATTTATATTTTATTTAATATGTTTCTGGCATCACTACAGTATACAAGATGATAAAATTTATGCTCAAGTCAAAAACTGAGGCTATAACATAGTTCATGTATCATGATTCAGATAACTGAAAAATATGCACACAAATGAAAAGATTAAGTCACTCGTGGGTAGATAACGTATTGTATGTTCATTACCTGAAGAAGAGAAAATGGCATAATTCATAAAATGTCTTCAGATTTTAGAATTAATATTTAAGATATGCTACACCTGGCTAATACACGTAAGCAGTGGGATAATTGACACATGTTTGACAGCTAATTATATGTACCAAATCTTGAGTGAAGAATAAATGAAATGAGAAAAACATAGCACAGTACATCTTTTAGTTGTGTACATACATATATGTAAACTGTTTTATAACAGAGTTATTTCTGAAAATTTTGTATTCAAATATTTTTTTTAAATTGAATAAAAACTCCATCTTAATTAAGAGAATTAGCATACATAGTTTTATGTAATTGTGGCTATTTTAATAGTCAAGTTAAAATCAAAAGCTTACAATTATAGGTAACAATGATCACTATGTGCCAGGTATAGTCCTAATTAATTCAAAAGTATTATTCTTTTTAATCTTCATAACCATCCAATGTAGGCAGTCTATATTCTCACTTTAGTAGATAAGGAAACTGAAGCATAAAGTGATAGAATAGTTTTCTGAATGTCACAAAGCCAACTGGTTACAAAGCCCAGATGTGAATTCTTTGGCATTGCTAAAGGGCCCAAAGGTTGGCAATTGCACTGTTCTCTTAGTGCTTTATTAATTCAGGATAAAGTAGATTCCAGGAATCAATGAAATATTATTAATGCATCCTCACAATTCTTTCTACTTCAGTAGCTATAGCCTATTTCATGAAACAGTTGTCTGTTCTTCAAATACAATACTTAACATATCAATGAAATTCAGTAATTTTGTGTTTAAAAATGGCTTAAAGTCATAAGATCCCTGTGTTTTATCTAGTCCCTATAATGGGCTTGCAACCATAGGTCAGATTCCAAAAGCACAGAGTCATGTTGGCACAAAATTAAGAAAGGGAAAAAGGTCAGGAAAACAAAATGACAGATAAAGAAATCACCTACTCTCAAATACTGTAACCTAAAAGACAACCATATTTAAATTTCATTTTATACTTTACATATTTCACCACTGCCTACATACTCCCTCATTAAATTCTGGTTTTGAACTTATATGCAACTTGTATTATTTTTAAATTTTCTTGAACTTCCTTTGGGTGAGACTAAATGTAGGCCATCAACCTATGAACAAGTAGCCATCCATTTCCCACAAGAAGTGCATCGTGTAAGAACTCCTATAATTTATAAGCCACGCTTCTTAGCCTTCATTGAAACAGATTGCTAGTATTAAATTTTAAGACATATTTCTATCTTATCTCAGGAAGTCCTCACATATATTAGTACCACTGTGCATATAATAAAATATTCCCATTTTCAAGTGTTCTCCCTACCATGTCATTGTTTGCAATTATATTGCTCAGGTAAGCACATGCTTTATGTGAAGAGCAAAATGTAAAAATATAGCATCTGCATTTTATACATATTCTCAATCAACTTCTTTTTTATAATTAGGTATGAACACAAGGTAAGAATTTTGATGATCTCAGTAATGCTACTTAAAATGAGATTTTACAAGTATTTAAATGTTCTAGGGGAAGGTTTTCATTTTAAGAAATCTATAAGAAAATTCAACATGCACTAATAATGAACAAACAAATATAGAATCTGGAAAGGTGTATTATGAGACTCATAAATATTTTGAAAATTATATTAGTTATACATATATGAAGGGAAAAGTATATATACATAGGAATATATATCTATACACACACACACACTTTAAGGATGCACACATGAAGAAAAAAATTAAAATAAATATTTATAGGTATGTTTACTATTAGAGGAATTGCACTGGTCAGAGTATAAAATTTTTAGTTGGCTGGTATAGTTAGTTATATTATTATTTAAGTCTGTAGGGATTTGGATTAATAGAATGCAGAGGGCAAACTGGAGCACTTGAGATACAGCACACAAGTCCTTCATACTTTTCAAAACTCACAAAGCAGCATCAATACACAAATGAAGGGCACAGATCTAAACATAATTTTTTGTAAGAAACATGAAAGATTTCAGCAAATGTTCTGAAATTGTCAAGTAGGGACTAGGAAGGCTATAAATCATAAAACTAAAGGCATATATGGTCTGCAAATAAATGTTAAATCTATCCTCTGTCAACGAGATTCAACTATCAATTTGAAATGGACTGAGAAATACAGTGTTAAGATACACAGATGACTGTTCATTGAGATATTTTAAGATATGATTACTAAATATTCTTTGGGCAAGCCATTTTATTTTTAAAAATAAAAAATGGCTTCCAGTGATAAAAATAACTCCCTTTCCCATGTTCAGAGCCCTAAAAGCCTTCATTTACATGTGTGTGTCCTTCTACTGCATCTGTAATGTGAACCCCATAAAATGTTTTCCCTTATAAGCAATCATTTAACAGTTGGAGAACTCTGTACGTATTCCTTTTGGAGCCCAATGTTGAGGAGTCACAATGCACAGATTTGTTTCAATTAAGTCACTCTGGAATCTAAAAGTCTGTTTTTCCCTAAACAACACTCTAGCTTCAATTCAGTGTTCAAGAGTGTGAGGTTGGCACAATTATGTAGTCATCAATTGTGATTTGTTGATCCTCTATTTAATCTCGTTTAGTCAATTTTGTGTTTTCTCCTTATTCGCATTACACATTTAATGCCTCTGTTATTAATAGCATATTTGGTTGCTTTTTAAATTATTTATGTTCCCTTTATCAAATCCCTTATACAGATGTATTATAATATAACATACTAAAACAGATAATAGCATAAAAATATTTCCTAATAATTTTCTATGATAATTCTTAAAATGAATCTTTGCTTCTAGATATGATAATTTAATAATTATTCATTCTTTGCATGGTTTCATTTATTTATTATCTACACAAAATCATCTGAATAAAACAGCAATGTTAATGGTAATACCTGAATTACACTTTGCTTTCCAAATCGTATTTTCCCAGAGCAGTGTCATTAACCCACATAATGAATTTCCTCTAGGAAACCAGTTCTCTCACATGGCGTTAACATTGCAAGTGGCTGGGTAGTGGGAATGCAGGTGCTCCTTCATGGATTTCCCCTAAATACAATTTCCCTGTTCCTTATGTTGGTAGTCTGTTATCTGGGCTGGGGGCGGGATGTGTGTGTGTGGAGGGGTATAAATCACCACTTCTCTCTGTTGTATCTTTCTTTTTTATATGAGTTAAAAGATGTTTGAAATGCCCTTCAAATAACCTCATGATACCTCCAGTAATTGTTCGAAGCTATAATACCCTGTATGCACAGGATCCCCTCCACTCCCCTCCCTCCTTCTCACAAGCGCCTCATATTGATAACGCCTGCTGAGGTACCTGGCTCTCAATCCAAACTTCTAAGTTTCTTCTAATTAATGTCACATGGCTCTAACTGGCTTTTCCACTTGGAAACTGCATGGATTAAGATTTGTGTTGTTATGTTAATTAGCTGTAGGTACTAAGGGTGATCTCTACAACCAAGAGCCAGAGTTACCATTCTGGAATTTCGCTATAACACTGGCATGAGATAGCCTTTCCTGGAGACCATCCAAGCACCTTTAATTATTGAGGTGTTTAAAAGATCATGTTATAAGACTGTTTCACCACCAAGGGAGCCTGCTACATAGCCTAGGTGCTCAGATCAGCATTATGAAAAGGTTTCCATGTAATTCCAAGAGCATTTAGAAGTGTGCATATGCCATGCACTACAACTGGGTCTGCTAACTGCTTGGGGATACTCTACATTTTAGCTTTTAGGAGTGATAGACACAGAGTGAATAAAGCACAATAGATTTTCCTCAGAGCAGTTCACCCAAAGGCACTAACGAAGATTCACAGGACTAGAGTAGGAAAGTGTGTCCAGGTAACATTGGGATGCTTTCTCATGAGAGGGTTCTGGGTATCGTTGTTCTCCCTTGCCTGTCGGATGTGTTTGTTTTATTTTGTTGTATTGTGTTTAAGAAAGAGAATAAAGGCTACATTTGGGGAAACGATTGAACATTTCCACAAAGCTTGGAATGACTAATTCTGAATTTGGGGTCTGAATGGCACAATGGAGATAGTTTTCAGAAGAGTGCCTAGTGCCTTGTTTGCTAGACCTGCTGTAACAAGTGCCACAAACTGGGTGGCTTAAACAGAAATTTATATTCTCAAAATTCTGGAGGCCAGAAGCTCCAGACCAGGGATCCAGCAGGGTTGGGTCTTCTGAGGCCTCCCTCCTTGGCTATAGCTGGTCACCTTATTCCTATCTTCACTTAGTCTTCCCTCTGTGTATCTTTGTCTAATCTCCTGTTCTTATGAAGACACCATCCATGTTAGATTAAGGCCCACCCTGAAGACTTTGTTTTAACTCATCTACCTTTTTAAGGACCCCAATACGTCCACATTCCGAGGTACTAAGGGTTAGAACTTCAACATATACATTTTGGAGAAATGCAGTTCTGCTCATAACACCTGGCAAATACATATTTGTAGCTAGACAATAAAATTAAGTAGCCAAAATAATCACCATCAATCACATTCTTTAACTTGAAGCCATCTTTGAATTTATAACCTCCTAACCACACTCCTGCCACATAGGAGTAGGGGTGGAAAGAAAAACATACAATATTTATTCTTTACACTTATAATCATTTGGAACAAGCACTAGGCTGGACGTCATGAGCTATCCTTCTCAGTTTGCTACACATTTGCTGCGTGGCCCTGGCAGGTCAGCTATTAAGGTCTCAGTGAACTCATTCTTTAAATATAAAACTCGGAGCAGAAGCACACTGAAATTTCTCCAAGTTAAAGATGTCTTCCACTGAATCCGTTCCCGCTCTCTACTCCATGTCCCGAGACTATGAGGGTGAAAAGGGTAACTATCGCATTGTTCTGTACACCTGAAACTAACAAAAAAAAAAAAAAAAAAAAGATGTCTTCGATGGCCTGCATTTTAACATGGTGGTGGGATCATGATGATGATGAAGATGGTAATAGCTGTTAATGTGTATTTGGTACAAGATTTAGATGGCCTGGCTCTTTCTGTACAGACTTTTATGTTTTCACAACAATGTACTAGAGAAAATTATTATTCCCACTTTGCTGTTATGGAAATGAAAGCTCAGGATACTAAATAAATCTTCTAAAGCCACCTAACCAGGAAAGAAATGGCTTGGTGTTTCCATAGCTCATGATCTTTCAATATCAGGTTAAAGTTTACCTACAGTTTCATAGCCATGTACAGTTAAAAAATATTTTGACTCTATCATTCATGCTTAAAAATATTGTTTTGGACAAAGAATAAGTTCCATATTGAATACATAAATTATAGAATACAGCTCTAACATTGCAAATGTATTTACCTTTAAGCAGATTACTATTTAACCAAATAACACTGCTGGTTTCTTTTCCTCTTTAATATTATACACAAAAAGTTTAAAAAGTCATGCTATAAAAATTATAGTTTCAAAATATTTTGGTCAAACTTTACAGAATAATTCTTCATTTTTTTAAATTAAAGTTTATTGGGGGTGACAATGGTTAGTAAAGTTATATAGGTTTCAGGTGTATACTTCCATAATACATCATCTATATATCACATTGTGTGTTCACCACCCAGAGTCAGTTCTCTTTCCATCACCATATATTTGATCCCTTTTACCCTCATCTACCACGCCTTTCCTCTGCCACATCTTGATATTTTTAAAATGATATTTTCTACATATATTATGTTGACATGTTTTCTGTCTAATAACCTTATAACCTGTGAAATCTTATCTTTACTGTTAAACTAATTCATATTAATTTGACCTTTTATTTTTACCTTTTATGTGTCTATGTAAAACTTGAGAATCTTTATATTTTAATAGTTCAAACTTCAGTCTATACCGTAATAATTTTGTACACAGAAACATATTCATATGATAAAATACAATACTGTGCTTTTTTGGAATGTGTCAGTTATTGTGTGTGTGTATATATATATATATATATATATATATATATATATATATATATATATATATATATATATATAATGCCATCTAGTCTTCACACTCAGAACTATTGGGACATACTTTGGAATACAATGAGGTGGGGAATTTTCACATTCAGTGTATCATGCAAAAATCTTCATAATTTCCAGTAGTGAAATAAGTAGAAAACTGAAAGAGGTATTGTGCTTTGCCATGTGATCCGATGTGATGTGTAATCCAGTCCGGTGACAGAGTCTGGCTTCTATTCTCACACTATTGGTAGTTACATGGCTAAATTGAGAATTTTGCCTCTGAGTTCTGATGATCTATATGAATAAGAAACCAGTATTCACCTGATGAAAGCAGGCATGGCCTTTCATCTGAATTAGTAATATATTGCTGTGGTATACTTTAGCCCTGCACAGACTTTGAGAGGACATCAAACCGACAGCATATACATTTTTATTTTACCTAAAAGTAATGTTGTTTAGCATTCTCCTTCCATTCCAAGGATACAGTCATTGAAAACTGCAGCACCATTTGTGACTTGAAAGATCATTTGGAGCAGTTTTCACAGAATAACCAAAATTTATTTTCTCCATTGTTTCTGTTATAAAATCTCTCTCAAGAAGAATAATTTTGATCTAGGACTTCCTAGGCCCTGTCAGGGACAGGAGTGAGAAAAACTTCAGCTGAAAAATACTTACAGGTGGAAAATGAGACCTGGGAAAGACACTGCTTGGTTTTCTGTGTCAGAGATCTGTTTTTATTCTTTGCAGCATTTGACCTATAAATTGAGGATATCTAGTATAAAGCCATTGAGGAAACACAAGCATGAAAATCTGATGAAGCCATTTTTGAAAGACTATTTCATCTGACTACACATATATCATAGGGATTACAAGCAATTGTGCCACTGTCATTCATCTATAAATGTTCACGGTCATTAATTTTTTGGAGGGCAGGGAAGAAGGTGGGGCAAAGTCTAGAGACACAAATATGTGTTTTGCAAGTATTAACGATAGCTCAAATTTGACAAAATCAAGCAAAGGCATATGTTTGTAAGTGTTATCTGCTTTGATATATTCATCAGGCCTCCCCCTGCCCCGGTCCTGTCAAAATGGAAATGAAAAGGCACATTGAGAAACCAAAAAGTTTCCTTTTTATGACAATGATCTCCATATAAGAAGCACACATAGAAGTGGTGAAAGGAAATGTGATTAAACTGTCTACTAGAAACCTTTTAAAGTTCTCATAAAAATTGGATGCGCAGGAAATATTTGGTCAATGCATTAAGTGGCAGCACACACTGATTGTGCTCAGGATTTTAACATTTTCAAAAGGGAAACCTATCTTTTCTGCCCACATCGCCTAATATTTTCCAGCTCTGTTTTGTTGCCTGCAGCTCGCGGAACTCCAGTCCTACCTTACTTTTTTCAAAAAAAAGAGATCATCTCAGAGTTTTGTCAAAATTGCATTAGGTTATCCAAGGACTGCTATGTATTTCATTTTTCTTTATGAGTTTAATTTCAATAATAAATGTTACTGTGTCTTTTTCTTCTTTGTTCATTTAATATTCAAAGATAAGGTAACCGCATTATACTAAAACAGAGGCTATGTAAAAATATTCTCAGAATATATGAGGTCTGCATAACAAAGGATTAGGAACAATAAATAATAAGAACCCAGCCTCCAAGCACCTCACCCTATCAGTTGCTTATGAACATATAGCTAGGGAGTCTTGAACAAAAATTCCTATGGTGAATCAGAGGAATTTGCTTCATCCCCAGGAAAGTATAAATGGATGCATTTGAAGTAGAAGAAAAATGTGAGTTATATAATTGTATTCTTAAGTTAATGAGCTTTAGAAGGGTGGGTATCAGCAAATACATACATAAACATGCCCACAAAAGGAAATCAAAGAGTAAAATGCTGTCACTCATTGAATTTCTAATGCATTGTATTTCCAGCGCTTTTAAGAGTAGGAATCACCAAGCTTTCTGCTCTGTAGGTATATCCCTGAAATGGAGATATTTCCGCAGTCAAGTCCTTACCACCTGGTATCATCAGCTATTGATTCCATCCAAGTATATATACCCTGATTTAATGCTATTAGTAATTTGAATTCTTATGAAGATGTTTCCAGAACTGGCGGGATATGCTTATCAACATCCCTCTACCTACACATATTTGACTGTGTAGCAAAGTAGTGCGGAGTGGATGAGAGACTTTATATCTGCAATGACTAAGAATAGATGAGTTTTAGGGTCGATGTATGTACATGTTTGTCTGCTGCCTTTTGTTTAAATGAAACTCACATTACTAGCAATGAAGTAGATGGGAGATTAATGAGGCGGGAAGTCAGTAGTCAGCTGGACACAAATATTCGTACTCACTATCATAGCAGGAAGGAAATTGTAGAGTCTGTCTTTTGGGATTGAGGCCTCAAAGAATAATTCATGATCTCTCTCGTGAAAGAGGAGCACAGTACTTTTGATACACAGGATGCAGAAGCCTGAGTAAAAATCTTGGCTCTGCCACTTGCTAGGTGTTTAATATTAAAGTAAATTCACTTAGCTTTTCTACATCTCAGTTTCTTCCTCCATACAATATCAGAGTTAGCTAAGAACATCCCTTCAACCATCTTTCAGCCCTAAATCTTTTCAAAGAAACTAATTATTGAAATCCTTTATATTCTTTGATTTCAGAGTGATTTCTAAAATATTTCTGCTCTAACTGTAAACTCAGATGGATATTGAAAAGCAACATTAGCAAACAAAATAAAAAAAAAGACTTTTCTAAATAATTTCTAGAGTTTTATACTCTAATTAAATACTCTATTTACACCCATTCATAAGAAGAGAAACCACACCATTGATTTTTAGAGACCAAAAAAAAACCCAAAAATAAAAACAAAAAATAACTCCTATTATTTTCCAGGCTCAAATGTGTAAACATCCTAATACATTTTTTTAGAGTAGACTTATAAAACATTTTTAAGTTATATACTGCAATTCAGAATATAGTGGTGTAAGTTACAAAATAATGTATATCCACAGACCCATTTCTAGAATATCTATTATAGTAATGTGTTAAAATTTAGAAAATAGCCAGTTGCTTAGAAATGTATAGTTTTGTATTGATAGAGAAATATATTATATTTTATGTAATATAATATGTTAATATATAACTAAAATAATTAAATTTATTCAGTTGTTAGGAAATTTATTCTTCAACCTGTATAAGAGGTTTATTTAAATAACAAAAATTTTAAACTGGTATAGCCACTATGGAAATCAGTATGGAGGTTCCTCAAAAATTTAAAAATAGAGTTACCATATGACCAAGCAACCCCTCTACTGAGTACTCAAAAAATCTGAAAACATTTATCTGTAAAGATATATGTACCCCTATGTTTACTGCAGCCTTATTCACAGTGGCCAAGTCATGGAAACAACTTTAAGTGTCCTTTAATAGATGATTGAATAAAGAAGATGTGGTATATATACACAATGGAATACTAATCTGCCATAAGAAAAGATGAAATACTAACATTTGCAACAGCATAAATGAATCTTGAGATGATCATGCTAACCTAAATAAATCAGACAGAAAAAGTTGAGAACCAGATGACTTCACTTATACTCGTATGTGGGATATGAAACTGAAGACCACAAAGAAACAAGACAAACAAATAAAGAAAAAAACCTCATAGACAGAGACAACAGTTTAGTGGTTACCAGAGGATAAGGGGGAAGGGGGGTGGTAGTTGAAGGTAAAGAGGGTCAAATACATGGTGATGGGAGGAGAACTGACTCTGGATGGTGAGCATACAATGTGATATATAGATGATGTATTATAGAAATGTACACCTGAAACCTATATAATTTTACCAACCACTGTCTCCCCAATAAATTTAATAAAAATAAAAATGAATAAACAGATAAATAAATACATTTTTAGAAATATTGGTTATGCTTTATATTCTGTCACCCAGAAAACTGCAATATTACTCAATTTTACAGTAAACTAACACTACCTTTTTGCCTTACTAGGTCCTATCCCTTGTGTCCTGAGACATGTGTCATTTCTTATTGTACATGAGTCTGTCTGTCAGAAAGAAATGCTCTTTCTTATACTTTTTTCCTGAATAATGTGTGATCAGCAGTGTCTTTTCTCTATGACATCAGTATATTTTCAGCACTGTCAACAAATATAGTATTAAAGAATCAGTTTAGAGAAAATATGTTTCTCAGTTTCTCAGTTGAATCAGGTAAGTGACTGTTTTGTGAAACTCAACAAGAAAGATTAAGATGACTTGTCAACAGTATATATTATCATGTTGTAGATGGTGTTCTTTCATAATCCAAATAATATAGCCAAATTTGACACCCACTGAGAAAAACACTTTCAAGATTTGGTACTGCTACAGTAGTAAAGTAGATTTATTAGACTCCAGTATCTAAATTGGGAATAAGAATGCCATAGTTGGTTCATAGATCAGATTTATAAAAGTATTTTACTCAACCCAGGGTAAGACATATTTGCAGTTGTTGTTTTCCTGTCAAGACAAAATGTTCAGCTCTCCTGTTTAGATCTTCAGCATTTTGAATGTCAGGCAAAGAAGGCAGAAAAAAGTGTCATCAATCAAACCTTATAATCCTATAAAGTGTCTTGGATTCTATAAATATTAGTTACAAAATGTGTATTCATTTGCCTCAGCTCTGATTAAACAGTTCAAAACATGGCAGTGGTTTTTATATAAAACATTCAGAATCCAGTAAGTTAAAAAAAACACAAACTGGGCAGAAAATATTGGAGTAGAAGAGACATTGGTTCTGAATTGAACTAAGAAAAGAAGATGAAGATCCTCGTACAATATAATCACCCCAAACAAAAGTAATCAATTTCAAAATGTTAGAAATTATATAAATATAAATTATGGCTTAAAAACAAATACACTCAAAGTACCTAAAATATACCTTCCCAGTGCCTGCCTTGCTATTACTGTCCAAGAATTCAACTTGACATTGACTCAGCTGAATGACTTGATAATAAGGCATTACATATATTCCATTAAGTCGACTGATATATAATTGTCTTTACAAATTTATATCATGTGAAAAAAAAAAAAAAAGCTTGGTGAAGCATGACAAAAAAGGCAGATAAAGCAAAAAGCACAATAGTTGTATGCTTAGGAGTTTTTAGTGAATATTTTATGATGATAACATTTCCTTTTGATATTTATGCTCAGTTCTACTGTGTTTGCATTTTTACACTTAACTAATTCATTCAGTTATTTTTTAATTGAGCAATTAACGTTTGCAAAAGGTTTGCTAAGTTGGCACTGAGTTGAGCTCAGTGGCCTCTGTGCTTCCCTAATTATACTGCAATAAAAGAGGTGTGCCTTGTACAAAAGGAAACATAGTGACAGATGGCACCAATAAAATAAAGAAATAAGCTCTGTCAAGGTGAATAGTTATTATTAATTCCAGTGAAATAATAAAAGCAAAATCTTTAATGTGGATAATTATTATATAACATTATATGACAATTGTGATGTGCGTTGTTTTGATTACAATACAAACAACAGAGAAACAGCAGAAAAAATATTTAACTAGAAATAAAGAAAGCAAAAATGAATGTTAAGTAATGATAAAAAAAAATTCTAATTCTCTCAAAGTTAGTTACAGAGCACTCTTTTAAAGTATCATTAAAACTTCTACTTTGTAAAATTAATAATGGACCTGCATTTCTCTGGGTCTAGCTGATACTTGTTTTCTCCTAAATATTTTAATGCAGGTTATACTTTGAAGTGTTAGCAGACTCAGTCTTGTTTGGAATATATTTTTAGAGTTTATATGTCATAGCTTAACATAATAGATCAACACATCTTAATGTTTTTAACTATTTTCCAATTTGACAATTTAACAGTATTTTTCTGAGCTTTTCTTTGGTTTGGTTTGTTTTCCAATTAATAAGGTAGGTCCAGGATCTAGGAGTACATAGGGAATAATTAAGGACTATTAAAAGAGTTTAAATTTTAAAAAAAGTAATATTGAACCAGACTTCTGGGAGAAATTCAAGACAGTCATGCCATCATGTTAGGTGACAAAATGAAAAGTCAGGAGAAATCTAGTAAAACAGAAATGACAGGTTTAAACTAAAGTAAAATAAAATAGTGCTTGAAGAAGAAATTTCTGTACATAGATAGTAATACCTGGCTCTGTCATTAATTGGCTACTGAATAAGTGAGAAAATTATGTTATATATCTTAAATAACATAATATGTTATATATCTTAAATAACATAATAATAGAATCCACAATATCTTTGGATTCAAAGACACATGAGTTTGAACTGCAATCTTTTTTACAAGCTTGTAACAGTGAGCTCTCAGCCAAATTCGTTAATCTTCCTAAACTCTAATCTTGTCATCTGGAAAGTGGGGATGATATTTATTCTTCTCAAGGCAAATCTAAGGCATTTTTAAACACCTGTTTGATCTCTTTTTCATCTCACTACTGTATATTGTATCAAAGACTGAATGTTGTATAGAACAAATTGTATAAGCCATATTACAAAACTGTGTGGTGCACAATTCAGAAAGACAGAACAATGATCTCTGTTCAGATTATGTAAATTTTTTTGTCAAGAAATAAGACCTAGGATATAATATCTGTAATGGTCGTTATGATCCTTAATATAATTTTTTCCAATTGTATCATCTGCCTTTATTTGTCAGGTACAGGTAATAGCAATGACTATTGTCACAATCATTTTAGAATGCATATAATGTGCAAGATATTTGGCTATGAATTTTACATACATTATCCTATTTGGTAATCATAGGAACACTATAGGGTTGGTTTTAGTATCCTATTGTACAGATGAGGAATTTCAACGTCAGCCAAGTTATTTAACTTGCAGAAATTGGCAGGTTTCACATCTAGGAAAGCCTGATTCTAAACAGCATGCTGTTAACTTATCTGAAATAGTTACATATAGGCTAGAAAATCAAAATCAGCCTCCTCTTTTCCCGTAAACTATGTGAAATTACATATTTACCTCTTTATGCTTGGAACTGCCTGCCTCCCCAATTTGTTTCTCAGCTCCATGAGGGCAGGAAATATGTTGCTTACTTACTGCTTAATGTCTCACCCAGGTATAAACCTAGTATATGTAGGAACTCAATATTTATTGAGTAAGTATGTAAATAAATAAGCTTTCATATGTAGCAGAACTATGAATGGATCATCCCTCAGTGCTCTAAAAGCATGGTTTTCTCATGGTTCAGAATAACTTTTACCAACCTCTTTAGGTGCAATACATTTTAATCTTCCAAACTACAGGAGCCCTGGCCCTAACTTGAAGAGTTAATTGATGATTGGACAGAGATTCTCAAATACCAGAGGCATAATTATTTACCATTAGGAAAAATAAAAAAGGAAAGTATCAGTAGGATTTATTTAAAATGATTATAGTTACAAAGTTGAGATTTAAATGAAATAATTTATTTTACATTGGTAAACCAGAATAAATCAAGCACTGATATCTACAAAACATAGAATTAGAATATAGTGAAGTTTGCAAGATGCAATTATCCACTAATTTAGATGTAGTGCTTTTGATATGGACTTCTGTGAAGCTTAGAATCATGACTCTTTGAGTGAAGGACCTTGACTGGATTCAGGTACAAGAAATAAACTGTAGCAAAACCTGTAAAAATTGTAGCAGCCACAAATCAAAATGCAATCTTTCTATGTGATGGTTGTTTTGTTTTTGCAATGTTCTCTTCAGTAATTTCTAACTTCATGCATAAACTACTGTTATAAATGCTATCGTATTAAATAAAGAAATGAAAAACTTATTTTCTTTTTTGTTCTTACTTTTTATCCCTCTCTTTTTCACATTAATCGCATCACTATAACATCATGAAAAGAGCAGGAAAGGCCAGGAAATTCTTTTTGTTAGATTAAAATATTCACTTACACTTTATTTTTGAGAAACACATATGCAAATCACTCTACTTATGACAAGATAATTCTAATAGAAATATAAAACTTACATTTATTTATATATTGTTCAATTGTGATAATTCTTTCAGTTTATTTTTTGATATTAAGATAAAATATCAGAAAACATGTTAAATGGGTGGATTTCTCTGTTTAACTAGCATGTGATGAATTAGCTACTGTAAGATTAAGGGATTTGCTTGTGTTAGGAGACAATAGTTTTTGTTTTTCTCAAATTGTCCTGTATTTTAATTTTGAGTCATTCAGAATGTATTTAGAGAAATCTATAATAAATAAAATTCATTGTAAAACAAAGTATTTCATGACATTTATTGAAATATAGATACTATGTGTTTAATAAATAAAGATTTCATTTATTAATGATGAATTTTCTCTAATCATGAGTCAGAATCAAATCAAGTTTAAATAATTATTAAAAAAACAAAAATTTATGAAATGTACATGTGTTTTAGACATGTGTTTATTTAACATAAATAAGCAGGAATCTCAGAGGATAATTTTCATTTCTGATAATAAATTCTCAAAATGAGATCAATTTACATTTTTTATTTTTAATTAAAACAAAAGTGAAACAAGCGATATTAAAAATTATGAATAAAAATAGCCAATGTAAGACTACTGAAGCTCTATGTAGAGGCGGTACTTAGCATAGAGTCAAATCATAACATTTATTTTTAGAGACGTTGAATCCACACCTTTGGGGAGTGGGAGAGTACTCTGTGCATTGTTTCACAGTAATTACTTTTGCAATTTGGTTTATAACGTCTTTAAAACTTTTTTAGCATCTCTAAAAAATATTTTTATTATATTCTTTGTATTTGAAAACTAATTATGTTTTTTTGATAAAGCATAAAACATAGTTCGCAAAAATGGAGAATAAGCATGCTTGTAAGGAAAACTAAAAAGGACAGCACATGATTACCATTCAACTTACATTTCAGTCTGTAAAACTTCAGTGTTTTTTGATAGAGTTTTAATTCCATGTTTCTTTCCATTTAAATGCCTTTTTCAATACACTGGTCCTCACAAACTGGACTAATTTAAAGCCACCCATTCCAATGTTTCTTTCATCTAGTTTTAAAATGCATCATGAAGAATCCTAAGCTGCATCCCTAGGCACAATCACCCCTACACTCAAAATTTTTATTTTTGTTCAAAAGCATCATATTGTTCCTAAGTAATTATTTCAGAAAACCAAGTGTTTTCTAGGTTTATGAAGAGCAATTTGAGGTTATGAGAAAACAAAATGTTATGAAACGCTTTCTGAAATTTATGATTATTCTTGTGTCTTATTAATCATTGCCATTAGGTGTTCAGATGGATTTGTGTAGTCTGTATCTCATGTTCAACTTTTGAATAATAAAGACAACGAATAAATGTAATGAATGAGAAGGAAAATCTATATGTTAAACTGCTGAGTAAGACAAAGTTCTATAGATATATCTGAAATAAGCTTATTTTCTACAAGAGATATTGTTCATAATTACCAAGATAATAAAAATTCCATAGTACACTATACGAGAATATAAATAGCAAAAAGTGGAAGTACAAAATGACAACAAAGAGAATAGAAAAGAGAGTAAATTTTTTAGTCATATTTTTTTCATATATATTCTTCTTGTGTTACAATCATGCCACTGGGAAATATTTTTATACATTGATTTCCCTTGTCCTTCAGGATTCCAGAAGCTCTTGGGAAAAAACTGACCAAATTATGAAAAAATATTCTTCTCATACTTGAAAGGAAAATTTATGGAGGGTATACTTTACCTAGCAATGAACAAAGTGCTCTAAGACCCAAAAATAAACCACAATTTTACTTTTGAGAATTCCTGACTAAAATTGACATTTAAAATATTTATATGGAAGTATACTATTGTGATATATTCCTATACTATGTATGAATGGGTAGAGTATTATTGTAAGGTAGAATGTAGTAACTTACAGATGTACACTATAAATTATAAAGCAACCAAGAAAAATAATGAAACAAAATTTTATAGCTAATAATTCAACAATGGACATAAAAAAGAATAAAATACACTAAATCTAAATCAAGGCTGAAAAGAAGCAAAAAAGGGGAAATGAACAGATGGGACAAATAGATGATAAATAAGATAATATATCTAGACATAATATTATAAATAATCACAATAGATGTAAATGATCTCTCCATCCCAATAAAAAGGCAGAGATTGTGATAATGGATGAAAAGCCTACCTGACTAACATGCTGCCTATAGGAAATGTATTTTAAGTATAAAGACACAGATAGCTTAAAAGGGACAAGCTTGAAAAGTATATATATTATGCTAGCACTATTCGAAAGCAATCTAGATTAGGTATGCAAACAACAAAGTAGATTTCAGAGCAATAAAGTATACCCAGAAATAAAAAGGGACATTTAATAATAATATGTTGAATAAAAGAACATAGCGATCCTAAATATTTCTGCACCAACTGACAGCGTCAAAATACATGAAATTAAAGCAAAGAGAACTGCAAGTAAACAGAAAATCATAGGGGTATAGAATACTTTGGCAACATATCAATTAACTTTATCTATCGGACATTAAGGAGCACTTTACCTAACAATAGCAGAATATATATATATATATATATATATATATATATATATATTTTTTTTTTTTTTTTCCATATTTACCTGGAACATGTACAAAATCCAAGTAGGTGACATTCTGAGGCATAAAACAAGTCTCCAATTCAAAAGACTTCAACACATAGGTATAAAGTATATGCTCTGACCATAATGGGATTAAACTAGAAATTAATAGCATGAAACATCTGGAAAATGCTCAAATATTTATAAACTAATACCATATTTCAATATAACTCATAGGTTAAAGAAGCAAAATGGAAAGTGAGAAATTATTTTGAATAGAATAAAAATGGAAAAATAAAAAACAATATATCAAATTTTGTGGATTTCCACAAAAGTAGCACTTTTAGGGAAATGTATGGCAGTAAATCCCTGTATTAGAAATGAAAAACCTTCAAACCAAGGACCACAGTTTCCTCCTTAATTAAACAGTGACAGAAAAAGGAAAGGAAACCTAATATTAAACAAAACAATTGTGTAGATAAAAATAAATACATTTAATAGAAATCAGAGATAAAAATCAAGGTAAAAAGTGTTGGTTCTTTGATGAATAGATGGGTTTATCCATTCATTTAGCTGAGTAAAATTCAGAAACTTCTAGCCAGACTGATTGATGAAGGAAAGCAAAAAAAATAAGAATAAATTATTTACCAATATTAGGAACGAGAGGTGACATCTCTACAGAATGTACAGATGTAAAGAGAACAATAAGAAAATATTATTTAAAAAACATTATGGCAATAAATTCAACAGTTTTATCAAACTTTTATAGAACAACATGAATTGCACAGAAACTCTTCCAGTAAATTTAAAAGAAAGGAATAATTCTTAATCTATAAAACAATAACTGATCTGATACAAAACCATAAAAAGACATTACAAGAAAAGACAACCCAAAACTAGTATCGTTTATGTATACAGATCCAAAATTTTCAACAAAAATATACCAAATGGAATCCAATATTGCATTAACGAGATAACAGGTCATGACTGTAATGGTCAATTTTATGTGTCGACTTCACGGGATTGATCACATGGTACCCAGATATTTGGTCAAACATTGTTGTGGGGATTTCTGTGAGGGTGTTTTTGGAGTAGATTAACATTTAAATTAGTAGACTGAGCAGATTGCACTTTCTCTTGTGGATGGGCCTCATTAAATCAGTCAAAAGCCTAAATAAAACAAGAGTTGATCCTCTCCCAAGTAATAGAGAATGTCTCCTGCCTGATGATCCACAAACTACAACATCCACTTTTTTCCTACCTTTGGACTTGAATTTTGTAATTTAAATAATAGAAACAGTTTTCTAGTTTAATCCTCAAGTGGCATCAGCCAAGCGCCTGAATATCTCTCAAGAAAATGGCTACTGAGGTAATGGATTAGCAAGGCCCAGAGAGCCAATTTTGAAGAATAGAGAGGTGCCTATAACCTCACAGCCTTCCCTTTGTAGTATTTAAATACCCCTCCCATTATTACATTAAATTCACAAACACAAGAAAAAACCCTAAGAGGTTTGAATTAACCTTATCTGATTATTTGAGCATTATCAAGACTCTTTCACATTGAGCATTGTACTAGTTTAAACATCATTCTCTAGTCCCAATTAATATTAAAGGTAGTTATCACAACCTGCCTTAATGCATCTGCAAACCAAATAAATCATAAGTCAGGTTGTTACCTTTAAATTACAAACGGTCTTCATTCTCAAAATACCATGCTTTTTGCTCCTTTTCTAGTCACAAACTCCATCCTTTACCTACCTTTACCTATGCATTCCCCCCCTGTGCCCTTGGGGAATTAATTGCAGGTCCCACTTTGGTCGTGGTCACAGCTGTCTATTTGAAATGGACAATCACAGAACATTAAAAGATTATTTGGATGTTTCACCCTAAATTTTTTAGATAATCAAGGATTGTAGAATTCATGAAGAACTGACATTTCTCTCCTCCACTATTGCCGATAAATTCCCTAGTGACAACTTTTGCTCCTTGAATTTTTTAGTTTACTTAACTTAGAAATTTTGAAATTACATGAAAATTACCTCCATTAGTTTCAAATACAATTACTCTAAGGTTTCAAAACTTTTAAAATTGACTCTAGAAAGCAGTCACATTACTGCTTTCTCTGGAGATTCCCAGAGATTGACATAAATCTCTATGCTCAAAGAACCTGTGTACTTATCCATATCTATCATTATGCTTTGTAGTCAAAGAAGAGTGACTCTTGGAGTCTTTTTTCTAACTATCAATACAGGAATATGAAAAGACCTCAGGTGATTGCTGTGTGTGGGGAGGAGCAGCAGGAGAAGGAGGCTGTAAAGAACTTTTGCTTTGAATGCACCAATGTGGTCAGAAAATCTGCTTGAGATGATGTACAACTCGGAGTTGCAGAGATTAATGAATTGGTTTTGAGTCCTTGCCTTCCTGATTATAAACTGCAGGACCCTGGACCTGTCTCTTAAAAACTCAGCAGTTCATTCTTAATGACAGATTTGGATGATACAATAATAATAATGATACTATGTCTATATTTTAGGGCTATTGTGAGAATCTAATAAAACAATGATTATTAAATTACATTGAAAGTTATTAACCAGTATTCAAATAGTTGTTACTATGAATTATCCAAGAGCCACTCAAAACCATAATACTTTTCAACAAATGAGCAACTGCATTTCTTACACAAAATATATATCAATACATAGTCTGTGTTCTTCTCATTAATCTTTCTTCTTTTAATGCCACTGCCTCCTTAATTTTAAAACATATGGGAAATTTAGGGATCACATATAAAATATAAAATGCTAAACAAAGGGACCATGATTAGAGTAATGAGTAGCTGAGTACAAAACAGATACTCATTAAACATTGGTATAATTAAATCACAATGAAGGCATATGAAAATACAAATAATATTATACTATTACATTTATAAACATGTATTGTATTTAATTATCTGTCTTAATATTCTAAAAGGTCATATGTAACACTTGTGAAAAGAGTACACACTATGGCATTGAGTATTTAACAGCAATAATGGAAAAAAAGAAAACATAGCAAGGGCCATAAATACACAATCCTAAATTATAACCGCTTGTGAAAACTGGACAATCCAGGAGTCTTTGGCCTTCTTAAAACTATAAAGTCTTTATGGATTTTTATGGCAAAAATATCTCTTCTATTTCTGACCTTGCCACAAATTCTATATATTTTAGAAGTAATTCCTAATGGAATTTTAGTAGCCTGAAGGGGATAATGTGTAGTTAATATAAATCTTTCAAGAATAGCTCCAAAAAATATGACACTTTTCTGCAAAATGAAGCTACCATATGCCTTGAACAAAATATATGCTCAATAAATGTGCTGTGTTTTTGCCATGAATTTTTCATCCTTAATGAAAATAGTCTCATGAACTTTAAAACAAAGAGAAAAATAGTTTAGAAGTCATATTTTAGCATAAGGATATAAATGTTAGTCAAGTAATATTGACTAGATTGATTTTAGGGCATATCTTTCAATTGTGCCCAATTGTAAGTTTGTCAGGCAATGAAGGACTTCTTTGGTGGGCAGCTGGTTTGCAAGACAGCAGGGCAGTGTGCAATGGCCAGAATACTCAAGGTCCGACAATTCATAGAAAGTTTCATCTTGTACATATCAATCTCTGATACTCCACAATGAGAGGTAAAGTCAGTACATTTATGCTACTTTCACATGGTGCTACCTTATTCATCTGTCAAAACAGCCCTGATAATAAGCTATTATCTCCATTTTACAAATGAGGAAACCAAGAGTCAGAGACAGTAGCTGTTAATATAAACTTGACTGTAGAAAAAAAATGAACTTCATAAAAATTAACTGATGAACATGCTTTCCTCCCCAAATTACTTCCAGGTATAATTTCCATGGTAAATAAGCTGATTATTACAGTACAAGGCAGAGTAGAATTGCCATTAGAAAGATGAAGCCAAAACCCTGAAGAGTTTGAAGAACCATGCATTGACACAACTTATTTTATCTTTTTTGTTGATGGTGGACAGGGATGTTGGTGGGGAAAAAACTTCATGGAGATGGGTTTGAACGAAAATTTAAGGATGAGACCCAGAGGGTTGAAATCATTATAAGCACTTGTCTAGAGAAGGAAAAGTATAGGAACTTTTTTTTTTTTAGAGAAGAATAAATAATTAATTTTGTCTTGAAATTAGGTTATGTTTGGGGGAAACATTTGTGAGAAGTTTAGAAAGGTAGGTGGCATGTGAAACTATATGACCAAGCACAGCTAGGCTAACGTGTTTATGTTTTTCTTGGAGAAGTAGTAGGGTTAGAGGGCTAACCTAATGAAAAGTGCTCTTTAACGAAGTGAATCAGTCTTCAACTGAGTTGGATGGATTGACTAGGAGGCACTGAATGAAGAGGAAAGTCAAGTAGTTAATGCAATCACCTAATCTATTGAAAAAGAGACTATGGTAAGGAATGAAAAATGGGGAAATTTGCTGTAAGAGATACTACAGATTTATAACTCACAAGGCTTATTGACAAATGTGGGAGTATGAAGGCTAATGGACTACAATGATACTTTCTGAGTTGAAGTTGTATGACTCAGAGCATAGTGGTGACATTGACATAAATTGGGAGTTCTGGAGAAATGGTTGGTTTCCCATATTCATTTGGACAGGTTAACAGGTTATCTGGAGACCTCAAAATGCATACATACTAATATTTATTTGGGGAGAAATAGATGCAGTTCATACTAGTGCAGTTCCTAGCATACAGCAGACATTTACAAATTGCTTGTGATTAATGATTGACCACTAAACCAAAATAACAATTAAGGACTTCCGAAAAAAAAAATCAGTTGCTATATATATATATATATATATATATATATATATATATATATATATATGACTATTATAGTTCTGTCCTGCCCTTTTACTTCTCAAAATTATTCATGCCTCCTCTTGGGAAGGAAATTGGAATGCAGAGTTTATATTTAGGATCCAGATTCATATGCCATTTTCTTTTTGTTTCATTCTTGAGTACGTACAGTGATTCAGAAAAAAAAGTGTGGCAGTGAACACTTTTCTTTAATTTTAAACTTCATAATACAAAAGCACCTTCAGAATGTTTGGAAAAATTAATAACATAAAGCAGGAAATAAATATATAATGATCTTTATACAAATATTAACATGAGCATTAACATGAGCAGCAAACGCTAACATTTGTCAAGAAAGAATGCTGTTAAATACTAGAATATTAATTAATTGACCAAATGAAGGCCAAGGTTTTTGGGAAGTTTCCCTAACTTTCTACACTTCAAGAATACATTTGAATGCCTCCTTTAATTGTTTTCCACTTTTAATATATTATCATCACACTTAATTACTAAGCCTTTCTGAAAATTATTCAGCATTTTAAAATTTCATGTTCAAAATTACCCAGTAGGGTGTCTATTTTTGCATAGAAAATCACCATGTGAAAGCACCCAATTTAATCTAGCATACATGCTAAATCAGTGCTTAAAAGGAAAAAAAAAAAAAGAACTTTCTCTTAATCTTTTCAATTCTTTCAGTTGATAAAACACGTAGGTGTACTAGCACGGCTAAATGCCTTAAAGAGAATTCTGCAGGTGAAGTGACAAAGGCTTGCTGGGTTCTTTATTATGCATTCTTCTCTTTCTATCTAAGAGGACTGTAGCATTTATACAAAACAGTATCTCCCTTTTACGTGTGTATCACAACACATCGAAGGAAAGATGGCATTTCCTGACAAGTTTTTCATCCTGTGACAGCTGAATTATTCTCTTCCAAATATGCAAAAACAACAGATTTCCATTCTGTTCAAGGCCTTACATCATTGTTAAAAAGCCTTTTAGAATTTGTTCCAGTCATCAAAAAATGCGGAACTAGGAGAGAGAATACACACTGAGGTACTGATATCACACCATCGCTGAGACAGGATTCAAACCTCGGAAAAAGCATGTGCAATTACAGAGAACCTTCTCCCTGTATACAGCAAAGCCGAGGTCTTACAAATAAATGGAGCAGGCAGCTTATGGGATGTGATTAGAGGGGCAAGCCAGATGCCTCTATCTAAAAATATCTCTCTCGCCTGTTACCTTTAGAATTTATTCCTCTGCATCCTGGAAGCTTTTTTGATCAGCAAGAGACCCCCATTAAAATGTAAATACTCCAGGGAGAAGCTGAGCCCTAATCTTTTATCAACTATCATCTTAGTGGACTAGTGGAATGAAACAAGAAATAGAATAGAGCTTTGGGAAAATGAGTAGAGAAACAAGATAAAGGGGAAAGTGATACTGGCAGGATAGAGAAGACCTGGAAATAGGAACTTCTATATTTTGCAATTATGCCTGGCACCAGTTCTGAGTAAACTGGGTACATGTATATGGAAAAAAAAAAAAAAAAAAAACCAGAAAGGCTCTTAGACTCAGAATTAAAATATTATTCAAGCAACTTTCTTTTTTCTTCTTCTTTTTTTTGTTTAAGCTGAGCCATCCTGGTACCTGTTGGCAGCTCAGCTCAGGCCAGGAATCAAACCAGCAACCCTGTTACTCAGAGCTTGCACTCTTGAGTGAGCTCTTAACCAACTGAGCCACTCAGCCCTACAAGTAACTTTCAACACTTTTAAGAATCCACTAGTTAGAAGGTCTTTGGACCTTGACATATCAAAATTCTATTTGCTTTTAAAATACTATGGAAACATTAGGTAATCTCAGTAAACAAGATTATCACATTAAATGGAAGATAATAATACCTACCATATGAATTCTATAAATATTAAATTAGGTTATGTATACAGTGACACAAAAGAACTCTATATCAGATTCAGCTATAACTACAAAATAGTAGTTTATGCTCCACTTTAATCCACAGAATTCCTTCAGAAATCAGTGGTCTCTTACCTGTATCTGTGACATCATGCAGCTTCAGAGTAATATCAAATAGAAAATTTGAATCCAGATTCTGTCATTTAATGGTTGTGAGTTTTGTGACACTTCATTCGTTCTTTAGAAATGTTAATTTCCTCATCTATAAGATCACTGTTGTCGTGGGATGCCAGGTAGGAGTCTCTTTTAAATAATTTGAGACAAATGTATGTAGATTATCTAAAAATAGGGAAAATAGTAGCTTCACAATAAAGGCTATTGGTCTCTGATGTTTTTTACTCTTAATGTTATTACTTCAATGAAAATATTACTTTTTGTTCTGCAACAATATTGTTTCAATTTCATATATTAGGTCATGGTCAATGTTTGATTTAATAAAAGATTGTCCTTTTAATGTTTAATAGTCGTGACAGAATTTTAAAACATAAAACAGGTGATCGTAGGTGTGCATACACTTAAAATACTTTCTGAGAAAATATCCACTCAGCACTGCCAGGACCTTGACAAGGAAAATAAACATTCAGGACAGGTAATCATGTGAACTTTTTTAAATGATTAAAACCATGTGAAGGGCTTAAAATTGTCTCCTTAACCACAAACAGCTCTGCTTCCACAAGCTCTCTATCCATCCATCTGTCATATTGCATGGGACAGGTTTTCCCATTGTGTATTTATTTTTTTCTCATTACTGAGGACAGCTGGTTGGATGTGAATTTCCTATCAGATACACTTAACCCTTGGCTTGTAATCAAGTAAAATATTGAATTTTATCATTTAATTTATTTCTCTCAAAATTTACTGGGTGAAATGTCTTTTGTTCTGCCCTGTTGCTTGGTTGTGTGTAAAACCTTAGTGCACAGTGCAGCGAGCACGTAGCTCGCCCTGCAAACCCTCTGGTTCAGTAGCACCTGCCGATTATTAATAAACACTCCATAATGATGGAGGACTTGGGTTTAAGTATTAACTTACCCCCCTCCCCCCATCTCTTTTTCACTTTTCAGTGCACCAGAAATACCAGGGTCACCAAAAAAATGTACACAAGTGGACATTTTGGTCAACGTTGCTCAAGAAGTAGTTAGCCATAATCAAAAGTGTTTGCACACTGATGGTAACCACTTAGAGCACCTCTTGTAATTGCAGAAGTCAAACAAGACTTGTATTCATCTTTTGTTGTTGGTATATATTGAGTATTACAATTTTAGTACAGCTTTCCTTTCTTAAAATGTATGTGCACTTTTTTGCCACCCTCTGTACATATATACCATTGACACATCATGATGGCAAATGGTATTACAAATGAGGGGAAGATATATGGGGACATCGCCAAGTGTGCACAGAGGGTACGTCTCCCTAAGCAGCCTGGATGGAAAGGTGTCTTGGGAACATGAGGAAAATGGAATATATTTCGCTGAGCTACAGGGAGTTTTCTTTCATATCAGAAA
This sequence comes from Hipposideros larvatus, assembly GCA_031876335.1. Classification (NCBI taxonomy): domain Eukaryota; kingdom Metazoa; phylum Chordata; class Mammalia; order Chiroptera; family Hipposideridae; genus Hipposideros; species Hipposideros larvatus. The sequence goes on along the minus strand of CM063089.1, from coordinate 211,040,360 downwards.
GAGTGAATGTTAACGTAATTGAGCTCATAACTTCAAACGAGAAATAAGCAGCAGTCACAAATGAAAGTGTCTTCAAAGATCCTGTTTTCATATAAGTAACCTGGCTGTTCATTTTAAATGCTGGGTGGTGGGGGGTGGGGGTGGGGGGATGAACTGAAAAGAAGAGAGCAAAGATGTGTGTGAGCGCAATGTTCACCCTGTGTCCTCAGTTTCCCTAATGACACATAATGATCCAGACATCAAAACACCAAAGATGGGTCTCCCAAGAAAAGCAAAGGGAATTGATGGCACCATCTAAATTTTCCTCATTGAACTTTCTGTAGCATTTGCCTCAACAGAGGGGAGTTTGGGGTTTTACTTTCCTGATAACAGCCTAATTTCCTCATTCCCTTTTTATATGTAGATACAGTTTCTATCTTCTAAGTGCCTGCAGGGATCTAGCTGTTTAAAAGAAAATTTCAAAGGAAAAGGTGAATTTGTATGTTAATCCTCTCCCTATAAAATAAACATGGGGTGTGTTGTAATTATTTCTTTCATCTGTTGCTAGAGATGATTTTAACTAAAGTGGGGCTCAGCATCTGTGCGAAGGTGAACGAGCTGGCTTTACCAAAGGCCTGGTAAACCTGCAAGTTGTTTTCTTTGAGTTTCGTTGCATCTTCTAAACTTACATTCCTGTAGAGGAACATCTCACATGGTTTGCACAGGACAGTTTCTCCTGCATGAAATAGCGGGATGTTGGTAGCATACTGTAGAGCACAAACGCTCCTCCAGCGAAAGGGCCGTCGATTGTAGGAGGCACCAGGAACAGTACTTGGTACAAATGCTACTTCCCTATATTGAATGAGGGATGGTCCTGTATCTATAAGAACACTGTCCTAATTATTCAGCTGCCATTTCCCACTACAGTGTCATGTGACAGCCTCGCACACATGTTTAAAAAATGAGTGTAAGTTCATTGTTGTTCCAAGTACATGAAGGTACCTAGCATATCATAGGGGCTCTAGAAATATGTTTCTTGTTCTTATATCATATATTTTTTCTGATTCATGTCATCTAAAATAAAATCCTTCTCATAAAAGAGTGAACTAGTTTACCTAGAGGGTAAGTAGTAATGTGGAGCTAAAGAAATGTAAACTATTAAAAGTAAGGTCATTGTATAACTTCCATTATGTCTTGACCACTCAGCACAAACATACACATATAAACATGTGCTATAGGCACTACACCTTACAAAGTTTCCTGAAAGAATAATCACCGATATATGGGAATTTATTTTGTATAAACTTTTACCTAAAAGCACTAACAGTGAAGCCATAGGCCACAATATTGTAGTTATTTACGATGTGCTTTCTCTAGTCAGGGACCTAGCAGGATTAGTGTCCCCAGGGACTGCAATGCCTAGAACACAGCACATGCTCAACAGATACTTGTGGAAGTAATGAATGAATGTCCCACTGCATCTCTTGACCACAAGGTTAGTCATTGCAATATATACATAGATGATAGATAGATAGATAGATAGATAGATAGATAGATAGATAGATAGATAGATAGATAGATAGATAATAGATAGACCTAAACTTGTTCCCAAAATTTTCTTGGAAAACATTCTGGAGTACAGACTTAAAGTTGCAAAAATACTACACAAATTATTTCTAACTACATCAGTGTCCCCATCCTTTCCATTTTGCCTGATCTTTTCTCATCACAAGCCAATCCTCCCCCCTGCACCCACTAATCATAATGAGGGGTGGTGTTTCTAAGTCCTCCTGACTTCTCATTTACCATTTGCATTCCCCTCGCCAACGAACCCAACATGCAATGTATGTGTAAAATAGATTTTCTCACAGTAATTGTACCTAGTACATCTAATACATGTATTTTCTCCTTGGGTTCAGAATTCTACTGAGTGAGTTTACATTAGAGGCTAAAGGAATTGAATCATAGGGGGAAAAAACCCACAAAACACTATTTCCTTCAGAGATACTGCAAGACATTAACAGTCACCTTTACTTCATCTTTCCCCTTTGCTTCTGAATGGAAAATTGTAGTTTGTCAGTTCAGAAAAACAACAGAAATTTCAGGGACATGTGACAACTGGGCTGCCTCTCACCTGATAGCACAATTTGGTCAGGTCAAAACATCAAGGGAAGAAACCTCTGGGCTGACAACCTAACTTTGGGGTTGGAGCTGTGGCAACCCTGAAATAACTTTTCTTAATGTCCCTGACTGCTGCCAGCCCATGCTCTATGACATTATGAGACATATGACTGTGTGTGTGTCATACTGTGTGTCATGTATACTGTTAATACATATGTAATTATATATGTACATAATTATGTATGTATATAGTCTAGACTTAGAGCCACCCCCAAAGATGGAAACTGTCTCTCCACTTTATTCATAAAATTGGTGTTCAGAGAGATTAAGACCTTCGTACAAGGGCACCTTGCTCGTGACTGGAGAAATTGATTCAAACCTTAGCTAGCTACTCTGTACTTACTGTACCACCTCCTACAAATTTTTAACCTAACTCTTCAATAGGTTGAAGCTGATGAAAGAGTAGCTTCTGTATTGTTAGAAGGGTAACAATAGCTTGAATGATCACTGTGACATGTCAAGGTGCCGGTATGTATCCGCAGAGGGCACTTGGACTCGTCTCCACTGACTTGCTTAAACCTCTGAACTGCAGATTATAGCAGGTCTCTCAAGTCATGAGCCCCACCCATGTTCTGGGCACAAAGTATGACATCACAACAGCAACCTCTCTCTCTCACAGACCAAGGACACTTAGATTAGGCACCCCCCGCCCCTAAACTCCCTCTGTCACATCTAACATCTTAAATCACAATTCTGATTGCTACCTGTGTTTCCTTGATCAATAGCATGTCATTGACCATCAGCAGTCTGATTATTCCAAAGCCCTTACCAGGTTAAAAATTAAATAACAAATTAGAATTCTGAGGGAATTAAACGTTCACTAGAACTTTGAAAGAGGGGGAGGAATAAAGGAAAAAAGAGGAGGGAGAGAGTTGAGGGGTTATAAACAAACAAACAAATAAAATTTGGTCATCCAGCTCTCTGTTAGGATTTTCAATGATTGTAGACTTACTTTCCTAATGAGTTATCTCAATTAGAAAATTTAGGAATAGTTATTAGAATATTATTCAAATAAATGAAATCATTTGAAATCTGCCACCCGAACACTGGTTTGGAGCTGGAAAGATTTCATCACTCCTCCCCCCCCTTTTTTTTATTGCGATATAACTGACATATAACATGATATCACTTTAAGGTGTACAACTTAATAATTTGATATATGTATATACTATTGCAAAATGATCACCACAATTAATTAGTTAACATTCATCACCACATACAGTCAAAATTTTTTTCTTGTGATGAGAAATTTTAGGATCTACACTCTTAGTAACTTTCAAATGTACAAAACAGTATTATTAATTATAGTTACCATGCTGTACATTACATCCCCAGGACTTATTTATTCTATAACTGGAAGTTTGTCCCCCTCCCCCAAGATTCATTAAGTACCATACATGTTTAAAATCTAAAGTGATATATTTCTTTTTTTCCAAAAATTATTCTTCAGACCAAAGAGCCTGACTATGTGGGTCTTTGTAAAATTCTTTCATGTTATGAGCCCCGTTTGAGGAAGACACATCATCCTTGGAGAACAGGAGTCAATTCCTGTTTTGAGTGTTTACAGATGTCAATCTTTAAAAAGAAATAAAAAAGTACTTTAACACAGTTGAATAATTAGTCCGCGCATGAACTAAAATTTGCAAGTGTTCTATACATTTATAATGACACATTGTAAAGACCGCTTCAAAAATTCAGTGGATAAAATATACCTGTTATGGCAATGAGGAATATACTCATATGTATACCTAAGCAATGAATGAAAACCTTATTATGCCAATATAAGAACATAAAGGCTAGGCTTTGTTACTTTTTGCTCAGTGAGTCACCTCTGTGACCTAAAACAATGCTTCAAGCTAGAAGGTGCTCAAAATGCATTTACTGACTGGAGGAATTGGCTATCTGATTAACTGTGGCTTCACATGAAAATTTCTACTGAGAACATCAACTTAAAAGTACGAGCTCTCTAATAACTTGAAAATGGAGATGATATGTTAGATCGCCCCCAAGGTGATGTTAGTGACTGCTGCGACACTGCCAATGATGTGGCTGGAATTTAATGTAAAAAAATATATATATTGATACAATGTGGTATTGAAAAAGCAATAGCTGTAATACAAATACGATGAGTAGAAATTTGACTATTTTTTATATCCCTCAATATTTATATATATGTAGGTAGTTCATTGTTTGTTTTTTTCCAGGAAAACAGGGATTGTTTTTTATCTAGGGTGACATTATGTTCCAGTTTACTAGGAACTTGAAGCCTTGGTTTCCCGGTTGGTGTCTAGACAAATCGTCTGTATTTTCACAAGGGATACTCATAAGGCATGATTTTGATTCACCCTAAAATAAATAACTGAAAATGTGGCACCCAGAATTTAATGTAACAGTGCTTTGTAGTTAGATACAGCACAGACTGAGGTTTTTTATCTCCCTTATTTTGGAAGCTGTATGCTGACTAAAGTAGCTTAAAATTGCATTTGCACTTTGGCAGTCACACCACACTATTGACTAATATTGAGACTTCCCGCAACTAAAATCCTAACCATCTTTCTGACATGTGCTGATAAGCCTCATAATCCCCCAACCACACTTGGGCTGTTAGCTGCACTGAACTCCATTTTCACCCTCACTTTTGGCCAGCTTTCAAGACAGACTTCCAACACAGTACACACCTCCAGGTTTCACATAATTTGCAAAGGTGATACCTATTAAAAATCTATAACCTTACTGACATTTTTGATAGAGAAAGCAAATGAAGATGCATTGGCTGGGTATCATGAAGTTAAAAGCCAATCCTCTTCTAAAGGAAGACCAGCCGGAGATGTTAAATGCTTCAGCAAAGTTGCTATGGACTGAATTGGGTCCCCTGCAAATTTTTATGTTGACGTTGTAATCCCCAGAGTGGTGGTCTTTGGAGATGAGACCTTCGGGAGGTAATTAAAATGAGGTCATGAGGGTGAGACCTTGGTGATGGCATTAGTGCCTTACAGGAAGGGACACCAGAGAGCTTGCTGGCTCTCTTTCTGCCACATGAGGACATGGCAAGAAGAAAGGAATCTGCAAGCCAGGAAGAGAGCCCACGCCAGAGCCATACTATGCATGTACCCTGATCTCAGGCATTCAGGCTTCAGAATTCTGAGAAAACAATTGTGTTGCTTATCTACCCAGTTTGTAGTATTTTGTTGTGGCATCCCAAGAATACTAATACCAGGTAAAGGAAAAAGGAGTTGCTACTAAACTTGAGAGCAGTTATTACACTTTTGATGGTGGATTAATATGATAAGATTTACATCTAACTGCAGAATTTAGGCTCTAAAATCAAGGAGAAATATGATTGATGTTTAGAAGAGGAAGAATTATACACGAAGGTGTGTTCATGCTTAAACGATCCCCTGTTTGAAAGCAGTAGAAATAAAAACACTAAAACTGCACATGATGGAAAAGGTTAGTACAGTTAAAAGAGAGCAACTGGTTGAAATCCAAGCTAATAATGCAAAGTGCAACCCTAACGATGGGGTATGGGAACTGCAATATTTAGAAAGCTGGAGTTATGAGGTAGATCGGGTGAAAACATGGAATTCTATGACTAATTTTGCAGAATGCAAACCATAAGATCACAGGAAGTAGGAGTTGCTCCAAATGAGGAAATAGTCAGGAAGTAGCACTGATACAGCAAGAGGGTTAGTTGTTCACTTTTTCACGGTGTGCCTTAACTTGTATGGGGCTGGAGATACACAGAGTAGAGAAAGATGAGGAGTCAGTAACATGGATTTAAGGGAGTTTAATTTTATAAACATGCACATGTATATGTTTATACATGTTTATAGTTAATGCGTAAGAACCCACCTTTGTTTTCTCATACATTACAGTACAAATAAAAATCTCTCTATTTATGTCTTTTCCCTTACAAGTGCAACTAGGACATGCTATTCATTGATGTATGTTTTGTAAAGTCCCACTTTTCCTTCTTCATGAAGTGAAATAAATCTTCTGAGAGCATTCCTATATTGGGCTCAGAGCTTTGCTGCTGTTTTAAAAGTGAAGTTCAACATAAACAGGAGCCCTCCCCATTCTCATTGAAGTGTCACTCAGAGGAGTACCCATGCTCGCGAGGCAGTGGCACTCTCTGCAGAGATTTGTCATGCTGTATTTTATACTTACATTTTTCTCAGAAATGAAACCATTTAAATGTATAATATATTTTTGGACTAGTTTTTCTTTGGAAACTTGGTGTTGTTTCTATTCTACACTCAGCCTTTTCTTTTTCTTCCACTTTTAGGACTTGAGTTTTAAATGATCACTTACAAATGTTCCAATGTGTGGCAAGTTACTATATACTTCATCACAAGAGTGTATGTGGGCTAATGTAATTTTAAATAACTGATTTGCAACCTTAAATATACAAAACAATTATGAAATATTCAAATTATATGTTTAAAAAGCATGATAAATTCACCTATATAGAGTATTGTTCACATAACACGGGGCACATATAAGAGCTGACATTATAGCTTCTGAAAGTCTTAAATGAATACTATAGCATAACAGTACATGAAAGTATCATTTTAAATTTTTATAAAATAAAAAGCATCATCCTATATCACTCTTTTGTATAAGAGTATCTGGTAAATGTACTACCCCAAGGGCATTTTCTCAAAGAAAGAAATTCTCAACATATTTGGCCAACTATAAACTTCCATAGCAATATATCAATTAAGAAATTAAGTAAGAACAGATATTCTTTTGGCCTAAGAGCTAGAATGCACGGAGTAGGTTACCCCTTTTTAAGCCATTATGTCTCAGTCAAAGAAATAAAAAGCAACATTTTCTGAAATGATTCAGACTCCATGCAAAAGTTTTCCATGGTTTCTGAACCCATTTAACTTACTGAGGACCTTTATATCATTTCTTTAGTGACTCAATACTCTGAAACAGCATCTAACGTACCAGAATACTTATTAGGAAGTGATTTTGACACTAAGAAGCATAAAGCAAAAAGCCCCAGAGAATTATTGAATGCCTTATTTGTGACTTGACTTACAAACAATAAAAATCAGTCTTTATATTTCTGCAACTGAGCTGAAATCAAAACTCCTCTGTTGACTTCATGTTCAGTTAAAGGCATATTTAATTGCAAACAGATATTTTGATCAACAGCCAAAATTAGGAAAAGCATTCTGTAAATACCCTATGGAAGCAATTTAAAAGAAAATAATCACAAAGAAATTTTAATTTTAAAAAGTGACAAATAACTGAATAGTTCCAAACAATGCCCTATCATTGGACTCCATGAGAATCAGAGTACTTTGTTGACTATCATCAAAGTTACACATATAGATTTATTTCACCTACTTTCTTCCCACCAGTAATTTTGGAAATCCTGTACAGATAAGAATTCAATCACTCCAAAGAATTTCATAGGGCCACAGTAGGTTCATGGAAGGAGATGGTGTCCTGTTAATTAAATTTTGCCCAAGAAATAATGAAGATCATTTTCACATTATTAAGTACTTGTTTGAGTTTTACATGAAGTAAAAGTTAAGATGGTAAATACTTTTTTCTTTAGAAGTTATACTATTCTTGCCATTGATGTTACAATTATTTTAACAGACCTTATAATTGGACAGTGAAGGAAATAGAAAATAGTAACATTCATTACAGTTTTTTTGCACCACATAGAATAAAGAAAATATTTTTCAAAGGGATTTCGGTCACTAAATCAATTAGCAATAATGTTCAATTAATTTATAAAGTTCCAAAAACAATGCCGATTATTTCATCAAATTGTTTTAATACTGTATTCTATGTTATTTAACCATGACTGGCTTGGTTTCTATGGAAGGTTAAACTGTATAGACTATCAATTGGTAAAATAAGCAAAACATTACAACAATTAACTTACTGCTCTTCTCTAAAAGGTAGCAGCTATGGAAAATCTATTTAAATGGATGGAAGTAGATAGATAGATGATAGTGTTACTATATACATATATATTTAAAACTTCTGTATATTTTCTATTATTTGTTCAACTGATTTGCACCAATATTACCATTTCTACTTTTCTTTAAAGAACCATACAATTTAAAATACAACTGAAAAAGAAACACTGTGATACATTTTAAAGAATGTGTTCAAACATTCCAATGATGTATCATTTTAAAGGGTGTTATGAAAGCCAGCAAAATGCTCATTGTTTATTTATGAAACATGGGGATTATATCCTTGAAATAAAGTCCACTAGACTTTGAGCACAGTGATGGCAAGAAACAAGTCACTTCAGTATCCATATTGTCCCAACAGATATAGCCTGTTGCTAAATAGTTGAGTGAACTGATAAAATAAATGGGATCCTTAAGAGGATCCTAACAGGGAATAATAGATGTCTATGTTTTTAAAATTTTAAGAAATGTTGAAATTAAATTAATATAATTTAAATTTTTATCCAATGTAAGGCTGTACAGCCTAATATATTAAGTACTTTGTTGGTATAGAATTGAATCAGTTGAGAAAAGTAACATTCGATTTTTATTTTATGTTGATCAAAAACATTTCTTAAATGGTAGATGGCTTTGGTTAATAAAAACTGTAAGGCAAGTAATTACTTAATAATGCATTAGATAAAATTGGTTCCATTACAGAAAAGGATGATGGAATGGATCTTTGATAAAGTTTAGTGATGGACTCCCCAGAGTTCTAATATTCTAAATGAAGTCATGTATCACTCTCCTAGATCCACATTAAAGTAGATAGCGATCATAAATAGTTGTCTGCAAATATTTGAGAAAACCTGCAAAACTGGATATGAGTCAAAGTAATTTCTCAAGTACTATAGATGTCACCAAAGAAAACTCTCAGATATATATGTATCACTGAAAAATTATAGTGAAAATCAAACATCGGATTACTATGCTATGAGGAGACTCAATTTCCAGAAGGGTAAAATGCCATATGAATTCCCATATTATACCTTGGCTCTTAAGTACAATCTCTTATTTCCAGCACTTTATATTTGCTATTTGGTTTATTGTGTTTTTGAAATTGAATATTCAATAGGTGGATTTAAATCCAATGAGGATCCAAGTAAGGGTAAAAACATTCACTACTTAGATACTTCTAATAATTCCCATTCTAAGTGTACTAAACTAATAAATTTTTGCTTTTATGGCACTTTTTAATTTGTTTTTTTTTTCTTCTAGTCATACAGAGATGATGTGATAAAAAAAATATCCAAATAATCGTGCAAACACATTTGTTGGTCAAAAGCGAAAAGGCTGGGGGCACCGTCTCTATGTGAAAACTCCAAATGTTCATTATTCTTCTTTTGGGTAGTCAATGAAAAACCCAATCTATTGAGTTAATATGCAATTGATACATGGATTTATTTTATCAATCTAAAAGCAGAGGCTCTTGTATGTTCATGATCTTGTGCACAATAATAATTTTTAGTAAGGCAAGACTTTTTGGGAATAGGTATAACATGACAGACATTCTTTTAGAGAAAGCTTTTGTTCATGCTCTATGTTAACTAACACATTAAAATTGTAGTGACATAAGTATTAAAACTACTAATAATATTATGAAGTTCCCAAATTTAATAATGAAAACAAAAGTCTATTATCTTTAATAAATTATATCCATGTGACCTGGAGCTAGTGCACCCCTGGCTTTGGCCACCAGGGTCATTGTCAAGTTCTCTACTTCAACTCTTTGACTTAAACTGATTGCTCTAAGGCAACAGCATGGACCCACTGTGTGCTTTCTATGTTTCAATCTATTGCAATGGGCTGCTTTCCTGGGAAAAATGTGAAATAAACGTTTCTTTAGGATGATAACAGACCTTCAAATAGGGAATTTTTCCTTTTAATCTCTTGAGTCCATTCTTGGCAAAATTTCTGTTCATTTTTCAGAATGATAGATAAGACGTCATTCTGAAAATATTCCTTTAATTACCTGGAATAAGCACCTATATGTAAATGTTCTTTTTAAGTGTGCTCAAGATTAATTAACATAATCATCTTTTGAATGAGAGATAGGAGGCACATGTAAAACTAAGGGCATTACAGAACTATACACTTTATATCTGCCTAACAGTCATCAACTAAAATTCTAAAACTATTAAATATGTTTTTTTTTATTTGCTAGAGGTGATGCATTAAATAATCAGAGCAAGCCAGTAAATTTCTACATTTTGGGAAAACCATTTTTAAATGTTTCTTTTTAAAAAATAAAATAAAATAAAACTAAGACACTTAAAAAGCATTCCTGCATTGTAAACGCCCTTACGTTCAGAAAGGAAATAACACACACGCTATAGAATAAAGTCATTATGATGCTGTGCAAGCATACATTTAAAAACTCCAGCTTATCCATTACTGGATATTTTTAATTCTAAATTCTACTTTAATCAATATGCTAGAAACTGCTGTCATGAAAAACCTTCTTTAACCACTCCAGTCAGTTTAGCCTCTTATTGAATTATTAGAGTAGCTTATTCTTTTAAAGAGCATATTCAAAATAACCTCATGATGTCAGAAAATACAGTGACCACCTCTACATCTGTTCTCTTAACCTTCCCTCAGACAATTCCCTTCCCCCAGGCTTTTCCCTTGATTTATCCAATTTTCATCTTTCCTCACCAGCATTTCAGTGCCACTTTTTCTCACCACTCCATATGCTTTGGAATTTTTTCCAGATTACACTCATCAAGCTATTGCCGCCTCCTCCATATATCCCCCCCTAACGCAACCTGCTCAGTCAAAAATTCCAACAGTGACCTTTTACAAATTTCTATTTATATTAAATTGTTTTATTTCATTCCAACCTCAGGGCCATCATAATTTAGATCAGAAAGGTATTATTAATCGATTGCAGAGGGTTTCATAATGTATTGATTGTCATGCTTATGAATGCGTGATTATTGTTAAACTTAGCAACTCATTATGCCCTAATAATATTGGTGAAGGTGATAACACTATTAGCATGTTCATAGAATAATCTCTGATTATTGATAATGTCAGCTATTGTTCCATTAAAGAGAAAACATGTGAAAATGGATTATAAATTCTTATATAAAACATATTTTACATATATATTTATTCAAAACCCAAATAATGCCAAAGCACAAATTAAGGAGGAGAAGTCAGAAATTCAAGGTCAAAGAGTACTTTATACTTTTAAGAATTAAATACAGTTCACCCAAATCCTTTTGAAAATGTTCTCATTACTAATTTATGTCATGAATTAGGAAATAGCTGAAATGTACTCCAAAATATTTATCGTATACTTATGAGGCACTTTTTATTTATTCACATAAAGAGTAGGGGCATTAAGCACGAGAAGGTCTAATTCTTTCCCCATCTCTCCAACTCAACACACACAAACTCTTGGGTAAGTCCCTTGTGTTTCTGACCTTCGGTTTTCTCAGTTAGCCACAGGGGTAGTAATGATTGTGATGCCTACCCCACGTGTTCTTAAGTTGTTACAAGTATCAAATGATATAATTTTTTTAATAAAAATGAAGGTAAATTAAGACAACAATGAGATATGAAAACACACCTATTAGAATGGCCAAAATCTCGAACACTGACCCCACCAAATGTTGACTAAGATGTGTACCAACAGAAACTCTCAGTCCTTGCTGGTGGGAATGTAAATGGTACAGACACTTTGGAAGGCAGTTTGGCAGTTTCTTACAGAGTTAAATATACCCTTACAGTGCAATTCAGCTACCGTGCTCCTTCATATTTGCCCAAAGGACTTGAAAATGTATGTCCACACAAAAACCAACACACACATGTTTATGACATCTTTACTCATAATAATCCAAACTAGAAAGCAACCAAGATGTCCTTTGGAAGGTAAATGTATAAATAAACTAGTACATCCAGAGAATGCAATGTTATTTAGTGCTGAAAAGAAATGAGCTATTAAGCCATGGAAAGACATGGTGGAAACTTAAATGCATATTATTAAGTGAAAGAAGCCCATCTATAAAGGAAACATACACTATGATTCCAACAATGTAACATTCTGTAAAAGGCAAAATTATGGGGACAGTCAAAAGATCAGGGGTTGCGGGTAGGGAGGGATGACTAGCCAGAGAACAGAGGGTTTTTATGGCAGTGAAAATACTCTGTATGATAATACAATGGTGAATACATGTCATTATACATTTGTCCAAACCCATAGAAAGTACAACACCCAGTCCACTCTGATGTAAGCTATGGACTTTGGGTGATTATGATGTGTCAATACGCATTCACCAATTATAACATGTGTACCACTTTGGTGGGAGATGTTGGTAATAGGGGAGGCTGTGCATGTGTAAGGGCAGTGGGTATATGGGAACTCTCTGTATTGCCCCCTCGGTGTGAAGGTAAAACAGCTCTATTTATTTTTTAAGTCAAAACACTCACCTGAGTAAGAAACAAGTGATACAGTAGAACAGAAATTCCAGACTTTAAAACAGCCAAATAAAGACATATGTATAGCTAGATAGATCCCCATATCTCTATCTCTATCTATCTATCTCTATCTATCTATCTATCATCTATCTATCTATCTATCTATCTATCTATCTATCTATCTATCTATCATCTATCTACCTCTTTAATATGCTACTCTCTATGGTGGTGTACAGATAAAGCTGACTCTGTTTTAAAATTAATCCACCTCCCTTCACCCCCTCCCCTTTCCCTGTCAGGTGGACTATGGAATGTGTACAGAGACTCGGGATTAATCAGGAACTACCATTAATCCTTTCTCCACCATTTGTCCTTCCTCTGGGGCAAGGTGCCCTCAATGTTATCTATCTTTGGAAAGGACTGTCTAAAATTATAGATCAGCTCAGTATATAACTCTAATAATCCTAAATGGAATAATAAAGAATAAAAATACAAAGAAAAGGCAACAATTTGCCTCAAAATAAATGCTGTTTAAAGTAAAAAATTAATTCAGACGAAATGTTCCTTCATCGCATCCTGGCACATTGTCCTGATTTAAACCTGTGTCGTTTCCTAGCCTCTGCTTAGCGTCGTTGTAACGCTGGCGTCTAACATGCACACAGTACATGTGTGTGGAATGAGGGGGACTCTCTCTAGTTCTAACAGGAAATCATTCAGCATCTGCTTCGACACTTGCATTGGCACGGGATTTACCACCTCATAAGGCAAAGCATTCCATTTTTAACAGTTCAGTTAGAAAGAAGCTTCTTCATTACAGAAAATCCAAATTTACCTGCTTATATAACTTCCATGAATCCTACATTTTATCAGATAAAGTTTCAAAGAAGTTTATTTCTCTTTCCATGTAAAAGTGTTTGAAATACTTGCAGGTAACTATAACACTTAACCTGCCAACTATTCTCATAAGGCATCATTTCCAGGTATTTTTTGGTCCTCTTCTAAATGTAAGTCTCTCCAAGTGTGATGTCCAGAACGATGCATTTTCTACCCGCTGTTCTGATCAGTGCAGAGAATTGTGGGAATTACCTCCATGACTCTGTACAGTGAACTTCTATTAATGATGAAGATTCCATTAGCTTTTCTTGGCATTCTCATCACAGGATGACTCATAGTCCACTTACAATCAACTCAGAGTTCCTACGTCTTTAAGATGAGATGCTGTCAAATCATGACTCCTTCGTCCTTGGTTCTTTTAGTTGGTTTCCTGTATTTGAGTGGAGGATTTTATTTCATGCTAATGGCCTGGGCATGCTGTTTCCATCAGTCAAGATTTTCTCAACTTTGGTGGTGTCAATCACCTAATACATGAGCTATCAATTCAGCTTTGCACTGAATGCAAATATGATAAGTATAGCCTATATGTTTACATCCAAGCCATTGATAGAAATAGTCCAAGGGCCAATGCCCATATCACAATGTCAGAATCTTCCTTCTAAGATGAAACTTACAGATTTCCATTTTTTATTCACTTATGATCTTTTATGAACCACACATATGTAATATTTAACTCATACAGCAACCCTTTAATATGCTACTGCCATTTTACAAGAAAACAGAAAATGTAAATAATTTTACCAACAACACTTAACTAGGCATCAGGAGAGCTGGAATTCCATGTGGGACCTTCTCACTCCAAAGCCTTCCTGCTACCACACACGTATGACACTTTTATAGTACAGCTGTGTCCCCTTAGATCTAACACCCAGACATGCTTGAGTACTCTGTTCCCTGAAACATTGCTAATTTATTCCTATAGCATTCCAGTAAGCTGCCAATCTATTTCTTTAAAATTAAAAATAAACTTTGGCATTCTTGCTATTGTAAAAATCCGTTAGTGATTCCATTTCTTTTCCTAAATGTTTGCCACATACCTAATTTTCTAGCCTATGCTTTGCTATGAAGGATTGTTAAATCCATTAACCTTTGTTCTATTTTTATTTATTTATTTTCATAAGAAATTTTATTGGGGAATAGTGTGTTTTTCCAGGACCCATCAGCTCCACGTCAAGTAGTTGTCTTCAATTTAGTTGTGGAGGGCACAGCTCCTTGGCCCATGCGGGAATTGAATCGGCAGCCGTGGTGGTATGAGCCTGTGCTCTAACCATCTGAGCTAACCGGTTGCCCATTAATCTATTTTTTTTTTTATTTTTTTTTTTTTTAGCTGAGCCATCCTGCTACCTGTTGGCAGCTCAGCGGCTACTCAGCTCGGGCTGGACTTGAACTGCTGTTGCTCAGAGCTCAAACTCTCGTGCGAGCTCTTAACCAACTGAGCCACTCGGCCGGCCCTATATTTTTTAAAATCCATCATTTAAACCTTTTTTTGAGATTCAGACCCCCCCCCCCCCAAAAAAAAAGCAAAGGATATATTTAGACACTTTCCATTTTAATTGTTTTTTTTTTTTGCTCATTATGATATGCAGAAGCTTATAAAGTAATAATAAGTGGAAATCACTACAGTTTAGTGTTTACAATTATGTTCATAGCATAATCCTGTCAGGTGAAAGAATAATACACTCTTCAATTTCAATAGTATGATTTACAAATCTAAATGTGAGACTCTTGCCCAGTTCTTTCTGCATGAAACAGGATCCTGCACATCAATAAAATAACCTCTGTTTTAAACCAATTTTCAATAACAACCATTGATTGATTCGCTTTCTAGTAATTGCTACCAAAAATCTCAGAAATATTGGTGCTTTGACCTAAAACATCTGAAATGGTATTTTTATCAAAATTCTATTTTCACACATATACACAGAATCAATTATAGAAGCTAACTCTATCCTGAATATCAGCTATTAGATTGTTCTCCTTATATAGTTCTGAAATGGGGCATGTGCATCCTCTTAAGGCCTAATTAGCTGTACTTCATTTCTGAGAGTAAAGTTAATTGCAAAAGTGTTTCCTGGAAAAATCATACGTCTTAAAATAATCATATTGATAACAATGATATTTTAGCTCCTGGTTATGTGTCCAAAGTATGTGCATATATGCATGTTATTAAGATATCATTTCAGACCCAACTGTCCCTTTTTCTTTTCTGCAATTATTAATACAGACTCTTTGAAAGGAGAAGAAATAGAAAATCCAAGCTGCCTTAGACACTCTTGCAAAGGAAAACTAGATGATCTGACACCTATCAAAGTTCTTCCAGGTTGATGCTTCTTGAAACTGATTAGAATTTCAGAAAAGCTTGATGCGTAACAACTAGAGGTAGTGCAATGATTATTACTCTCACATAATTTTCACTGCAGAAGAACCTAAAATAATTTGTTGAAATGTGTAGTATTATGTGAAGTTACATGCATACTGAGAACGAGTACATGCACAGGGGGCATTTTTTTGGCAGCCCTTAAGGAAATACTAAAGGGTTAAAAAAGGCTTGGCCCCGTTCCTCAAACATGTCCAGTTTTCGTCTCCTAAGATCT
The DNA here is from genome assembly GCA_031876335.1 of Hipposideros larvatus. Taxonomy (NCBI): domain Eukaryota; kingdom Metazoa; phylum Chordata; class Mammalia; order Chiroptera; family Hipposideridae; genus Hipposideros; species Hipposideros larvatus. The sequence goes on along the minus strand of CM063089.1, from coordinate 211,024,303 downwards.
CTTTCTGGGCCCCTTCTGGCTCATGAGATTGATGTTAACATTTCCACATGGTAGCAGGCGTGTTCCAGGCAGTGAGGCTTATGTTATTCTCCACCCTTCCTCCCTTCTCCATTATGATTGCAAGTCTCTGAGGGTATCACTTTATTGGGGAGGAAAAAAAAAAAAAGGCTGTCCTGTATCGAATTTCTCTGTCTAGCCTATAAAGATCAGTGTCAGAATTGCCGCCTATTCAATCTAATTGTTTGCCGGTCTTATCTATGCAGATCACTGCACTATTGTGTCAGTCATAGATATTGATCAAAGGGGGCCAGGTTGTCTAGATCTTTGGCCATGCATGAGATCAGCTTTCTAATCACAGCCCTGAAGATTCGAAGTGTATTTGGACAAATCCTATGTGTTTTCAGAATCTTCCTCCTTTTACATGGCAGAGTACTATTGTGGAATTGTCATCTAACACTGCAGCGTGATTCACTGGTCTTCAGTGAAGAGAATTGTCAGGACACTTTTATAGATTACAATAATGCATATCGCAGTATATCACAAAGGATACACGTTGTGTTATTCATATGTGTAATCATCCATGGACTGACTAGAAATAACAGTGGTCTTATTATGCAAACAGCAGTCCATAATATGCAAATGAATATAAACAAAACCAAACACAAACCTCCAGAATAATGTTTATAGATGAGTCCTTAAAAATCTCTTTCTTAAAGCCACATTTTTCCTGTCTTTTCAAAAATGTTAAATAAGATCCAGGATGAATGCATGGAAAAGTTTATGCTTTCTCTCCTGCTTTTTTGAATAAGAACCACAATAGAATCTTATTCTGATCATTGGATTTATATTCTCCCAAGTCCATTACTGCCTCCTGGCATCGTTATATGCTTGTGTAAGGTTTATACGGTGTCTCTTTTAATTGCTTAAACTAATCTATGCAATGACTGCAAATCTAATGCACACTGGAACAGCCAGCCCATAAATTCCATCCTTCAGATGTATCCTTGAACATGTGCTTGTCCTGATGAAAAGTAGAAACAAAACAAAAATAATAAAATGGCTAAAGCCTTTTCAAATAATACATACAAGAGACCTAAAAAGCAAAAATAGTTTAGTGAAAAGAAAGAAAAGTAAACAACTTGCTTTTTCACATTTCATTACATTCTAATTACATTACAATTAAGGCTTCAGATGACCCTAAATCAAGAATGTGCTATGCTAAGAGATAACATTACATCACTAAGTATGATCTTAATACATTCTGTTTTCGGTATATAACTTCCATTGAGTGCAAACATTCTTAATACGAAGGAAGAAAACTATGTTGGTTATTACAAATATTTATTTCCTAGCCTTATGCTACTCCACACAGATTGTGGAGAATTCCACTTTAATGTATTGCTAACACACACACAAACACACACACACACACACACACACACACATACACACACACACAATGCAAGAAACCAATTTACTTATACAAGGTAATAGCTTTAATTCTTAGGAATACAACTGCTAGAAGATGTCCAAACCTGGATCCTCTTACATGTTAAATAGACTAATTACATTTTCCTACCAAATGCATAAGTGTAATCACAGACAAAACTAGCGGTAGAAGGAGGATGAGAGACAATTGCCATAAAACGTAATAATAATAATAAATAAATAATAATAATAATAATAATAATTTATTTTCAAAGTATACCATCCATGCCTGTCCTTTTTGAGGGTCTTCACTTACCTTTCACCATAACCTAGTGTTAATCCTGGAAGGAGACAAGGTTTAAGTCATGTGAATCTTTTATTTGCAGGCATTCCTCTCTTTCAGAAATGCCTTCCGCTACTTCCCTCACCAAGCATATATGCAATAATTAGTTTTCCTCAAACTATTAGGGCATAGTTTACAATAAGTCCTAAAATCACTAATGTGTGGCCTAGTTGAGATCTATGGCTTTTTCCAAAAATATCCATCTGAAATTCTGGTTTACTCACTCATTTATTTTTCACAAGAATGATTTGACACAGTTCTAATCTCCATTATACTGACACTGAAATTCCAGCCTGGTTTTGACAAACAAAAAATCTAAAGATCAACTTGAGTCACTGATAGTTCTAACAGAATATTAAGCTTTATGATGGATTCTTGCCGTACCACCCTTCCTTTAAAATAGTAAAATAAGACAAGAAAGTAATGCTAAGTCAGACTGGTCACTGTTTTCTTTGTCCATGCTTTATATATGAAAATTCATCTGGTATGAAATAAACAGACAAGTTGTCTCAGGAACTTTCTTTCTCTATTTTTCCAGGTAGTATGTCTATCTCTCTTCCATTCAGTCCTCTAACATCACTGGCTGTAATCCCTCCCTAATTTTATAACTTTACCTCCTTTGCATTCAGGTCCTAGTTCACTCAATTGTAGAATCATTGGGGGAATTAGTGCTCTGAGTAGCTCTGAGTTTGGTTCTTTACTGTGGCTTCACCAGGGTATAGTTCTCAACCCAACTCCTTAGCACGTCCCTGTTTTCCTAATTCTCATCACTCGTGTACCAAAGGCTATGGGATCTTTTGGAATATTGCTTTAGTCCTTCAGACATTGAAATGTTCATCTTTATTACTACTATTATTTTTTAACGTTTTCTCATGATGATGTAAGTTGTTACACACAAGAACAAAAGCAAACCCCCAGATATCAAGACACCTCACCATGGTTATTTTATTAAAATAAATGCTCACAAGTTTAGGTTGTGGTTCACAGTTAGCTATAAAAGGAGAGAAACTGTACTTATGAGCCATAAGGGGGAACCATGGAAGAGGAAAGGACAGACTGATCTCGGGGGTCCTCAAAGAAAAAGAGGTGACAGGGTGGTGGTCTAGACAGCGTGTTTCAAGTTCTCTTGATTATGTACTTCAACCAGTTTAAAACATAAGATATAAATGTAAACCTACTATATGTACCAATCCATTCATTTTCAGTTACATCCATGCATTTACACTGTTACCTGATTTTTCAAGGCACAATAAAAAACCTAGGTAAAATTCACCATTAATAACAGACAATGCAACATTTGATTTCAAATATCTTTTACATTTTCAATAATTTGTATGACCTCCTATCACATCAGGTAGATCATCAGTTAGTGTAGAAAACAGTATGGATTTGATGTAAAACTTATTCTAGGAGTAGACAAGTCATTTTCTCGATGTTTGCTTGCATCTACTAGACTAGGTTCCATTGGAAGTTCTGTGCTTTGTCCATTTGAAAGTTAAAGACTAGCTTAGTTATAAGAGAATAATATAAATGTCATTTCACATAACAGGAGTGAACATGGAACTTGACACATTACAGCCAAAGCAAATGTGTGACTACGGATGCCACTCCTCTTCCTTCCGTGTTACAGGGTTCTCCCACCCTACCCTCAGAAAACCTCACTAAGGTGTAAATGACCACAATGACCTTGGCACTGGGATTCAGTTTCAATCCATATAGTAACTATTAGAAGGTTAAGCTTTATTTTCATTAGGAAAACATACATTGAGATTCTATTATGTTTTTTCTCCACTACAATGCATCATCTCAACCAGCCCCTGGGGAATGTGCTCTCCACTTGGAGGTTACTGATATAAAGGGATAGCTCTAAGGGATTATAGGAAAGTAAATCTGGTTTCTGTTTCCCTAAACCAACCCATTCTTCTCCTCCCTCTCTAGTTACAATCCCTTTCTCAGAGTCATTGTAATGCCTACTTGCTCAACTTCCTGCTGAAAGCCATAGACTTGAGATAAGGGAGGCTTTAATCAATGTGTACAGGAATTGGTCTGGACAAGAAGTAGGGAAATTACAGTCCAGAGTTGAGAGAAAGACAGTCTTTCTCTTAGTAACATCTACAGAACATTTTCTTGAGGTAATTTGTAGCCAAATTGTTTGTGGGCTCACCTATTCATCTAACAACTTCTTAAAAACACTGTATCTATAGTAAAACAGCTTTCTAATTTCAAACAATTGACATTAACCACAAATTTTGGAAACAAAACCCATTCATAAATGACAAGATGCACATGTAGATGTTTTCAGGTCTTACGCCAACCGAGCTCTAAAGCAGCTCTAATGTGAAATTTTACATTGTGAAGTTTAATTATGAGACTAAACACGCAGTACAATGTGAACTATTCACCTTATCTGCAGCAGTGTTATGACATAACCTGGTTTAAATAAGACAGTTTTAACCACAGAGTAGTTAAATGACTTTTGATATGACACTAATAAAAGCTTGTCTTGTTAGAGATGTTAGAGAGGCTTAGGTTTTTACTCCCTTGTTTATTTTGAGAATATTAATCATTCTACTAAATAAGAGAAAATTGTGGGTTTAAAATTTCCATTAAAAAGTCGGTATCTTCACCATGAACTAGCATGATGAATGCCTATAAAGTATCTCTGTCTATCCCAATAAAGATTATAATAAACAGAAGAGACACGCCTAGGCCATGCTACACAAAGCAAAAATATTATTTACCTCAAATTATAACAATCAGAATTACCTCTGATACCAGGAAGTTTTGTCAATTGAAGAGATGTCAATAAAATATAAATCCTCCGAGTGGCTCAGTTGGTTAAGAGCTTGCTCAAGAGTTTGAGCTCTGAGCAACAGCGGTTCAATTCCTGGCCCAAGCTGAGCAGCTGCTGAGCTGCCAACAGGTGGCAGGATGGCTCAGTTAAAAAAAAAATTATATAATTATATATATATATATATATATATATATATATATATATATCCTTTGGTGGGGAACAACCTATTTATTATCAAATTAAGTGAATGGATTATTTTATGTTATGGTAAGAATTAATAATAATTGCTAACACTGACCAGCACTTATTATGTGTTAGACACTATCCTACATGCTTTGTATGTGTGTAGTTATTTAATCCAAAACTATCGCACTTGGGTAGCTAGGTATTATTATTATTTCCATGTTATAGGTAGGGAAACAAAAGCACAGATAGATTAACAACATTGCCCAAGTTTACCCAGCTAGCAGAGCATGCTTTTAGCCCCACTGTTGAAATGGAATAACTACTGTTTAGGAAGTAGAAAGCTGCTTCTGAGAAAGTCAAAAGAATCTAGTCAATGCTGATCATTTTACTTAGAGCAGTGATAAACAAACGTAGGTGGAAGAGGGGACAAAGAAATTAAAGAATCACTCAATGGGAATTTCTATATTCATGAATGTTCTCATTCAGCAAACCTTTATTAAGTGCACACTATGTGCCAGGAACTCGATAACTATGTGCCAGGAATACAAAAACAATACACTGACCTTGGGGAGATCTTAGTGTAGTAGAGGAAATAAAATAATTGCAATAAGATATGGTAAGTGGCAATATATTTATATACCGCATGCAATGATATCATCCCCCTCCAAAAGCATCTTTATAGTGAATGAAAAGTAATATATTTCTAAATAAAGCTGTGTGGAGAGCAATTCAGTAATCAGTGTGATAGTTAATCAAATGAAACAGTCTATAAGAGGTGAGTTTTTGCTCCATTGAAAAAAGGATGAGGAATTAAAATGGGGGGAGAGAAAGAAGGCATTGAGAAAAATGTTTCTTCTGAAAGACAGGGCATGTACAAAGTGATAGAGGAGATATTTTGTTTGTCCTTTGAGGAAAAATATGCACAGTGACTCATGCCAACTGGCTACTTCACTCAATCTAATGAACAGCCTTCAGTCTTAAAATATCTTCACTATCAAATATCATTTCAGTTGCAAACAATTATTTTCCCCACTTTCTTGTTTAAAGCTATTGGGGAAAATATTGGTTATTGATCTTAAAGAATTAACAGAAAACTGTATAGAAGATAGAGTACTCATATATAAAACAATCCACCTAATGAACACATTGACTACAGATTTATTTAAAGTTCCACTAGGCAGTTTTTATATGGTAACATTTGCAGAGGATTATACAGGCCCTTTGGCTAAAACTCATTTCCTCTATGGATGGTCCCAGTGCCTGAAATTTTACCAGTAAAATAATTCCTTGAGTTTCAAATGATTTTTGACTTCATGAATAAACTATAGATTCCCCCTAGGTAAGTCACATACCTTATTCCCATGTAAACTATATTTTATTGGGGGTAGGAATTTAGTAAACCTGACACAGCTCAAGACCAATATGTATGAGTGGAGTCTATATTCAGGCAAGGCAGGCAGTGCTAACGTTAGGGGCAGGTCCCTTGAGCTGGAAGTCAGGAAAGTGGAGAAAACAGAATACAAGCTGTCATTTGTTGTTTGTATGACCTATATCCAGACCAGGATATTACATTTTATCTGTAATCAAATAACAGAAAAAGGATAAATACAATGTTTGGGGAGTAAAGAAAGTTTCTTTTACTTTTATCTATCTGCACTATCAGGTTTTCATTTTATAATTCTTAAGGATAAAGACAAAAACATAAGACTTCTGTTTTGAAATTCTGAACCTATTTCTTCATCTTTGTTTCCCATTTTAACAATTCCAAAAGTCTGAAAGGTCATGGCTCCCCAACCCCAGGGACCCAATCACCTAATCTATCATGTTTAAATGATTTGTTGGGAGTATCGTTTTCTTTATTCACTGAAACTCTCTAATAGGTTAGGGGTGTGTCATTTTATTTGTTCTATTAATACATTTCTGAGATCTTCATACTTCCCCCAGGTAATAAGGAATAAATAATATTTCCCTCTTCTTGAACTGTATACCTCTCTTTATATCTTCAGAAACTATACCACCTATATGCTTGACACTTAAAATATCTTGTCCAATTTTCATAGAAAGAAGAAAAACCTGGCTTGCTAGGTGTTTCGAGTACAGCGATGACAGCCTATATGCCAATTTCACAAGGTTGTAGCCTGAATCATAGGCTGTGCTTTAAACGGCAGCATATGGCTAGAGAGTCAGAGCAGCAGGAAAGCGTGCCCATGCCCAGATCACAGCTGTAGGCACACAAAGAAAGTTTCAATACTGGTATCCCTCTCCCTCCTTCTCATCAACAACAAAAAGGATGACTACTTAAGATTCTGTTGTCTTAAAGGCTTTATGAAGTTATTGCCCAAGGTAGGAAAGAGACGTTATTGTCTCCATGTGTTTGCCAGAATCATGCAGCTCCTCTGTTCTGGCTTTCCTAGCAGGTGTCTCTTTAAGTATTTATTCTAAATGGAACACAACTGGGAAACATCAGAAAGGGCACTGTTGACAACTGTCATAGCAGGTTCCAGCTTGAATGGTAACTGAGCAGAAGGTCTCTCTCCAGAGTACTTCAGATCATCCCAATAGCAGCATCTTTTCCACTAGGAGCCCAGGTTCTACCAGAAAGGAGTGCTGGGAAATAGTGCTTCTGGTGCGATCTGATCTCCTCACTGGAAATTGTCCATGCCACCGAATTTCCTATGGAAACTACCTATGGTGCAATTAAAGGGACCCTGACTTGAAAGGCAAAACTTCAATATTTGATGGAAGCACATAATCCAGATAGTTGTCAATAATGAAGTAGAAATATGCTCAGTTCATCTTTATAGCTGTTGAAACCCTAATATACTCTAGAAACTTTTAACAACATAAATGGAAAAAAAGACGCTAAGCTGTCCAACCTTTTCATTAAACTAATGTATTAGAAATTAATTTACCAAATACAGAAAAAATGATTGAGATATATGCATTCAGGTATTTATGTTTTTGTCTTGTATCATTATTTTTATTAGTTTTCGGTTATGTTATGGTTGCTGTCATTAACCACGAGAAAACAGGAAACGTATTTTCAGATGCTGAAATTTAAGAGTCCATTTAAATGCTAATTTTCAGATAGATCTTATAACATATTTAGGGTAAAGTTGTTCTGCAAACCAAATATGGGGAATAAAAACAACAACAACATGGATTTTCTTCTTGCTCAGGATTACCCATCTGTAAAATAAAAGCTGCTGTAATATCTGTATGATTATAATGCAAATAGATAATAGTATCTAACATGCTATATTACAAATTCCTAAAAGGCATATTTTGTGCAGATAGATTTGCTTATGAATTAAAATGTATTATAAGACATTAACATGTTTTTATTTTACTTTTTCCACACCATCTACAAAATATATTTATGCAGTCTTCCTGAGTAGAAGTAAGTCATAGATCAAAGAGCCATATACAAATTATATATTTTTTCTTATTTTAAGCTATTATCTTCTGTGAGATTTTATATATATATATATATATATATTATATATATTTCTTTTTAATTTTTCTTTCTTATCTCATTCTCTTCTATTTAACTACTGATTACTGAATCTCTTACTAGCTCAGCTTGGAGTAATTCTCTTCTATTTCCCCAGCAAGGTGGTGCCTTCTACTCCCAATGCTTTTAATACCATTTGTTTGGTAATGACATCTAGATAGATAGATAGATAGATAGATAGATAGATAAATTGTACAAATGCACATTCATTTATATCTTCCCATCTATTTTTCCATCTATCTTAACTTCTGGTACTGCCAAAAACTTGTTTTTGCCTCATTTCTTCATCACAAAAAATTGCAATACTGATTACTGAGTAGCTTATGTTACTAAAATGAAGTTACTTTTAAAACGTATATATCACTCATGTGCCCCACCCAATCCACCAAGATGTGAGAGTGATTCTACCACATATTCACACCCACAGCCTCTCTCTCTCTCTCTCTCTCTCTCTCTCTCTCTCTCTCTCTCTCCCTCTCCCGCGCCCCCCCTCACTCTCTCTCCTTTAACTCCACAATCCAAGTCCAAGCCTAAGTCCAATTTACACAACATGGCTAGGGTAATCATGAAATAAAGGTATAAAGGTATAATGGAATCATGTACTCCCCTAAAATAATTTTAATTTAAAATAAGATAAATATGTATTACCTTAGCTAACATATCCTTATAGTTTTTACCACCTCAACTACTACTCTGTCTATATTCTAAAAATTTCTATCCATTCTTCAGATTTTGATTATAATATAAGACAATTTTCCTGATTTGATCTAAAGTAAATCATGTTATCCTTTCTCATCTCCTCTAATTTTCAATTACAAACAGTATCACAATTTGTAATATATATTTCTTTGCATGTTCACTTATTTAAAACTGTACAATTGCTAACTATTAAAGAATCATAAGTTGTGTTTATGTATGCTTTCTTTACTACTTTATATCCAAACCATTGCTTAATATTTGACACTCAGCAGGTGCTTAATAAATATTTGCCAAATAAATATTTTAGCAAAACGCTTTCAGTAGTAAAGAGCATTAAGGTGAAATTCAGTGTAGATTAAAAACAAAATAAACAAAACATTTATAAAAACACACATACTGGTTCCAAGCTGTTTTATAATTTATTAATATATTTGTTCCATCATAGTTAGCCTTTATACAATGCTTAAAGTAAGCTCCATGTGTTTTGCTACTAAGTATATTTTAAACCTGCACTATATGTTATATCTATTAACAGAATATACAAAGTACTGACCTTAAAGTAATTTCAAGTATAGGGTAAAATAGGACTAAGACATAAAAAAGCAGTAAATGATACTCAAAAATTACATGTCAGAGGGACTTATTTTTTATTACTAATATAATTACTTATCTAAAACTTGACTCAATTTAAAGTTATTTAACTTTTTCATCTTCCTAAAGATCCTATTAATTATAGAATTTCTATGAAAATAAAAAAATATACTTCCCTTCTTAACTTATTAATGGATTCTTGCTATTCTATAAATTAAAAGTGGCTACTTACTGAATACAGTATATGTCCATCCACTTCCTTGATTTTTCATAATGCTAATTGCAAACATCATTAAGTATTTTAAAATGAACTGAAATGGTAAAGTTGAAAATAAACATGGAATATTAAACTAAAATCATGACATAGGTAAGGTTTATAACAGAAAATTAGTCCAGCTAATTTATCTACCAATAAAAATAACAAATCCTTTATTTCAGCTCCATGAAATAAACATTTTTCTGTAAAACATGCTCCCATGATATACCAAAAAGCCAGAATTACACAGGGTATATAAAAATAAACATACGTATTGTGGTATAAAATCTACATTGTAATTCAATATTTTGTTATAAAAGTGGGATTGGAAGTAGACTTCTCTGCTTTGGTTAAATATATGTTGTATGGAAGCTGTTTTTCAGCATTACATACACCCAGACTCTCCTAAAAGGAGGATCATACTTCCTACTCACCCCATTTATGCTGTCCAATGAAATGCATTAGATGATTTCTACCACCTTATCAAAACTGGCCCACCACGCCCCCAAACCCTGCCTTGTAAATTGTCAGTGAGTCTCTCTCTGTGCTTTAAGCAGAAAATATGGGAAAAGAAAATACACTTGTATTCTTTAATCTCCCCAGCAATATTTGTTACTTCATGTCAAAATAATATTTTATAAAAAGGTGTTTTTGTTGTTTTTTTAACAGCAATGTGTACTCCTGGTCTTGGCGTACATTTAAATTCATTGTATGTTTCACTGTATGTCCCACTGATTCAATAGAAACATTTTATTGAAACTTTAAAATTAAAAAAGTTACCAAAGGACAAAAGATAACTTAATGGATAAAGAGACAAGTATATTTATGTTTATCATTTAAGATTTCTATAAAACTTCAGAGAAATGGGCAAGTTCACAGATGGAGGACTCCCATTCAGTATACAAGCTTGTAGTTAGGAAAACAAATATTTTGCTTTTTTCTCTCAGTCTTTCACTGAAACTTTAGGTTTATTACTATATTTTTTGCATATGGCAAATCAAATAAGGTAAATGCAATCCTCTTTATCTCTTGCGTGTAACAAATCAGATAAGAGCTCTATATCTGCTTTAGTTTTCCTGAAATGTGTACTTCCCTTCTTCATAATTAATTTTAAATTAGGTGGTATGGAAACCACAACTTTGGGGTCAGACAGGTTTATGTTTAAAATATTTCAGGCAACTTAACCAGTTTCTTCTTTTTCAAAGTGGCAATGATACCTATCTCACAGGTTGTTGAAAGTTTTGAATGAGACCTTAGAAGCACTAAAACATTATTGGATCGTTTAATCAGTGTTTGCTATACAGTAATCACTATGCTATTTCTCTCCCTCCCTTTCAGTTTTTTACATGAATAAATTGCCCAAATGCCTAAGTAGAAGAACTTATATCTGTTCCCAACATCTAATACATTTCAATTTCTTCATTGGCATATAAGAGTGATTCCAAAAAAGGATGTTTTCAGACATATTTTTATCCAGTAGGTACTTGTAATTTTTTGTACATAATCAATTACACTACATAGACACTCACAAAGTGCTATGGTTGTGTGTATGTGTATAATTTTTATATATTCATTTTATATTTATGCACACATATTGGGTTGTTGGAAAAGTCATGACGTGTTTTTTCTGGTTTTCATTGCAAAAATGTGTCATGACTTTTCCGACAACCCAATATATGTATATATATATATATATATATATATATATATATATATATATATATATCAAAAGACATCTTTGATTAAAATAATTCATGTGAAAACCGTTCTTCATTTAAAAAATAATTTTATATTTAGTAAGAAATTTTGGGGGAAAATAGTCATTTAACCTCATGTTATTACCAAACACACACACACACACACACACACACACACACACACACACACAATCACTCACACAATATGTGTGTATATTTATAAAATTGTGGGGAAGATTATCTATCTATTCATCTATCAATCTATGTTTCTACTTACCTATATATCTCCCACCCCTCCACCCTTAATTGCATGTTTTCAATCACAAACTGTGAAATGAGACAAAAACCACCTCTTGCTTTATTGAAAAGGTAGCTGGGCGGTTCTGTGCATCATGGCATTTTCCTCCCCTTGCCTCTGATGCAAGGAGTGTGTTTCCTGAGATGAATTAGACCATAACTATAGTAGTTGGCTTAACTAACACAACCCAATAATTTCATTAGAGTATAACTTTAGGAGAATGCAGATGGAAAATGCTTTATTAGTTTTTTTTCTGAATAATTATATCTTATTTTCTAGATTTAAACATGATCCATTGTAGATACCATATGCCATAGACTGTTTTATGTTGGTTACAATTGCATAGGTATATATTTATGTTTAACCTTGTGGTATTTAACTACAGGTAAACATAGTTTGTTTCATAATTAGAAAGTCACATTTCTCCCAATATTTAGTATGTTCTTAGAAAGAAAACAATTCTAAACTATTAGGAGTAATTACAATGGTTAGGAAGATTGCCTTGTATAGAGTCTTCTGATTTGTTTTATTAAAAAAAAAATGCTTTTCCAAAACTGAATGTTTACGAAAATAAATACTGTTTTCTTTGTCTGTTAATTAAACCTTCACTCCCCCAGGCCAATGTGCTCTCGACCGGGCCCTGATTAGCTGTGCAGAGAAGCTGGATTGCAGGATAAAAGGCTGCACCAGGGGCGCCACTCCGGGCTTGGGAGTCAGAAGCACATGCAGGCGTAACCTCTGGCTCTGCTGGTCTCGCACCAGGTCTGCTTTCACCTCTCACAGCATCACGATCTCATGTGTAAGTTGGGGTTAAAGACAGTTTATACTTCAGAGTTGAAAAATTAGGTGAGATGATGCAGGTAGTTGCTGAAACAATGACTGACACGTTGAAAGCCAAAAATATCTGCGTACAAAACGTAAAGCACACCCCCTATATCCTATTCTCACCCACAGCCCAGCCAGACCTTTTAAAATTAGTCAGATCCTGTCATCTTTCTGCTGAATGTTCTGAAATAGCGACCCTTCTCAGAATCAAGTCTAAAGTCTGAATATGGGCCCCACACAAGGTTCTCCACGGTGCAGTCCTTGCAGACTCTGCCCTCAGTGCTTACCTTCTTCCCCTCATCGTCTCCCTCCTTGTCCTAAAACAAACCAGGTGAGCTCCTGTACTGCACTTGTCCCTGTCCGCAAACATCGAACATTTCAACCAGTGCCCCAAGTGACCTGTCCCCATGACCCAGTGTCTTCCTGGGCTGCTGCTTCCCCATTTCTCATTACTGTTCAAACTTCTTTTGATCAAAGTCCTTATTTACCCACCAATTTCACATCTGCACCCACTGCTGTGGCCGCTATCTGATTACCTTGATTTATTTATTTATTTTTATAGCACTTAAAAACGTTTGACCCTCTATTTATTTGTTTATCTTTTTATTGTTTGTCTCCCTCCAATAAACGTGAGACCAAGAAGAAAAGGGATTTTGTTTTCCTGTTTGTTCACAATGTTTTTGGACTGTATATTGCATGTAGGAGGTAATATTTTCTGAATTAATAAAACTAGTTGGCATTAGGTTTTAGAAATAGTAATGCCACCAATTACACAGGCTCTAAAACAGAATTTGGAAGATGCCTTCAGGTAAAATAAAGTTAATAGTTGGTTTATATTTATAGAACTTCCATGAAAAAACATACGTGTAATAGTCTTGTATTAACTCTGTAGTATGAATATTAGACATTCTATAACATTAATATGTTAAAATAATATTACTATAAAATAGAATATATAATATATTATGTATTAAATAATATAATCAATGTTAAACACTGTGTGAATACTGACATTCATGCAAAAGGTAAAAACTTATAATTACTAAAATATAATTTATGAAATACTGTTGAGTAATGAAATAAAATATAACTGTTACTCTTTCATGATAAAATTAATATAATACAGCATTGATGATAATTGAAGCACTTTAAAAAATATATATAGATACTTAGATAGATCGATCGATACATATATACAACCCTGAAGCAAATTATATACCGTATTTCAACCAGTATTTTTGTAAATCACATATTATCAAAGTTTAGGAAGGGTGACTCCACTTCTGACCTTAAGGTTGGCCCCTTGCTGCTTAACCAATCCACATCACCATACTCCCAAAATGGCAGTTGGTTTAAGGACAGAGACATAACCCAAGCCTATGAGTAAGTCAATCCAATCCATAGACCGCTGACTTGTTTAGGTTAAATCAACTAACTAAACTTGTCTAAACAGAGGAAAGCCTAGGACTTGGCCTTGATATCCTTGGTAGCATGCACTAAGGGAGGTTAGGAGATTTTAGAGCAGTTTTGCTACCATGAGAGGAACCAGCCAGAGGATACATATTAAGATAAAGCAAAGATGAACGAAGACAATGGCAGAAACGTGGAGCAGAGTCACTGATAATCAAGGCATAGCTGAAGTCTGTACATCCTGGCCTTTCAAATAGGGGAGCCAATATTTTTGTCTCTTTTGTTTATTTTATTTGTTTGTTTAGGACAAAGTTAGGGTTTTTGTGGGTTTTTTTTTTTTTTTGCTGCTGGCAGACAAAAGTATCTACCATATTATTGTATTATAACCGCTTGTGTGTTATCAAGAATATGTAAAGTAAGAAGTTTCTACAGGACTGCAGACTAACTTGAATGGGATCCTACTAGAGTTAACAGTGCTATCCTGTAACAGACAGAGATATAGCTAAAGTAGCACATTTGAGTGTGTTCATACATCCATATTTACATTGAAATTAGGTGTTAAGCAATGGAAGGGAAAAAAGGCACCCCATGGTTTTTAATAGAATGTTTTCTGATTCCTATGAATTAGTCTTTCCTTGAGTGCTAAAGATTCCACTCAGAGTAGTCACTATGTTTAAAAACACAAAACAACAAAAATAAATAAATAAATAAACAAATTTAACAAGTTCTAAAACATCACTTGGTAGAATAAAATTTGCAGATTATTCTCTATGACAGAATGTTTTGTTTTTCTTCAGTATCTAAGAGTTGGATCACTTAAAAGAAAAAAAAGGTTCAAAAGTTCATTCATTTCCAATTTGTGAAAAAGTGAGTATGTGAGTAGTTAGGTGTATTAGAAAACTTTTGAGAAAAAAAAAAGCGTAGAAAGGTAATTAGCTAAATATAAATAGTTTTGGATTATTCACTGCTTCACTTTATCCTTCTTTTGAGGAGGTAATTGGGAACTGATTGCATTCTCACAATTACTAGAGATGCAGCAGATGGCTTTAAAAATATTCTCAAATTAAAACATGAGTTTAGCATGTGCTCTGGCACAGAAATCATAAAATTTTACCTTATACACTCCCACTTGTTTTCACTGATGTAATTTAATGTAATTAAGAATTTCATTCTATTGAAAAGCGCCTTTTTTTTGCAAAAGTTCTCATCCTGGACATTATATTCTAATAAATGCCAACTAAATAAGTAAGAGACAAGTGCTCATAATTGTAGCTATCCTGCCATAATCTTATACTCTTTCTATACATTTATACTATGGAAATATTCATACTAAATATCTGAATTAAAAATTTCATGAATACAGGTGTAAATAAAATTGTAACTTGATCAGATATTATACAGGATTGAGAAAAGCTACTAGCTCAGTTTCTACTTACTGTAACAGCAAGAACAAGCTATTTCCTTAAAAATGGCTGGACTAATCAGGTTGTGTGAAGAATTATTTAAATCAGACATTTAACTACTCATAAAAATTGTCATATGCTTTTAGGATTTCTATAATCTACAATTTCAAACCAACATCACTTTTTCCACCTCTTGAATATTTTCATAACTGAGATTTACATGTGGTGCAGCAGAAAAATACATACTGGCAGAAAAAATCACTCAATGACCTTTGATTTCTTTGTTTGTAAAAGGGAAGAGAGGAAATATTTGGATCTGATAAAAGCTCAGATATTTTTTAACACTCTAATTCTAAAATGGAACCACACATTGTTTGGACTCAAAAAAGTAAGTGATAGAAATAAAATCCATCTACTTCTGAATTATGAAGGAAATAATTTAACTATAATTGACATTAATTATCAAAACTATTTCTACCAAAATTTTTTTAATATTTTTACCAAAACAACCGATGTTATTTAATAAAACATCACACTTGTATATTGTCACACTATTTTAATAATGATTATGTTTTTAGTAATTTCCTATACTGTTCCCAAAGACTGATTTGAAAAGGTCTTCTATATAAGCACACCCTCCACCTAATTCTTCGTATTCCAGCTCTATTATTTGCTTTTTTCTTTCAACTTGCTAAGAGAGTCTCTACCTTGGGCTTTTGCAGTTTTTATTTCTGCCTGAAACATAGCTCCTCCAAGTCATTGCTTGCCTAGATCATTCATATCTCAGTTTGACTTGTATATTCTCATGAAAGTGTCCCTGATTTGTCTAGCTATTATTGTATATTATAGTCTCTACTATTATTTCTCTGGTTTATCTTTATTTACAGTGCTTATTGCAAGATGATTTTTGTTGTTTGTTTATGTTTTTGCTTATTTTTTTTCTTTACCTTGACAAGAATATATATTCTTTCATTCTTCTTTACTACAATGCCATGATCAGTCTCTGGCAATAAAACTTATTGTAAAATGCTTCGCATATATAGTCAAATCTTATACATATTTTTTTAAAAACTTATTTGAAATTTCTAGTGCTAACAAAACCAGAGTTATTTTCTTCTTCATCAATGGACTGTATCAAAGTTCACGGGCTATATTTCCACCAGGCATCAACATAGCTTATTGCATGACTGGTTATAAAATTTACTGATTCATTGAATAGTACTTAGCTGCTTTACTGTTCAAGTTCTGTAATAATATCTGCAGGGTGACTGATAATGACTTCTCTCTATTACAAAAGCATGTAAATTAGTAAAATAGATGTTTAGTTGAGTGTATGTGTGTTTATTTGAATGTTGGGTGCAACATGCTCTTCCATTTCAGTGCAATACTGCACTCTTTATACAATCTGGTAGGAATAAAAAATGTCTAGAAAAATTAGTCAGTCCTACCCATAAATACTCACTTGGTCAAAGTCACTATAAACATCCCTTTAGCCATGCATATATCCTAGAAGTTCATAAATTCACATATTGTCTATTTTTCATTGGTAAGGTCTCTACATCATATCAGCCAAAACAGAAGCATAAGCATTTCCTGCATTTTCTTTGACATCTTATGAATAAATGATAATGACAAAACAAATGCAACTGAATAATCTTTTTTTTTCTGGGCAAAAAATCCAGAATAACCTGATGCTACCTTTAAGATATGATAGTCAAAATAAATAAAGTACAAATACTAGACATTATATTTACACAATTGATGGGAGAGGAATGACCTTTAGTTACGTGTTTTCTTTAAGGAAATAAAATTAACTCTTATTAAAATTTCCATAGTGAATCTTCAATTCATAGTGATTTTCCAACAGTTTTTTAGGGGTACTCATACCAAGATTGTCTGAGATGCCTAAAAATATACAACAAAATATTGTCAATAATACAGAATATTAGGCTATATACCATTCCATGAGATGATTTGTTACAATCTCAATAACATCTAACATGTTCAAGATAAACATAAAACAACCACATAATAGAGTGAAATATAGAAAAAGTATGCAGAATAGATAGTACACAATTCCATTTGTATAATATCAATGCATATATAGTAGGCAGGCATATATGTATATATAACATATGGTATATACCTGTATCTATATCTAAATATGTATCACTACATAATATTAGCATATAATCACAGGTAGGAAAATTGAAGAATAATTGAAGTGAAACTATTAATAGAGCCTACCTCCACAAATGGCGTTAGAGAAGGTAGAAATTTTGATTTCAGTTTTACTTAAATTTATTACAATGAAGGTATAGTGTTTTGCAGTTAAAAAACTAAGTTATTTAATAAACTAAAAGAGGGATTGTGCTTTACATGTTTCCATTTTATTCCGTAAAAGTGTGCTTTGTAATTATATATATATATATATATATATATATATATATATATATATATATACACACATTTATAATATGTATATATATGAGCTTCTTGGAAACATTTGAAATAGAGTCCTTTTAATGACTCCAAGGCTACAGGTTGGTATTTTCTGCTGCGTGCATGTGAAATGTCTGCAGATCCTAGCTTCCTTGTTTGTTTATAGACACTCAGAGGACCCGGGTGTGAACAGTGGCATCATTACATTGCTGCTTAATAGCACATGCTGTTGATGCATTAATTGTTTTATTGACTATTTTAAAAGTTTATGACCTCATCTGCATTCCAATTTGACCTTATTTTGCACTTTCCTAGTGAATCACCACATTCAACAACCTACATAATGTATATTATATTAATAAATTTACGAAATGAAAAAAGAGTCAGATGATATGCACCTCATTATTTTTTTAATCAACTAAATCATTGGTAGGCAGGATTTATATTGCAAAAAACTGCTTAATCGCAAAATGGTGATGCTACAGCCTCATGATTAGAAAAGATGCTTCACATTTTTTAATGTAATTTTCTTTTAAATAATAATTACCAGATAAGTGGGCCAGGCAATGTACTCCTGATTTGAAGCAAGAGAAGTGGCTCTAAAACTAAAATTTTAAATAGAGATTTTATTTTTAAATATTAAATGAATTAAGAGTAGGCTACATGACACCAGATATCTAAGATATTTTTTAAATAAAATGTTTCTAAAACCTGAGTCAAATCCTATGTTTCCCCAAAACTGAAAGTTGATTGGGAAGTATACATAAGTAAACTGGTACCATGGACATTTGATTTAGGTGAAAGATGAAACTAAAATTCTGTACCTTAAAAGCAAACTTTTAACATGCTGTCTGATGTTTATACAATAAATTATTGCATAAAGCACTTTTGCCAGTTTCCCTATTCCCAATCCACTCTCAAAATACTATGGAAAAAAAAATTAAAGAGTCCTCACACAATATCTCCTTTGCTAGTCACCAAATAACATGTTTGTGAGTTTTATGTTGTAAAAAGAAATAGGACAAGGTATTTCCATTATAGAAAGAATGACACAGACTTTTGGGATATTTATTGAATATTCATTATTGCATACTATTGTTCCATATAATGCTCTGAGTGCTTTTAAAATGGCTTAGCAAGTAGAATACAAACTGTTTGCCATATGGAATGTAAAATAAGGAATTGGGCAGGAATACAAATGAAAGAATGAGGAAAGAATTATTGGGAATGAGAATTTCAGAGCTAGATGAAATACGGGCCAATATCTATTCCTCCTTCTTTTTACTGGTGAAGAAATGAATGCCCAGAATTGTGATATGACTTGTCAAAAACATCAGTGTAAGTAGGGAGTGCCATGGCGCTATAAGCCTAAGAGGACTTGTAACACCTTATCCAGAGCTTTATTACTGATTGTGATTGCAGAGACAACTTTGGGGAGCCATTCAGGACAAATAAATGGAGCTCAAAGTCGTTCACATATGCAAGTCTCACATGCAGCAAACTTGGTCAGAGCACAGTATATAAACTAAGCAACAGTGAAATTACTAAGAGGATAGGTGAGTTTTAAAGAAGAGATTTTTGAAGGGCAAAAGTTAAAGATCTACAATTGCTTCGCATTCTTGGTGAATAAGTATGGGTACACATAGTCTATATGTTGCAAATCATGAACTGATTGTGATTCCAATGGAAATAATATGAAGCAATTAGAATGTGGGATATTTTTTTAAAAAACATATTCTAATTAGTTTATGGATATCACTTACAAAATTAGCTATTTCCATATTTGACCCACTAATATTCCAAATAACCTAATGAAATAAGACCGAGTTTCATTGCTATTAAGGAACAGACAAGTTCCTTAATACAGAGATTGTAGTTTATTAAATGAACTAAAATTCAATTTTATCTTTCCAATGATTTGCTTCCTATGATCTTACAAATACAATTATTTGAGAAACAGACTAAAATGTATTCCTCAACTAACTTTATCAAGTAATGAATGCCACTTTCTGATTGTAGAAATAGCACTTTATGAAATTACCCCATGCTCCTAAGTCTTTTTTACTCACGCTCTTTACCAGAAAGACTTTCATTTCAGCTTCAACTCTAAATCACTTTATTCATGAATCATGAACTAGAAATCCTGTGTACTTGTGAACTATTTTAGATATCTAAATTATTGTTAAAATTTACATTCTCACTTCATGTGACAGTGTCTAATTGACTATGCATTTGGGATAGCAGCCACTTCCTAGGACTCTCACTGAATATTAAAGAACAGGTTGAGCCATTAGCACAATGGGGAAATTAAAAAAAAAAAAATGAACAGGGAAGAACACTTCTTCAGACTGTCAGCATTTTCACCTTCATTTTAGAACAATTCAAAATTATTATCCTCCTAGATGTCTAGTCTATTTCCCTAGAAGAAACAAATAAAACACTCTGTAATAGCACATTCCAAAGACTGATGAAAAAATAATAAGTTTTCAAGTCACAGAAGTATAATAAATGCATCAGCAACTTTTTTCTTAAACCTAAGAATATTTTGATTATTTTCGATAGAAGAAAATGTGTTGGGATTTTTTTTTTAAATCGTTTTGTTTTGGTTTAGTTTGGTTTTTCTGTAATTGTTTGCCAAGTTTTCTAACTCCTTAACAAACTTTTATAATAATTCAGTAAATGGGGCTATTAATCTGAAGGCTAAAAACTGGATAAACTGGTTGCGGTTTAAAATAAGATCAGGTATAGCCTCATATCTTGAGAGGTAAAATGGGATCGAATTACAGCCCTAAATCTGAAACAATTCTAAGCAGTAAAGCCCAAGCAACCTGCTAAGCCTGGACTGTGGAAACTCAAGTGACATCACCTGATGGTCCATCAACAAATCTTCCTTTTCCTCTGAGGAGTATTGCATTTGTGACACTAGTAAGCAAAAGTGAGAACCAAAAGAAATTAATGTCAAAAACAAACTAACAGCAAAGGAAATGGACAGAAATTTCCCATGCATCATATATTCTAAGGAAATTTACATTTCTGAAGTAGGCAGATGTCTCCGTACCAGATTTCTAATAAAATACTAACAGTTATGTATATTTATATTTGATATTTTCATTATCGATTAGAGAATCAATATAGGTTTCATCTTCCAACTCCCATTCATCATAATTTTAATTTAAAAATTCCCTTTTTTTCTTAACAGAGAAGTACCTTTGCCAGTAAAGAAAAAGTCTTCCCATAAAAAAAAAATAAAGATAAAAATATAAAGGAGTCTGACATTATGTCTCCATCAAGCTTTCAAATTTGGGTTTCTTATTTCTGTTTAATGTTAATTTTCCTTTCCAGAACACCCATCTAAAAAGATCTTTAATGGGCCGGCCGAGCGGCTCAGTTGGTTAAGAGCTCGCTCAAGAGTTTGAGCTCTGAGCAACAGCAGTTCGAGTCCAGCCCAAGCTGAGCAGCCGCTGAGCTGCCAACAGGTAGCAGGATGGCTCAGCTAAAAAAAAAAAATAATAATAAAAAAATAAAATAAAATAAAAAGATCTTTAATATTAGTATTCATTTTTGGTATGTCCCTGACTCCAGTTTATATAAATACATATATAATCTGCAGCAGGGTTTACACTATATATATATATATATATATAT
The DNA here is from genome assembly GCA_031876335.1 of Hipposideros larvatus. NCBI lineage: Eukaryota > Metazoa > Chordata > Mammalia > Chiroptera > Hipposideridae > Hipposideros > Hipposideros larvatus. The sequence goes on along the minus strand of CM063089.1, from coordinate 211,002,772 downwards.
ATATATATATATATATATATATATATATCTTCTGTGAGACAGCGTTTTGAATCTGTCTGTTGTCCATAACTTATCTGTATATATAACAGAATCAAGGTAGAGCTTCAAAACATCAGCAGCTTTAAACTCAATTTTTTAAGACTAACCCATTCATGTATAAAAAGCATTAATAGATAAGGTACATTTTTTTCCATTTGCACTGGGCAAGGATGAAGCAAGTTCTCCTGTGAAGTATTTGATCACGTATGTCACAACCACAAGTCTATGATTAATGCTATCTTACCAAAATTAACTGTCTCCTGTAGTCTCCCATACATATTACTATAAGAACACTAGGGAGGAAAATGAAATATTATTTATATTACATATATACTATATATATATATATATATATATATATATATATATATATATATATATACTCATGAGAGACTTCAGAAAAATTACTTTCTCTAGTTACACACATTTTTAGAAGCATAATTTTAATTTACTCTTTAATAAATGTAGCATCTTTTATTACTTCAGATTCACTTAAATTTATTCATTGCAATTTTATTTGACTAACTGCTTTTCAATTCCATCAACATTTTCACCTGAACTCAAGCCTGGGTAATAATTTTGAGTGAACATTAAACATGAGGTTGATTTGAAAAGAAACAGGAAAAGGAATCTAAAACAAAATCCAAAATAAAACCTTTACTTGAGAAGTAAAGCAAAGCATAGTTTCATGAAGGAAATAAAATATTTTCCGTAGGGGAAAATAATAGTGTTTTCATGAAAAATAGTAATAACTTTCACTAGCATAAATATAAATGGAAACAAGAGAAAGAGGCAATATAAAAATCCATTGAGGCATACTGATTGATTATTAGGGTAAGTCTCTTACCATAACATTTCAGACTATAGGAAATGATAGATGATTAAGTTAAAGTATGTTTTTTTAATTTAATATCACTTTCTTCCAATTTGATGGAAGTTGTAAGTTTCCATTTGATAAAATAATTTTTGTTTTTCCCTAATTTTACAATGAAAAGCAGTGCTACAAACTCTAGATTTTTAGAAAAATACATTAAGATAGTGACCAGTGACCTCTACCTAAATGTTTTTGACTCTTGATCTATGGATAAGCAGATTAGAACCTGAGATTTGGGAGAAAAAAGGAGGCAAATAATCCCATAGGAAAACAAATGTTTACTTTCTCTATTGATACAGTCACTCTTCGAATATTTTATGAGCCCCTACTATGTTTAATATCATATCCTAGGAGTGGGGGTACAATGGAGGGAAAATACTGTCACTGCCTCAAGAAAAGGTAAGGACTCTAACTTGATATTGGGGAAAATAGCCCCTCCAGGGAAGTGAGGCAACTTGAAACCCAGGCCAAGCCAGATATACTGTTTGGTTTCCTCGCCAGTGCACCAGCCTAACTAAATTAAAGCAATATTGCTTTTTGTTTTTGTTTTTTTTAATCCTACTTCTTTGTAACATGGATTCATTTATTCTTTAAATATTATCACACTCCTGTTTAATGATGAACTCTTAATTTCAAAGCCAGTATCTGTTAGACTTTACAGCCCTCTGACATTCTTAGTTGAATATAGAGGGCAGAACAAAAACATTGGCTAATCAATGGCTTATTCCAGACATACAGCTCTGATGAGTTTGGATTAGTCACATTAACAAGGTGAATTGATAAAAATTCATGGCCCAAAAGACAAAACACAAAACAGCAGAGAAAAGAAGCAAATGAATTTCATCATCAAGGAACTTCTAGGGCCAAAGCATATCATTATTCTTACCTATCAATTTTATTTAGGAGAATGTAAATCACAGCTATAGAGTAAAAAGTCCCTGATCACTGAAATCCTTAAATCCTAAGAGAAAAAAAAAAAAATCCAAAAAAATGGGCTACAGCTAAAATTTAAAATAGCAATAAAGGAGAAAACATGTCTGGCATTGCCATATATAAAAATGTTTTATATTAAAGCTTAGACACTAAAATATAGATTTCCTATGAAATTAACTCTAGTGCAAACAACAATTTTTAGTCTTTATGAATTAATTTTCTCTATTTTGCTTACACTATTGTTTAGTAAAGAGTGATTCCACAAAGATTTTCTCATTAAAATTGTTCAATCAATGTTTAGTATATTGCATGATACATAGTAGACATTTGTGAAACATCTATTAAAAATGAGTAAGTATATAGTAAATGGGAAAATGTTTACCAAGGAATGTTTTTTGTCTATTTTTCTGACTTACCTAATATTTACTCTGTACACTGAAGATGGAAAAATACTATATCACTAATTCTAACTTCTACAAAAAAAAAAAAACAAAAAAAAAGTTTGTAGGTAATGTCTTAGCTTAATTTCATTTGGGTAAAATTTAAATTAGACTAATTCTTAACATAGTCTTTGTTCAGTGTAATCTGAGGCATGGCTATGAAGTATTTCAGAAAGCTAAATTAGTATAATGATGGAAGAAATTAAGAGACGTTGGGCAGCTTTGAATTTTTACCTGGAGCTTCTCATTTATTCTGAGAGTGCGGGGAGCAGAGAGACTTAATAGCCAACTTCCTCATTAGTACAACAGCTGATGAGGGATAGAGATTCTCAAAGTTGTAGCCACTGTCATTCTATTGTCCTTCTTCCTCACACCTTGACTTGAAATGCTAGAAAGACACTGGATGCTGGGAAGGGTCAGTAAGAAGGAATCAATAGATAAATAAGTTATGAGGTAAGATCTCTGATTTTATAATTTATATATATATATATATATATATATATATATATATATATATATATATATATATATATATACATGTAAAACATTTTCAATGGCCTAAATCAAAAGATGTCAGAATTATCTGATCTCTAAATTATATGAAGTCCTTTTAGAAGCTAGAGACAAATTAGTTCTATTTTTCTTGATTTTTTTATGGCCTACTGGATTTGTAACAGCCAACGATCAGATGAGGAAACACAAATCATATTTGTTATTTTAACACAGGGAATGTAACATAGGGAATTGTTAATCAGGTGTTGAAGGGCTAAAAATGCAAATAAAAAATTAGAAAAGAAAAGGAAAGGAAAAAATACATTGAGGTAACATGGTTACAAAAAATTGTGGGAAGAATCAAACACACTACACCTTAGGATAAAACAGGGAAGAGCTTGGGGTTCTCAGAAACTAGAAGCCTGACAGAGGGCCCCACAGAACTGGGACTCAGACTTTTGAAGAGATTCTAAAGTGAGGTCACTGCCTGGGTATTCTTGGTAACTCAAGGGGCTGCCATAAGACTAATTCCAGAAATGCCAAAAACAAAACAACAAAAAGCACTGAAATCAGGGAAAGTCGGCTGCAGATTACAATGCCATTGTGATAAAGATGTGGTAAATAGACACAATGGAATACCATTCTGTCATAAGAAAAGGTGAAACAATGCCATTTGTGACAACATAGATGGACTTTGAGATTATTATGCTAAGTGAAATAAGTCACACAGAAAAAGTCAAGAAACCTATGATTTCATTGATGTGTGGGATATAAAACTGAAAGCAACAAAGGAACAAGACAAACAAATAAAAAGACAAAAACACATAGACACAGACAATAGTTTAGTGGCTACCAGAGGATAAGTGGGGTGTGGTAGATAAGGGTAAATGGGGTCAAATATATGGTGATGAAAAGAGAACTGACCCTGGGTGGTGGACACACAATGTGATATATAGATGATGTATTACAGAATTGTACACCTGAAACCTATGTAATTGTACTAACCATTGTCACCCCAATAAATTTTAATTTAAAAAAAGCCATTGCTGGGGCAACAATAAAACCAAGAAGAAACCCCGTTTCCCTCCCTCACCAGCCAGCTTCTCTCTAGCGCCCCCTACTGGCAGAGCTTCCCAGGAAGCTAGTCGGCCAAAGGGCAATGCAGATCCTGGAGCTTCTGCCCAGATCGCAAAGCTGATGGGTTTGGAGTTGAAAAATACCAGCTTAATCACTGGCACTGAAGTGTAATCAGGGAAATTAAGATGTGATAACTGATAAGATTCTCTTTCTTTTAAATCATCGTATTATTATTATGGAAGAACTTGAGCTGAGGTACTGACTCCAGAAATAGCTTGATCAGAGAGAGGCTTGGTGGTTGAGGAATTCTGAGAGCAAGAGAAAAGATGAAAATGTTGAAAGCACGATTTTGTTATCTGATCTCCCTTCTTAAGCCTCCTTTGAAAAGAATTACTTCCTTGCTGATTCTGTGACACTGTCTACAAAACTGTATTCCCTACTTTATACTGTATATAAATATAGACTAAAACCACCTAGGCCCTGCCTATATTTGGCATGGCCCATTTATCCTGGGATGGTTAATTTGTACATTCATCTTTTGAAACTAATAATGAATTTCCAAAACCTTTTAAACGGTCTTAAGTTTTGTAATCCATTTATTGTACATGCCTGCAATGAAAAATTAATTATTAAACAAGAGCCTTGGGAAGACATCAGTGGCCTTGTCACCCACGTACTAGATGGATAACATGTCAGTTTCCAGCCCAGGGAGGGTGCTGACAACTCTCAAATTTAAACCTAGAAGGGCAATGCTAAGCATGTCATAGCATAAGTCACATTTTTAATTTATTTTTTATTAAATGTTAGATAGAATAAATTCATCCATGCCTCTCAAACACCTCCTGATTAAATGAGCTGGCACTCTTTCAAAAGCAAAGCATGGCTACGGCTTCTCAAGGGCATCAGAAATGCTGAAGCATAAGACAACAGTAAATACAAAAGGCAAAAGAGGTGGACAGTGATGTATTCACGAGCACCACAGGAGAACTGAGGATCTGGAAAATGCTGAGGCTAACAGAACAAGGGCAGCATGTTCCCCAAATGGTAACTGCACCTGCAGTCAGAGGCTCTGCATGAGAGCCGGTGCATGAACGAGTCCATCACTCAGGTTGGGGAGTAGGGGATGGGTGGGCGCGATGGGGGGAAGCAAAACAGAAAGGAACAGCTGTAGCCAATTTTCAAGCCCTAAGTTTTTGGGTTGGGTTAAGAAGTTAGGAGAATTGTTCAATATTAGTGTCAGTTTACACGTTTATTTCACAACATGAAGATGGTTTTGTGTGATTATAAAGAAGAAAAAAGCATGTGCTAATTTGTGTGTCCCTGCCACAAATTCTGCAACTTCTTGAATTTTTCAAAATGATTATTACCTAGACCTCTTAGATGGTTATTATTAGGCCACAATATTGAAAAAATAAAGAACATCTTCACAGACTATTACTTCACAGCTTGTAATCCTCATTTTTTTTTTTTTTTCAGTAAACGCTTATTTGCTATTTACCGGGCTATAGGGCTAAATGCTAGGGATCATGCAAATATGTTTACAACACTCTCTAGCCTCACACAACTTTTTATTGAATAGGAAGATAAAGCAAAGGGATATATTATGTCTTATCTAAGATGCACAAGAAGTGTGCTATATATAAATGGTAGCTTGGGTCCTCAGAGGAAATTCCATTAAGAGAAGGCCTTCTGAGCTGGACATTTTATTGGCTATTACTATATTCCAGACAGTAGGGATACACCAGTGACTGCTCACAAACCCCAGTCCTTGTATCTTACATTCTAGTGAGTGGAGGCAAATAATTCATAATAGGCATAATAAGTAAGGTATATGTCATTATGTAGGACATACATAGAACATTAGTATTAAGAAAAAAAGGAACAAGCAGAGGTGGCTAGTGGGGACTCAGAGTGCCCATGCTGGGAATGAGTGATTACAGTTTTAAATAGTGCAGGTAAGATAGGCATCATTGAGAAAGTGACATTTGAACAAAGACTGGAAGAATTTTAATAAGCATTTGCTCTGGAAGAGTATTTTAAGGAAGGAAAGCATCAAAATTATAAATTATTTTTATATTTATCTTCAGAGTCTTATTCCAAACTAACACAGAATAGGCATGAAAATATACTGAATAAATGTACGCATAGACTTATAGTATCATCAAAGCACACTTGTCCAAATGTGAATAGCTGGAAAGTGGTGTTTGTAGTAAAATCATGGTAGAAAAATCTAAAACCAGGTGAAGCCTTTTATTCTAAATTCAAAGGTAAAGGGTTTTATAGGAAATTCAGTATATAATTGAAAACGAATTGAGTTTTTAGCTAGAGTCAAGGTGGAGGGGAGAAGATGAGGAGAGAGCGGTAACGTAAACAGAGCTGTGCTTTGAAGTGGTGGCTGAATTAGATTAGGTATGGAAAAGCCTAGAGATATGGGAAATGATTAATAGACTCTTAAATATTCCTTGCAAGAAATAACACAGACTTGATCTTGGATTACAATTTTAGACTTTGAAAATTGGGCCATATCCAAAAGAAACTTACCCATTCAATCACTGAATGACAAAAAATAAATAGCCATATTAAAGCTCCACTGAAAATGAAACAAAAGTAAAATCTTCAAATCAATCATTATTGAATAGAATATAAATCGAGACAAACCATCAACACCTTAGGAAGACTCAGAGTCCCTTGCAATCTATACCAGCCTTGTTTTCAACCTTTAACTGTAGCCATTCCCCCAGGCAACCACACTTTTGATCGCCATGCTCAGAATGCTCTCTGCTCTCCAAAAAAACCAGGTTCACTCCTACCTCTCTGCCTGTGCTCAGGAGTTCAGGCAAAGCATTTATTCTTTTGTACTCAATCTGGCAAACTCCTATTTACCCTTCAAGGCCCAGTTAACTTGTCATTTAACCTTTAAATCCAATTATGCTTTTAGATGTCAAGCAAGGTTGAGATAACAGGTTTCAGAGTCATCAAGAAATAGTAGAAATGCTGATAATGAATGAGAGTCCCAAAGGAAGAAATAAAAATGGTGTGAAGGAAGATGCGCAAACCCATTTATACTTTGAAAGTACATACTGTCCTTGCAAGTTGCTTCTACATTCTTTGAACTTTTAAACTAAATAAACTTACTGATAAAGGAATAAGTAACTTGACTTCATTTCCATTGTTTAATCATATTTCCCAGAAAGCAAATTTCAAAAGGAATAGAATCAAATTATCTTAGAAAAAACTAACATACTTAACTTTGTATGGATAGCATACTTAACTTTTATCCATGCTAAAAAGTGGATGTTAGACTTAATTCATGACCAATTGATTTTATCACAATATATTTAAATATTTTTAAGCTAGAAAACATGTACTAAAAATATTCCTAAAGTATAAAATATTAATTTCTGATACTTTTTAAAGTGGTACAAACTATATAAAATACCTTTGCTGTTATTATTGATTTGCATTTATTATTATGTCATTTTTGTAAGTACTTAACATCCTCTACTCATTTACAAAATGATAGATGAAGAGTAGCTTTTATAATTACTCACATTTTACAAAAGTCTAAGAATTAAAAAGGCAAAATATCTTCCTGAAGTCTTATAACTAATACATTTCACACACAGCTGTCTCAATCTAAAGCTTATTTTCCAGCTATAGAGCTGATAAGCTAGTTTTTATAATCACCGTACTCAAATAAAAGTAGGTGATTTGATGTTTGAACTAAGATTCAAATGTACAGTTATCGTGCAACTATTACCCATATTGGTTAGAAAAAAATAGCAAAATATTTTCAAACTTTGTAAAACTGAAAAATTGTGTCATAAAATTTTAAGAATTATATCCCTGAAAATTATTTCACAAGACACAATGACAATAGTAGGAACTATGCTGTGGTGCCGGGAATCCAAGTTTTAGTTTCTTTCTTACTGCTAACAAAACAAGGGGAGAGAAATCCCAAAATGGGAAAAGCTGTAGCTTGTTCCCTGGCTGGCATGGTCTGAGAATGCTCTTGGTACAGCATTCTAAGTACCTAGGAGAGAATATCAATCCCCTTGGTTTAATTAGGACCAGAGTTGTTTGGCTGTGACTGAAAGGCAGAGAGAGCAACACAGGATATAAGAAAGAGCAGACAGGCTGAGTACTCCTCCTGGGACGAAGGTGGCAGGACAAGGCCGGCGGTAACAGTGAATCCCAGGTACCCTGCTCAAAAGGGTCTCTCAAAAACAACTAAGAGCCATTCCAAAATCAGGGAGGCATTTGATATATTAAGCTGTTTAAGCTTTTACATGTTTCTCTCCTCATTTTAATTTCTGTCCCTATGGGTGACTACTCTGCAGGAAGGTTGTAAGAATTCGGTTGTTGTCAGGAAGATTTTCCAGCCAATTTATTATGCCTCAAAGTTCCCAAACAAAATTAAAGTAGGTTTCTCCTATATCATTTGAAAAATAAATATTTATTATTGGAAATAATGCTAAGAAATTGTCCCCCTTGTTCTTAGAAATAACTACAACCAAACTACTTTGATACAAAAACTAAGAAAGTTAGATTCCTGTAGAAGGATCTGCAAAATCCTTGGGGTAAATACAGAGGGTGCCCAAAAAATGTATACAGATTTTAAGAAAGAAAAACTGTATTAAAATTATAATACTCAATATACACCTTTAACAAAAGAAAATACAAGTCATGTTGACTTCTGCAATTAAAAGAGGGGCTCAAAGTGGTTACCATCAGCATCCAGACACTTCTGATTACAGCGAACTACTGCTTGAGCAACATTGATCAAAGTGTCCACTTGTATACATTTTTTTTGGCAACCCTGGTGTTTGTAAAAGGCTCAAAACATTGGTTTTATGTAAAACACACTCTATCAATCACTAAAATATGGAAAACATAGCAAGTATTAAGAGAAATGTTTATTATTAAAAATCTAATTTTCTGTGTCAATAAACTTACACTAAAAGATTTTACTGATGTTTTTAATGTCTAATAAGTTCATAAACTGTTCAATATCCTCCTAATTTAATTAAAATGAAAAAGGATACAATATTCTCGAAATTTATATCAAACTATGTGTCATCTAGCTGTGTACATGAAACCATATTTTATACTGAATTAGAATGATAATCAAATATGTTCAAGCCTGAATTTTTTAATTTATTGAGTCAGTTATAAAGGTCACTCTTCTGTTTTTGAAATGATTTAATGATTAGTCAAGATTCTAAGATATCCAGTTTTTACATTCCTTAATTTTTTCTGGTTTTAAAAGAGAACTATCAATTTTAGAGACCATTGATTATCCCTGTTTGGTTTCCAACTAGGACTAATGATGAGCTAAATCTAATTACTCATAACTTTCGCTGAAACAAAGTTAGCCTTCCTAAGAGAGCGCTTAATCTTCTATGAACGTCTATCTATTCATTTGCCATCTGACTCCACTTTTAATTATCAGGTTTATTATGCTATTTTTGTCTCTAATGGAAAAATATTACGAAGGGTGTTGGAAAGTGACATATTGATCAGTCCATTAGTTCTCCGTCTATCTAGTTCTTTCATTTTCAGCCATCTACCACTGGGCCTTTCTGTAGTTTCTGTGCGGACAAGGAGCCTGTTTTTATTTATTTGTTATAGTTTTGTTTTTTTTATTGTTGTTAAATATGACAACCACTTTAGATAGACATGTTTTTAGAACTGCTGCACATAGTTTATGAAACTACATGCTGAATCACACTGGCTTTTTCCAGACTTATTTTGCACAATCTTCCAATCAAACTGACTGGCCTGGTTCGTGTATGGAGTTTTTCACAGTTATATGTGTATATACCTACACACATACAAGATGCGTGTACATGATTTAGATAGCCATTATATAGAGAAAATCTATTTTGCAAGTATTAGTTATATTTTAAAGTAACTGTACAAATAACTTTCTTGCAACAGAGATATTATCTGACTTCTAAAAAGTCATTTATTCAAAAACATGCACATTCTGATCCCTTACACAGGGTTTTTATTTTTCTGCTTTTTGGTTTTGTTTTGTTTTTTTTAATTTAGTAAGGTAACATTAATAACATTATGTAATTTTCAGATATATAATTTTATAATACATTATCTGTATATCACATTGTGTGCTCACCACCCAGAGTCAGTTCTCCTTCCATCACCATATATTTGACTCTCTTTACGCTCTTCAACCTACTCCTTAACCACCATACTGTTAGGTGTTCTATGAGTTTGTTTTGTTTGTTCATTTGTTGCTAACTTTTATACCCCACATATGAGTGAAATCATATAGTTCTTGTTCTTTTCCTTCTAACTTATTTCACTTAGCATGATACTCTGAAGATACATTCACACCATTGCAAATGGCAATATTTCATCACTTGTTTTAGCTCAGAAGTATTCCATTTATATTTGTACCACATCTTCTATATACAATAATACATCAAAAGGCACACTATTTCTTTGTCCTGACTATTGTGAATAATGCTGCAGTATATATAATGAGAAATATATATATATATATATATATATATATATATATATATATATATATATGCAGTATACATAATGAGCATAGGGGCACATATGTCTGTAAGAATAAGTGGTTTTGATTTGGGGCGGAGGTTAGATACCAAGAAGAGGGATTACTGAGTCTCAGTAGCTTGAGTCTTAATTCTTGAGGAACTTCCATACTGTTTTCCATAGAGGCTGTACCAGTTTGCAATCCCACCAGCAGCTCTTATAGTAGGCTTTTAAGAACAGATTAAATTTAAGAAGTGGGAGGGGCGTGGGGTGGGGAAGATTCAATTGATTCATCTCCTTATTCTGGAGCATGTTTAGTATATATATATATATACATATATATATATATATATATATGTATATATATATAATCACCATATTATTGTGAGGACTTATAATTACAGAAGTTCACTGTCACATTTTAATCCCTTATTCTGAGGGTATCTACACAAGGTTCTTTTTTTTCATCATAAGCGGCCCGTGATGGATGCACACATTACTAGATAGACTTAATATTAGTGGACTTAGAAACACTTAGGAACTTCACATTGAATTATTTAAATAAAGATTAAAAAGAAACCAATATATTATAAAGCATAAACTTTCATTACTTTATATACTGCTGAAGAGTCTTTCCCAATTGCAAAATTAGTCATGATACACTCTTAAGATATTTCACTCTCTAGTCTATCCATTATAACTACAAAATTAAATAACACTTTGCAGGAACTATTTTAATGATTGCTTCTCATTATTAGAGAACAGCATAGGAAGAAAGAGTCTTTATTTAAAAAAAATAGTCTCTTTAAAAAGCATAATATCTGTCATGAGTTCTCTATTCTGCTAGTCTCTAGGGAAGGCAGATGGATGTGCCCGTTCCCATGTGCAAGGGAGATCTAACAGACCTGACCCAGACGCTGATAAATCTTCTCGATAGTCCCATTAGTTTTGATGAAGTTCTTTGAGAAACTGAGAACAGAAAAACGCCTGTGAAAAATGTCCCTATTCTGCAGTGTGGGGTTATCAGGGCCCTGATTTATTCTGTAGAAGACAGTAGGTCACAGAAGGAAAAGTTAACTTTTTTTTCTTTGATATATTTATTTGCTGAGTGCAAACATATGGTTAAAAGCCCCATTATAGACTGAAAAAACTTTTCTAAAATACTATATATTAATTAGATTATTTTAAAATGCTCATACAAAATGTCAGTTTCTTAAGTTAAAGAAGAAATGTGCATTTTTTACAAGCATTTCATTACATAGGATATATTTTAAAACAAATATGTTTAGAACTTTTAGCAGTAAGTAGTATATTGTAGGTTTCTATGGAGTACAGATTAGAATCCAAGTTATCTTACTTGATAAATAGTGATTTTGAAGATGTCTATTGAATTTTTGGGGCTTAAATTTCCTTGGGATAAAGTGGGGGTGGAGGGTGGAATAATATTAGATTCATGGGATTTAAAAAAAATTAATTACAATATTTTATGTAAGGCTCTTGTCATTCCTTACAAATAATAATAGATAACCACTTTACTATTATTGACGTTGTTGCTGGTATTGTTAATATTGTCCAACCAATTTTCAAATCAGCTATCTCTAACTGAACATCAATGTCTAAGGAGAAAGAAGTGTATGTTGAAGTGGTCCACCTAACAATAAATGTTATTTTTCAAATTATTTGCAGGAACTTTTTCTTCCTGTCTCTAATTTAGCAGGCATTAAAGAAGCTTCCCTTTGAAAAGACGGGGACACAGGAGGAAGTGATTGTGCAGGAAGTGTTTCTTGTTTAAAAACTTCACACGGGGGATTGGAGGAAATTTGAAAAACTAAGGCAAGCACAGTCACAGACATTTAAGCTTGTAGGAATAGCCACTTGCTTTCCCGACTGATTAAGTAGAAGATTCACATCCTCAAAACTAAGATCTCTATGGAGAAAAAAAAAGGATAGAAAGAGGAGTTGGAAGGGGAAATTGATTTGGGGAAGTGAGGAGACTTTCTTTTATTATTTGAATTTACTTTCAATCACTAGTTTTCCATTTTGAGAGTTTGGCTAAGTGTGCTTGGCTAGCAGTAAACTTAGGCACAAACAGAGCTGGATGGGCTTTTTTGTGCAATTCTGTCTAAACTCTTTATCACTTTGTCTTCAGAATTCCTTCTCCATCCACATACTTAACACTCCAACTTTAAATCTTTCAGTGCACCTTTCACTTCCCTCAAACGTTCTGTGTGTGCACGTTGTGGGTAGCATCTCATATCCATTGGGCCATTCTGTTTCCTGGCCATCAAACTCCTCTTTGGGCCCTTGTGGTTCCTACAATGGCAACCATATTGAATTAAACCATGAGAATGCTAATACGAGCATTTTAAAATGTCTTCCAGAAACAATATGCACATTTCTAATTTTCAAACCAATGGGATGGATTTAGGTAGGTGGTAGTTGATGATTGCAGTGAAAGAAATCATTGTTTTATGATGGCAGTGAACTCCGCATTTCATAATGACAGTGAAAGCAAAGAATGAATAAGGTATTTCAATGTCCTTTAAATACTATAGTTTTGCTTATTTCACAGATATTTGGCCCTGCCATATATCCAGAATAACCTTATATAAAGGTTAGGTGATAAATCTAAAAAGAAGCAGTAGGCATCATTAAATAATGGGACTAAAATTGGATCTTACAGGGAGACATACAATAAAACCTTTCATCCAACCCCTAAGAATATGAGGTCTATTTGAAGCATGGAGGTGGACTGTGGCTGTAAGAAATATAAAATAAGAATAGACATGAAATGGATATCTCTGGTAATGGTCATTGGTGCTGAATCCTATCTGAAAGTATCAGAACTACCTGGGAAAGTTATTAAAAATACTAATTTCCAACTCACAGCCCCTAAAGATTTGGGTGATGAGATCTGGAAATAAGTATTTTTAGCCATATCCCTGATGATTTTATACAGCCCCTTCTACTCTGGCCCTTGGACCATCATTTGGAACACAATGACTTAGAAGAAGAGGAAAGCTCAGCGAGGCGATACACTTAAAAAGGATTTTTTTAGATTTATAAATTGTATTAAGGTCATTTATTCTAAAAATACCTCTTTGGGATCACTAATGTGGATGTAGTTTTCACTTAGTTAGCTCGTATTATGTGGTAAATATTACTATATATAGTACTATATTTGATTGTTATATATAATACCTATACATTATATATTCTAATAAGATATAAATAACAATACTTATAACTTTAAAGAAAAACAGGATTTCACATATTTTTTTCCAAATATATAGCTCAATTTAAATGAGAAATTATATAATTTTAAAGTGAAAAGTATTTTTAAAGGAAGAAATCCATCAAAGCATTATTTGGCCTCAGTGTCAAGACCCAAGTATGTCTATATACTCAAGCTTCAACAATGCTGCCAATGTGTGAATATATTGCATCAAAACTTATTCTGAAATATTTTTTGTAAAAAATTTTTGCAAGGTTATAACAGTAGAAAGAGCTATTCTCCAATGCTTTTTATAGCAGTAATATCGATGACAGGATTCAAAATGGCTAAATATATTTTAAATATCAATTCAATATTATTACATTGAATAATGTACAGCCACCAAAACAATATTAGAAATGTGAAAACTTTTGGAAACCTTTAAGACACAATTTTGAGTTAAAAATAACAGATGGGTTCTACACATCAAGTTAATAAATCTTAAATACATTTATGTATGAGCCCAAAGACCAAAAAAAAAAAAAAAAGACCAAGTTAAATCATTAATGATGATACAATAGTGGGATTATGAGGGGTTTAAAAATATTTAATTCTTTATATATTAATTTTATTTAATTTATCAACTTAAAATATATTAGTAAATATTTTTTAAGCTTCTGAATAAAGAGAAACATTATATTAATTTGGCTTAGAAATCATTTTCACTGTATTATCATTTGTGGCATACTAGAAAAATTTCACTCTTCTCTGACTTCCTTGAGCAGTTGGGAGCATAGACTATAGAAAAGGAAGAATAAATAACATCCACTCACTCATTCAGCAAAAATTTGTTGTACTACCTTCAGGGTACACAGTGGAATGTGAGTAAGAACCCTCACATGTACACATAGGTGATGTCCAGTTTTGTTTCATGTTCCTCATTTGGGCTCGTGCTGATGAGCAACCTGTGTAACAAACTCCAGAACTTATGTACCTCCAAATCCTTTTGTCTATGGCTAACATTTTTATTCAGGTTTCTTTCCTAACATGTATAATAGCCAATTTAAGAGTTGTGGGGTAGTCATGAGTATATCAACTTTACGCCATTAAAGACATGGAAGGCAATTACATCACTTCTTTGAAAACAACTGGTCTGTGGAAAATGCTTCTGGTCCTGTGTGATTATCCACAAAGAAAGGGCTTCTAATTGGAGCTTATTTCACCATTCATATTAGCATCCATTATGAAATGCAAAGATATTTATTAACTACATACAAAAGCACAAATAAAATAGGCAGATTTTATTGAAGTTAAAATAATTCCCAATCAGTGTGGGATATTAATACATAGATTTTGGAATAAGAGAGTGAAACTAAAGCCATAAAATTAATGGAACAAAATAGTGAAAAGCTCTCAACAAATTCTTTATTTCTGTTTACATTCTTCATAGTAGTTAAAATTGCTAGAGTCTATTCAAAGTTACTAGAAAGTAAAATGCACTATAACTAATAGTGGAATTTCTTTTAAGCACTAGCTACCCACTGGGAAAAAAGCTGTATCACATTTCTATGTAAACAGCTTGAACAAGGAGAAACCAGCTAGTACACAATGTATAAAATTGGTAGTTTTGTGTGGAGGGGGGTTAGTAGGAGGATGCATAATTATATATTGTTTTGTATTATACTGTTATCCAGGAAATATGCTAACTCCATATTTCCAGTGCTTGCAACCAATTCTGGTCTCTTTTAGCCCATTTTGCCCATTTCACTTAGATACCTCATTGAACTCCCAGGGTCAGCATGTTCAAAACAGATTTTTCTTTTTTTTTTAACCTGATAGAAGTCATTTCCCCTTTCTGGGCCTCCCTCTTTTCATTTGAAAAGTAAGGATAATAAAACTGGTCCTATTTATATCATAGGATTGCTGAAATAATAAAATTTAAAAGTATATACCTTTTTAAATAAAAAATGGAATGAAATATAAAATGCTACAACTTTACGTAGTATAATGGTCATTCCCCTTCTCTTGTTCTACATTTTACTTATAATGGTGAAAGGGCACCGAAAAAAAAAAATTCTGTTGTAGAATTTCAAACATCATTTTCTGATGCCTCTAAGTGTCTCTGTGGTTAGCTCATCTTCAAATTTGCTTTCTTCTCCCTACTATATTCAGAGCACCAATTCTGGTGTAAACTCATCTCAAGTATAAGGGGTGGAGAAGACACTAGGATTCTATAGAGTTTGAGCCCCTACATCCATCTAGTCTCAGGCCTTCACATCACCCTCTGCAGCCTAGGTGTTGAAGGCCTCATTTCTCCACTCCCTGGGATACCCATGTGTCCTGACTGGGAGGATGTCAGTCCTGAATGAGTCCCACAATCAAATGGAAAGTTCAGAGGACATTTTCATGACGGAACTGAAAATAATTTATAATAGAACTAAACGTGCCTTGGTCTGTGTCTCTACATTCAAAACAAAATTTTCTATCCCTACCCCATCCATCAACCCCACCTTCTCCTTCCAGCAAACCACCTCTCCTCACTTTTGGTTATTGCTTTCCAAAGCAAGCTGAACACCTGGTCTCATCCTGAAATAAACCTTCTTCACACTCGACATGAAGCAATCAACTTTAGTCCTTGATTCCTACATATCTTCTCATATGTATTGTGTACCTACCAATGCGACGACATAATCGCTTACTGTCTGCCTCGAACCCAGCCTGAATTCTTATAATGCGCCTGAAGATGTCTCTTGTACAGCGTGCCATTCCCTAGTCCATCTTCACCATAGGCAGCTCAAAGCCTATCTTCCAACAAAATTTCTGAATCAGAAATTTTGGGGGTAGGGCCTAGAGTGTGCCTTTCTAACAAGTTCCTACACGACACTGATGCTGCTGGTCCTGGAAGTGTGCTTTGAGACACACTCTCTAACACACAGCTCTGTAGTCCTCATCCAGGATTCCTGAGCTGTCCATAATTTGAGGCCACCCTACTCATTTCATTTCACTTAGTAAATACTTCTCTCGTTAGATAGATGTGGATTTATAGTGAAGTTAACACATGAGCTTCAAGGCCCCTCATTTGTATTCTTTTCCTTAAAGATAGCCCTGAAAATATTTAAGTCACACAAAGCCTGGATCCTCCCCTGCTGCTAGGAATCTAGTGAAACTTCTTTTCATTTATGTATCCTGTCTGATCTGTTCCCCTTATTTAGTAAGCCCTTTAGCCCTCTCTCTGCACTTTTGTTTCTCTCCCATAACAAATTCCACCATCATTAACTTCCAAGACCATTTCCTTTTTTATGAGACTAATCTAGTGCCTTTTTTTTTAATCAACTATCACTGCTTTCTGCTGCTACTAGTTATTTATATGTGTTTCTTCCTAAAATCTTTTTGGATGCTACTTTGCCAAGCTACATTTCTATTGATTAACTAATCGATGTTAAGAAAATGTGAAGAATAAGTTAATCAGGTTAATTAAAATCACTATTAATAATAGCAGTGGATTTTTATTGAAGACTTACTAACTAGCAGGCATTGTATCAAGGGTTTTATACACTGATTTCAATCTAAGATCAGATTTACCATAAAGTAAGCTACCATTATTGTTGTGGTGATTGTTATTTTACGAAAAAACCAAAACACGACAAGTTTAAATAACTTCCCCAAAGGCCCTCAGCTAATACAGTGTATGGATTCAAACTCCAAACCATGGGACTCAGAAACCTTAACTCTTAGCTAAACTGGAAGCTGTAATCCATTATGTGGAGCTGCAATGGGGTTGGGGAGGTTCTTTTAATCATTTTTCTTCTCTGTATTGCCTACAAAGCCTGCGAGACAGGACGCTCTTCTCAGAGTGTATCAGCACCAACGATAACAGCGCTACACCAAATCCAAATAGACACACTTGGAAGTAAAAAAAAATGACATTGAAGAATATCAGAGATGTCATTTTTATAGTTTCCAGACTAATAAAATACTAGTTAAACAGATTGGGATGATTGCATTATTTTGATGAGTGCCCTATTAGAATTCCATTATTAATAGGTTATCTTGGTCTATTTGCAATATTCTTTTCCTTACTTGTGTATGCATTGCCTAAATTGTGACAATCCGTGACTTATGCAATGATTTCTTGTCCTAGAGATACACCACAGAGCTTATTAACATTTCTACTGGACTCTAACAGTTTAAAGGAAAATAATTCAAACTCAGGTCAGTCACCTTTGGCGTGGGGTAGAAACTATAGGTAGACACATATGTGAGATTATTTGACTTCCATTTTTCTGAGCCAGAAAGATTGGCTATTTAGTTCTTACTGCCTGCCAATTATCCTATGACTTCAAAAAAATTTCATATACATAGTATATTCATCATAATATTCATATATCCTGTAAAGAAGGTGACTAATATAATTTCCTATAGCAACATAAAGCTGAAGAAAAAGGAAGTTAAGACATATGCATAATATGTGGGCAAATACAACTTCTCACTCTTATATTCCCATGTATTTTGTTCATACATCATTTTCATTACTTCTTTTAATCATGATGTATCATTAGCATCAACTCTATGATAAGATAATGTCAAATATTTATTTACCAGGTTATCACCCACAATACTAATTAGGTGCATGCTATATTCAATATAACCACCAGAAAACAGAAAACTCATCATCCGTATCCCACATTTACAGTCAAAAGTTGAATAGACAAGAATATTATTAAAAAACTTAATACAGAAGTTTATCATTTATGAAATGCCTTTTATTCACTTCAAAGAACAGGGATACTAAAATAATTACTAGTTTTCTAAAACAAAGGTGATGGAAGATGAAGTTTTGATAAAATACTTTCATTAGCTATCTGTTAAATCAATACCTTAGAGGAGACTACTGCTGAGGAGTATGTTTGGTGTGCTGATAATTAAATGCCTTATGTACCTCACCACTCTATCAGTTACACGAGAGCTTGTTTCCATATGAAACTCACTAGACCATTGTAATGAGATCAGAGACATTTCATTTTCAATCAGAGAAGCCTCTAAAAGACTCACAAATTAAACACATATAGAAAAATAGGAGTGCCAAGGGATTAAGAAATTTACCTAGAGCCATGTGTGATGGTTAGAGAGCTGAATGTTGTTGGATGCTCTTTAAAATCATTTGCTCTTGATAGAGGGATTCACATTTAAATTTTCTCTTCTTTGCACTTATGGCTAGGTGGCTACTAGTATTAATATCAACAACAGTATATTCCAAAATAACAAAGTGCCTATTTTCGAACTCATTTTTCCTTACTTATAAAAAACAGCATGGTGACTCTAGAGTTTATAAAGAGAACATATTTCAGTTCAATTATCAATTAAACAAGAAAACTAAAAATACATGCAGGACCTTGTTTTAGATAGAGTATTCTATACAGTCAAGTAAGTTTATTCCTTCCTTTCTCCCTCCCTTCTTCCTTCTTTCCGTTTCCTCTCTCTCTCTCTCTCTCTCTCTCTCTCTCTCTCTCTCTCTCTCTCTCTCTCTCTCTCTCCTTTTGTAATTTTGAAATAACTATTGCTTATAAATTTTTAAGCACTCAATCTTGAAACGATTTAACAGAATTTTTGAATAATGATTCCATTGTTAATTGTTGAGCAGAATATTAAATGATGAAAAATTAATTAAATTTACCATGTCTATAAAGTTATAAAATAAATTATTACTCAGTATTAATATTAGTAAATGAATATGGAAATCCATCAACAAGGCACAATTTATATATAGTATGTTATACAGCACCCAGCCCATATTAAGCGCTCAATAGCTCATCTCTCTCATAGTCTTTTCAATAACAGTTGCATTATTGATGACTATAGACTTAGGGAGATTTAGGCTATGGTCCCATCAGCAAAACAATATTTAAATATCTAATATTATGTTTGTGTGCACGTGAATATGTGCACATGAGAGAAACAGAGAGAAAGAAAGAGACCAACCCTGGCAATCAGTTCTCCTATAATGAGTTGCAATCTTTTTCAAGGTACAACAAGCAAGTTATTACCAAAAACATTTAATTTCTTTTTCTAATTTATCATTGATGCGAAAAGAAAAGAAAAAAAGCAAAACAAACCATGGGGCCTCAAGATTACTCCTTCTGAGTGAACACTGATAAGAAAATTCTGAATCATCGCTTCACCCAGTTTATACTATTCATGGACTAATGAACAGGAAGAGTACAAATAAATTGAATGGTTAGTAAATCGCATTGTTTTCTACCTTGTGAACAGCAGAGACAGCCTCTGACTCATCCAGCTGCTACTCCCATAATTGTGATGATTCCTACATTCCCTTCCTCCAACTAAATCAAATGGTTAACACAGAAACACTCAATAATTGTCAAAGATTTCCTCTTTTATATAAAATGATTAAAGAGTCATGCTGCTGAGAAAAGTCTAAAGTGTTATTATATCATGAAAGACCCAGAAGATCAATTGTAAAGAACCCACGTGTAAATTGGTCAGCATTAAAAATCGTGGCAAAAGGAGCACACTTCTCAGACCTATAGGAGATAATTAGTCCCAATTACTAGGTGAAGTGACTCTATTCATTTAAGAGCCAGACAATAAGTCAAAGTGTGTCTGTGTGTATGTCAAGGTGTATGTGTGTGATTGTGTGATTGTGTTTGCCATAAAAATTGAGGCATAACAAAAGTATAGCTGTGATCACATAAGTATTCTTTCTTTGTTAACAACATTTCTATTGTTAGAAAAGTAATACAGCTCATGGATTGGAAGAATTAATACTACTAAAATGTCCATTCTACCCAAAGCAGTCTACAGATTCAGTAAAATTCCCATAAAAATCCCAATGACATATTTCACAGGACTAGAACAAATAATTCTAAAATGTGCATACAACTATGAAAGATTCCGAACAGCCAGCAATCTTGAGAAAGAAAAACAAAGCTGGAGGTGTCATGCTTCCTGATTTCAAACGCTACTACAAAGCTATAGTAATCAAAACGGTAAGGTATTGGCACAAAAACAGACACACGGATCAATGTACTTGAATTGAGAGCACAGAAATAAACCCACTCATATGTGGACAATTAATTTATGACAAACGAACCAAGAACATAAAACACAGAATGACAGTTTCTTTAATAAACGGTGGTGGGAAAACTAGACAACCGCACGCAAAAGGATGAAGCTATAGCACTCTCTTACACCATCAACCAAAATTATCTCAAAATGGTGTAAAGACTTCAGCATAAGACCTGAAACCATAAAGTTCCTAGAAAAAAAACATAGGTGGAAGTCAGTTCTTTGCAATAAGTCTTAATGGTGTTTTGTGGCTCTGACTCCAAAGACAAGGGGAACAAAAGCAAAAATAAGCAATGGGATCACATCAAAATAAAAAGCTTCTCATAGCAAAGGAAACCATCATTAAAATGAAAAAACAACCTACTGAATGACAGAAGATATTTCAAATCATAATCTGAATAAGGGGTTAACATACAAAAATATATAAATATCTCATATAACTCAACAACAGAAAAAACAGCCCAATTGAAAAATAGACAGAGGATCTGAATCGTCATTTTTACTAAAAAGACACACAGATGGCCATAGGCACCTAAAAACATGTTCATTATTAATCATTCGGAAAATTCAAATCAAAACCATAATGAGATATTACCTCATACCTGTTTAAATGACTATTATCAAAAAGACAAAAAATAACAAGTGTTGTTGGTGAGGTTGTGGAAAAGGGGCAACATTTATACATTGATGATGGGACTATAAATTGGTTAATCCACTATGGAAAACAGTATAAAGATTCCTCAAAAAACTAAGAATAAAACTACCATATGATCCAGCTATGCCACTTTGGAGTATTTATCTAAAGAACATGAAATCACTAATTTGAAAAGGTATATGCACCCCTATGTTCACTGCAGTGTTGTTTACAGTAGCCAATATATGAAAACAACCTAAGTTTCTATTGATGAATGAATGGATAAAGAAGATGTGAGTACACACACACACACACACACACACACACACACACACACACACACACACACACATTTGTAGACATTAAGGGTATAAGGTTAAGTAAAATAAGTCAGAATAAAAAGAGACAAAATGTACCATATTATTTCACTTATATGTGAAGTCTTTTAAGAAAAGAGCGAACAAACAAAATAAAGCAAACACAAAATTACAGGTGCATAGGTAGGTGGGTTCCAGAGGGAAAAGGGATCGGGGAATGGGAAAAACAGGGGGCAGGGGTTCAATCGCGTGATGCTAGAGAGTAACAAGACTTGAGCCTTGATTACTCAGTACCATATACAGATGTTGAATAATAATGTTGTGTATCTGAAGCTTATAAAACTATCTTAAAACTGACACATGACAACTGTAAAAAGTTTAGCATATCTAGATGAATGTATTAGAAATGCAAAGATCACCCATGGAAACACCAATCAGAAATAACCAATGCAAAAATTATGTTAAATTATGCTGTTTTTTATGTAATACACACACACACTCACACATATATTTCCCTCTCGTAAAATAAGGATCATTCTTTTGTATCCTATTTTTTATTTATCTTTAGAGCATAGGTATTTTTTTCCATGTATCATCAGATATTAAGAAAAAAATCATAATTTCATCCTATGGATGTACCATATATTTAACCTCATATCTATTCATGATAAACTTTCCACATAATTCTTTCTCCTCATCGCTGATTCATTTTCACTGATACAAACTCCTGGAAGTAGATCAAGGTTTTGATTTTAAGATGCTGTAACTATAACAAATTTTTTTTTCAATGTATCACTGAAACCCATGTGTTGGTCACATAACCTGTGAGTTGTGCGTAGACTGGACCCGCTCACTTACCATTCCTCAGATGTTAGACTCACTCATCCCTGACTAGCTGTCCTTGGGTGATTTCTACCCCTAGTTGATAAATAAAGGAGCGACATCAGAGGTTAACTTAGAGAAATAAAGTGTTGAGCATAAAACCAATTCTGAATTGGAGAAACCAGTTGGGCATATGACCATTTACCTTACCTATGAAAAAAGCTAAGGTAGTGAAGAGGAGAAAGACTGTGAAGGTGGAATATGGTCACTGCCAGGGAAAGTGTTGCCATAGTGAGGCAAGCATCCTCTGAACCCACGTTCTTGTTCTCCTTCTCAGTGTGTAAGCCAAGGCTGGGGCCATCGGCCCATTCCCAACTCTGTTTATTTGCTCCTCAGAAACATTTCTGCATCCTTCACACTGAAGGCCATAAAACCCAGGTCAAAATATACATTTTCCTTTCAGACTGGAAACCAATCAGAACTGCACAACTTATTTTGCCTTCCTTGACTCTGGCAATTTATTTTTCCCTACTAAAAGAAGGATCACTTTCTACAGCATAACTTCCAACACACAAATCTTGCTGGGATACTATCCCCAGACAGCTGTCCTGGGCCTGGTTAATAAGTAAGATTGTTTTTTATCAACGCCCTTTGTAACAGAAACAAAACCAACAACAACAAAAAAAAACTATCAGTTTATAGAAATAGGAACTAGCACAGGAAGCTCTTGCAAGGTCCCATGCTGGAGCCTTTAATGTCTCTTTGTTGCAAAGTGTCCTTTCTAAGTTGATTGAGTCCTCTAGAACTTTAACTCACTTGCTAAAAGAAAATGGATAGCCTCCATCTTTTTCCCCAGAGCATTTTCTGTGTTGCTCTATATATGTGAAGCTTGGATTTCCTTTGATAATAACGCTGCTTTTATCTCAGTGCTACCAGGCACACTTAATCACATCTATTCAGCCTCCTTTCCCATTTCCTTTAACAAAGTTCTGAGTTATAACCACCCTAATCAAAATACCACTCCCTCCCTGACACCCTCCCACACACAGGGACCCAATCCTAGAGCAAATGACCTATTTCTGTGCCACTACTAGCGACTTTTTTACAGTCTCTTGAAAGCAGTGGCTCAATTAGTTTTGAACTGTGTTTTTGATCTTCTACCTTTCCTACTTCCTGCACCTTTATTCTAAGAAGGCTGTATCGGCCTTCCTAAATTTCCATTGTCTCCATCCACCATTGCTTTGCTTGAAAATGTGTTAAAATATCCTCCATAGTCAAAGATCTCTTTTGAGCCTCCTTCCTCTTCAAGAAGCAGTCCCAACTCTTCTTTATGTAGCCACCAAACTTGAATTAGTTGTCTAGCATTATTTTCTTTTTATTATAATATAGCCATTGAATCCCATCCCATAGTCAACTTGTAATTATAAATTCCAAAGATAAATTCTTAGTCTTAGGAGTTTTGGTCTCAATGAGGTTTCCTTGACATCACCAAGGCATTTAACAATAGGATACCCCTCTTTTGTTAAGACTTTTTTCTAGAGCTTCCATGGCATTATTCACTTCTGATTGCTCATTTCCAACTTTTTTCCTGCTATCTACATAAGCACCTCTCTTGTTAGTAACCCCATCAGTGGTATTTGGTTTGGTCCTCACTCTCTTGTATTCTTGTATTCTCCCCCGTTTTCTCCCCCACCCACCAATTCTCCTTGGCCTTCTGACTCTGTTGTCATCTAAACACAGATACCACATTTTGCCATGTATAATGCACACCACGTTTTGGGCCCAAACTTTCAGAGAATAAATCTTTCATTTTAATTATTTAATTCAAATTTTTATTTGTTTACATTTAGGTACTGCTTTATTGTATTACAAAGGAATTTTAGCATTTATTTCTTAACATACTATGGTACAAGAAATTTTATCTAACAAATAATTACAAAACACAAGAACAGATACAAGGTACAAGAAATTTTATGTACCAGTAACAAATTTACGATATTTACGCATCATAGAAGGCCAAGAACTCTTCGTTTTTGCAAGTTTGTCTTAAGTTCGACAAAAGTGATTATCATACATATTCCAGGGTATTAGTTTACACATGGATATCATTATTGATTTCAAGAGTTACACTTTGAACTCATAAGCATAAATAAAATATTAAAAGTGTTTATATAGATACGGAAATAGTACTACCCATGTATAATGCGCATCCTTATTTTTTCCTGACAAATTTAGGCAAAAGAGTGCACATTATACATGGCAAAATATGGTAACTATCAAAACCGGAGATATTTGAGTGGATATTAAAAATTTAGCCTGGATTTTAAGTGAAGATTAGAATGTGGATACAGAAGAATACCAAACTGGATTTACAAATATCATATTTTGTAACTCCATTATTTGCTTCCTATCTTTACTTCTGATATTTTCTGAATGATATTACCACCCACCTAGTTTCGTAACTTAGAAATCATCAAACCCTATTTGATGTATCTTTCTCTGTTGCTGCATTTCTCCACAACTCATTTATAATCTGCTTTTTCTTACCATGATCACAATTACCTTTTTAAATACATAGAACAGATTAAATTCATTGATCAGATTCAAGAGGCTAAAAAACTTTGATGGTTCTGTTCACAGGGTTCAATCTATATCTACAATTCAAGTCCCCTATATTTGGACTCCAAGCCCGTTTTCTGATCTCTTTCCCTGCACCATTGTTCTCTTTATTCCATCACACAGGCCAAATGAACCTCTGTTTCATCTATGCTCCCACGGCTCACTGTTCATGCCAGCAGCTACAGCTCTCAACTTCTGTCTTAAGCTCTTAGCTGCTCTGTCCTTTCCAGTTAGATTAGAAGTTCCGGAAAGGTAGCAACCATTATTATTCATCCCTGTAACTCCCACCCACAACCAAAATCCCTGGTAAATATTTTGGGCTCAATAAATGTTTCAAAAATTTACTAATTTCAGTAATTAAAATCATTTAGATATCTACAAGAATAAGCTACCTTTAGGTGAGGTTAATTTAATAGCAACATGTGCTTTAGTATAGCTTAAGTTTATTAAAATTTAGTGCGTGTATTTTCTTCAGAAGAACTGCAAAAATTTTCTTGAACATGGGCATAACTTTTTGCAACACTCCACAGGATTTTAAGTAAGAGTATTATTTCTCCATGGTATAAAGAAAATAAGACTAATAGAGGTCAAGTTACCCATCATTGTCATAAAGCCAGTGGGTGATATACAGTAAGGATTAAAAACACTTACTTCAAATTTCCATTCATTAACATATCCACTCCGTGAAGCATTCCTTCAATATAGCTCCCCATCACTTTATGAGGACAAATGAGATAATGTCTGTAAGACAATTTGAGCTACTCAGGAAAAGCAGGCTATATAATTTAAGAGATGAATTTGATAAATTGAATTCACAAATAAGTGAATTGGCTCAAAGCCTCCACAGAGAGGAAGTTATTGTGTCATTTTCCCAATCATCTTGCCAATTTACCTCCAGTTTTACAGTCATACAAGTCTTCTGTAGAGCTCAGCAAATGAACTTCTTGAAAATGAGTTTTGGTCTCAACTCAGTAAATTTTATTTGTACTTTCCCCATATTCTTTCCAATAGTTCACTGACCCATTACATCACCAAAGCTACTACTCATCAAAATCAGAATACAAGCACATTTGACTTGTTTCATGGCTAACATTTTAACAATAGTCTCACATAACAATATTGATTTGATATGAAAGCATTTTTTTCCTTCATATCATTATATTTTATGTATAGGTTCTACATGAGAATTCATCATATAAGCCTTCAGGAGTGTACTTCTTGCACTGCAGTCTTTTTCAATAATAGCACCTACTACATAGGACCCAAGGGCACCCATTAAGTACTCAATGATATTTTCTAAAAGACATTTTTTTGTCCTCTGAGAGCATTTCTAGCACTCTCAGAAGGGCAATACAATACAATCAATGCAACCTCCAATAGTTCTTGAGTTTAACAATGTGAATGCTATTGAAGTAGCCATAGTGGATGAAGAAGCTGCTGAAACAGGGGCAAACACGAGCCATTTGCAGGCCCGACAAAGCGGGCCACGTCCTGTCTTTCACTATTTAGAAAAATAGAGTGATTTCATTTAGGGCAGAACCGTGATCTTTTGACAGAAATCGCATTGAATTCAATTTGATTTCATAAGTAAACCCTGCTCCAAAAAGAGTGGCTCTGTATAAACCCAAAATGCAATTTAAACAACACAATACATTTCAGATACCTGAACGTTCATTCGGTTTCACTATAAATGAAGTTTCACTTTAAGTGAATTATACTGTCACTTTTGGGAATCTAAATAAATCTTGCTCTCTAAGCAACTTACAGACATTGATATTCTCTTACAGTTCAAAAAATATCCCTGTTTACCAAGCTAAGGCAGATGGGTACCAGCAGATGGGCACCATGAGGGGGAAAGGAGTGGTGCCCACCTGTTACTGTGTATGTGCCCATGATCCCAGGTTTACTGAGGAGATAGTTCTATTTTTACCTATTTCAATTATGAAGGGGCAATAAGATAAACCATAGTTAAAACATTTTTAGTATTTTACATTCCCAATGTAAAATAATGACTGTTTTTAACAATTTCCCACAAAACAAGAATTACAAAATATTCAGGAATTTAAGAAAATTAGTGCTGTGAACAGTCTATGAGTAATTAAAAATATAATGCACACAAATTTATCAGTAGTGGTAAGCAGGGAAAAAATGCCAAAGACGTTTGTTGTGCACCGAGAAAAATTACTAATCCAATAATTTCCAATTGATACTCTGGAAAGTATGTATTAACTTAGAACTAATGGTGTAGGTGACAGGAAATAACTTTAAGATCCACAGATCTATAACTCAGCTGGATGCAAGAGCAAATATTTGCACACATCTACATTTACACACACCTACATTTGTTTACTAGAATCCAACTCTTTGTTGTAACTGTGCTAATTTTTTTTATTCTTATTTTACATTTTTTGTTTGATTTGAAGCAATCCATCTATCACTAACATGTAATGTGTTTTTGTGTGTTACCATTCTTTGGACATTGCCTTGTGATAATCGAAATGACTTGGAAGTCCATTCTGCAAATATTGACTAATTGCTAATTACGTGAAAATTGTATTTGGGGTAAGAAAAGTTATGTTAAGTAAATAACACCATCAGGTTCTAACTAAATTTAGTTAGAAAAAGAGTCACAAATGGGTAAAACCAATTAAAAATTAGACATGTATATATATATTGCATTTCAAAAGAAGCATAAACAAAATATATGATGTAAAGTGACAATAAATGGAATGGCCTGTTAATGAATTAGTATTATATCTGATGATTATATAAATTGAGCCTATTCACCCATAAGGTTCCCCAGAAGAACCAAAAAACTAAGAGTCAACTTATCTCAATAATGGCAAATATATGTTCCCTCACTTAGCGCCTTGGATTGACTGGGGCCGGTTTCAGAAGTGTCATGTTCTGCAATCATACCCATTGTGATATTTGCCTTTGGTGGATCTCCCACAAGCCTATAAGCTCTCGAGCGAAAGCACTGAGCTTTACTGATGGGTTCCCAGGGCCTGAACATCACCCTGGACATAGTAGATGTTCAGTGAATGCCTAAGGAGAGGAACGATAACCTCAAGCTTAGGTGAACAGGGGAAATGTTATAGAAGCCAGGGACTTGGATCACCTGGAAGACAGAAAGAAAGCTGCAAGAGACTCCTGGAGGAGATAGAGCAAAACCTCAGGGGCAGGGGAACGGAATGCCAGGAGCACTCCAGGAACAATGAGCAAATCATGTTGCTCACATGACAGTTAACCGGGAGAGAAGTGTCTGGATGGGTATCGTCACTAAACAAGGTGGCTTTTATTTAATAATTTGTTTGATTGGACACATTCTGTCAATCATTTAAAAACTTTAAAACATTCTTTAACTATAAACACATTTTCTATGTTGGAGTGACGATGCTTTTTATACATTTTCTGCAAAGGAGTCTTTGATTTTTCTATTATTTTTATATTTCAGAATGCACGTGTATCAAGCAATATTTTTTCTTTTTAGCCTATGTGTAGTGTGTTTCTTTTTTTCTAAAAGTCGAGTACTGCTTACAGGCAGAATCCATCTGCGAAAAGGAAAAAAATCTTACAGAAAAACAACACCAACAAAAAGCTTTTGTTTGGTTTGGTGGTGCTCACTTATCCCAGTTTGACTACGCTATATCATGTGTGACTAATGCTAATGCATCCACCCGCCCGCCTTCTCCCGACCAGTCACTGACAAGCTGCAGCTCAATAGCAGCGAAAGTACATTGACAGAGAAAATTATTTTTGGATTCACCACTAAAGTAAAGCTTTGTTGAAGCCATAGCAACCCAACCAATATCCATATCTGTCTCAATTACTAACAGGCAAAATATCTGTCAGAAGCGTTGAATGCCTGAGAAAGTACCCCACGTTAAGAGATGAAATGGAGATATTCCTGTCTTCCCAAACCAACCGCAAAGTGAAAAGGAAAATCAGAAACAGACTGTCCATCAAGAAAGCAGCTGGAAAAATCAAAACAATAAAATATGTAGTTGGCACGTGTTGCTCTTATATACTAGCCAAATCCCCACCGGGAAAAATGCCATGTAGACTTCAGTCAATAAACAAATATCTGAGAAGAGGTCAAATCAATCAATCCATCCTGTTATAATGTATCGTATGCAGTGTTATGGGACTAGAGTCATTATAATGACACCAATAACAATGTGTTTGGTTTTAAATAGATTATGTGTCTGTCATCTGTTAACTTGAATCATATGGGACTATGGAAAATTCCTACTCACTGTATGAAATGCTTTGGGCCCACAAAATCTGAATACATGAGATTTCTATCAGTATTTGAAACACCGCTGAGAAGAAGTATGAGAAAACCTGAGGCCAAACTAAAGATCGTTCAAAGTATACAATTAAACTTAAACATCATCATTATATGAATATCTATCAATACGTATTATAGCTTGGCATTTCTATCCTCTTTTTCCTTTGTGTGAAATAAAAGAAAAATGGTCCTTTCTCAAAGTTTCAGTCTTCCTTTACATTTCTTATCATTCCTATGTTACCCAATGCAGACCTAGTCGAGCCTCAAACTCAAGAAGCAAAGTGACAACTGCTTATGTTATATTGTTATATTGTCATATAGTATGTTCTTACTTAACATCATCAATGGGTTCTGTGACTAAGTGAAATGATTTATAACAAAACTAGTTTTACCATAGGCTAATTGATATAAATAAGAGTTAAGTTCCTATGACATCTCATCAATGTTATAACGAAACAACGTTGACTAAAATATAATGCCAGGACCTGCTGTATTGTACAACTAGTAGCAGATGATGACGAATGGTTTGCTCTCCCTATAAGCCCTCTCTAGAATATTAAGTGGCAGTCTTTAGTAACCACACGTAGCTGAATCTCTCTCACAGCACAGCACCTGAGTAGCAGACACTCAATAAATATTTAATAAGTGAATGTAACAGGAAAAAAAGAATCATCAAATACTTGAATGCATACTTACTTGACAAGTAGTATAACTTTATTTTAGTCAAGGACCCATAAAAGTTTTTGATACCAGAAAAGTATCATTGAAACAAACGACGTAGTTTTTCATCTTATACCTCTGGGTTTAATAGTTTATATGCTACTACAAATGTACTCATTGATGTAGAAGGGGCATTTTTAAAAATTTAATTATGTTATTTTTAAATGTAATTTTTGTTTTCACTCTCTATATACATCATATCACTTGCATTTTTGTTAAGTTAGAAAAAATATTTATGAATTAACTAATTCGTGTGTAACAGAGCCTCTAAATGGAAGATTTTTTCATTTCATAAAAATGTCCCAGCTCCTAAGTGCTAGGATGAATAGGAGATGTTTTATTATTATTATTTTTTTAAGATTTTACTGGAAAATTGGGGGAGGGGAACAGTGTTGAGGAATTAGGGAAGGGGAACAGACAAGTTGTTGTTTTCAGTCTTCATTGTAGAGGGCGCCAGTAGCCATTTGGTTTCCCGTTGGCAGCTCATGGCCTCTAAGCTCAAGGTGCTGTGTTCAATTAGTTGTGGGTAGGCGCAGCCACCATCCCATGTGGGAGTCGAACCAGCAGCCTTGTTATTAAGAGCACATGCACAATCCACTGAGCCATCTGGGTGGCAGCTCAGCTCAAGGTGCCGAGTTCAGTCTTAGTTGTGGGTGAGCATAGCCCACCGTCGAACAGGCAATCTTGTTGTTACACCAGCTGAGCCATCCTGCCACCTGTTGGCAGCTCAGCCACAGCTCAGCTCAGGCACAGCATCACTGGCCCATGTGGGAATCAAACCAGCAGCCCTGTTGCTCAGAGCTCGCACTCTTAAGCCAACTCTTAACCAATCGAACCACTCGGCCGACCCAGGAGATGGTTTTTAATTTGGGATGTGAATCAGAACCTGGGAAAATTAGAAGATTCTCCCCAAACCCCTACCCCTAAATGGAGTAAAGTGTGTGAAATTACCATTTTTCTTCTTTGCTGGGAACTATGCAAGACTTCCATGAATACCTGTTCAAGTCAACACCAAGCATATCACATTTTATTGTGCTTCGCTTCATTGCATTTCGCAGGTGTTGGCATGTTTCACAAACTGAAAGCAAGGACTTCCACCAGCAAAAAGATTATGATTCTAATGTGAAATTCGCTTTATTAGCATGGTCTGGAAACAAAACTCACAATATTTCTGAGGTATGCCTGTCACCAAATGTGGATTCTTATCTTATACTTCCAGTGTTTAGTCACATTTAGTAAAGATGAATCTTTCTAGCAGTTCAACATCCTCTGTTCTTTTCAAAACAAGGAGGCAGAATTTTCTGAGATATTCTCTAAATTTACAAACCGTGTTCTTTCCATCAGAGATAGAAAAGAGTATTACTTGCTGACGGGACATCAAAGGCCCTCTCCTAGGCTGAGGCTTCAGAAATGGGGGTGCAGTTATTGTTGAAAAGGAAACCTATTAAGATTGGCTGCTTCAGTGCTCGGATATGGACTGAGACAGGTGTACAGGGTTCTGCATGCTCATTCAAATTGAATCTGAAAATAGCAATTTATTCACCAAATCAAGACAATCACTGCAATGCAGTATTCTCATTCAGCTGTTATTTCCAACCAATCACTTTTAACCACTTTGAAACTTGTGTTTTACAGTAACGTTTCTGTTTCCGGGAGGGGTTTGGGCAAGCGCTCATGGAAAGCCCGTCTTCCAGGCTTTCTAACTTTGTGCCTTTATGGTAGAAGACAATCTGTATATAGTTACACTACTTAATCTAGGCAAAAATGAGCAACACCTGTTCCAAATTAGTACTCCAGTCCCTCACTCCTTTTTCTCTTCTCCACCAACTGTCATTCGCTTTCCTTTACCCATAAAAAAGCAATTACATTAGCATCCCTCGTAAAACAATTTCAAAACTTCAAAGCCATACTAGAAATTCTACAGTAAAACTATGTCTTCTGTATGCCAACATAATCAACTTCCAGGAAATAGGAAAGCATGTAAAACAAAGACACATTTCAAGTGACTCTTTTCATTTAAACTGTTACTTGAAGGAGTAACACTTAATAGCCAGGCCAAGAATTTGAAACAAGTAAATAAAATATAGTTTGCCTGAGGGGAAGTAAACAGAGTATGAATTTGGATCAAAAACTGGACAACTAAATGGACCCTCTCAAAGTTCCGAATAAACACATATCCCTTGGCTTTGGTCAGCCTTTATTAAGCTCCTGGATGGAGGGACTCACAGTGGCTGTAAGCAAGGGGTGAGAGGGGATAAGAAAAAGGCAATTGAGAAACACTTCAAAGAAAAATAAGTTGAACTGGAAAGAATGCATATATAAAAGCAGGTTTTAGGCACAGATAAAGTCTATCAGAAAAAAAGTATAAACAAAGAAAATAAATTATATCAATAACAGAGCAGACTGTTTTTAAGGATGTCCCATGTTCTAAGACATTCTATCTAGAAGAAAAAAGGGAAGCAAAAGCAAGAGGAAGACGAGGAGGAGGAGAAGTGGTAGTGACAGTGGTGACTCTGGTGGCCATAACTGTTTCCCACGCCTTGGCGTTTCAGACACGTGAAGCCTGCATGCAACTCTGTGCCCATGTATTACCCTAAATTCTTTATCAGGAAGCCCACAGGACCTCATGTTTGTATTTACCTTTAAATCAGTATATTCTAATGTAAATGGAAGATGGGAATACATTGAGTCATTTAGATTATGAGATATACTGAACTCTCCAATCTGGAGAAAACTTAAGTTGCCGTTAGCGAAGACTGACCAATAACTAAAGAGCAAAAATTTGTGTCGGAATAAGCTAACTACCATCATACACAATGGCGATTGTTTCAGAGCATAGTTTCTATGCTTAGAAATGCAGCATTCTATGAGAAGTGTGTAGTGGAGCTGTTAAAACCTGTTAAATTATCAGAAATTTTGTGAGCCAGTTAATAAACATAATCATTATTAAAAATGAATGTATATGAACTTATTTAATAAATTATGTTAAAATCATTGTTTTGCTAACTTTTACTATTATCTATGCTCTTGAGGTTTTTCCACCTATTGTAACTGTATGATGGAAATAGTATATATATCTGCTATGTACCTGTTTTCTCAACTCCATGTCTGCTAATATCATGTCGGTAGCTTAAAACTGGCAGTGACGGAAGGACTTGCACCATAGAATTTGGCAAACACTGCATATCAGAGCTTGATTTATTGCTTTGTTGATAATCTATACTTAAGACAGTGATGCAAAAAATATTAATACAGAAAAGACTTAAAAATATGTCATAGCTCTAGCCATCACATTGTAAATAGCAGAAAAACTGATGAAATACTCTTCCAGTACAGGCATCCCTCAACATTCACCTGGACTTGGATTCAGACACCCTGCAGACACCCAAATCCTTGTATGCTCAAATCCCTTATAGAAAATGGCTTGGTATTTGCATACAACCTACATACACCCTACTGTATTCTTCTCTAGATTACCTAATACAATGTAAATAGTTGTTGTATTATATTGTTTAGGGAATAATAACAAGAACAGAACATCGGTGCATGTTCAGTACAGATGCAGTCATCATAGACCTACCAATGTGGTATGTGTCAGCAACAAGGTAACTTTTTTTGTCTGGATATTTTCGATCTGGGGTTAGTTAAATCTGTGGATGTAAAATCCTAGACTATAGAGGGCTGACTGTATTTGAAAACTAGTATCTGACTAGATAAATAAGTGCTTCCATTGTTGATGAATGAGTGAAGTTCTAAAATGTGTCTTACTTCTTTTTGTTTTACTTCTGTTTTACTTGACATAAATAAAAATATCAACCAACAAGCATGTTGGACATATACTCATTTGTTATTTTTCATCAATTAATGTAAGAATCAGTTGGCCATATAGAATTTACCGTGAAATGTATGTTATTATTTGTAAATTGAGAGCTACACATTCTTCATATGAGTAAAATGTGTAATAAATGCATGTGTCTGTGTGAGTGGGTGTATGTCTACATATGCTAGGTAAGAAGAAGCTATTGTTTAATTGTGGTGTTGTATTCTAATTTTTTTCTTTTAAATGGATAGGTGAAAATGATTTAGTGTGTTTTATCTTAACTCTCCTATGAAAATCCAGGTCATCTGTTATAGGTTCTTATTAGAATACTGGACAAACGTAATAAAACATTAAAACCAAGCCATTTTAAATATAATTCATGAGATATCAAAAAAATAAATATAAATGCTTCCTTACTCTTCCTTAAGTATTCAAAATCTCTATTGCTGTTGAGGGAGGCTCCTTTATTATCTCACTTTCTAGATTGTAGGGGCATATTCACAAGTGCCTAATTTTGATCTTGCCACTGGCATCTATATGTAACTAAATTATCATCTCTGAAAATAACTGCTTTGGAGCACGGACTTGGTATTGATTTACTTAATTTCCATTTTTGAACACCCACTATGTGCTAAGTTAAAAGCAACTCCATTTCTGACAGCAGGTTAAGTCACTGGTGAAGGGTAAGGGGGTGTGGATACAAGGCTTGAAAGAGCATATGCAGGCTTGCTGGAGGTGTCTACTGTTTTGATCATGGCGATGATTTCACAGGCATTTCCACATGTCAAAAGTATCAAATTGCTTTTTAAATATGTGCATTTCAATCCCTGTCAATTTTACCTCAAATTCATTTGAAAATTTTTTCGAATGAAGACAGGTAAAAGCATATTTATATACTTTTTCCAAATACATGTATATATGCACATATAATACTATAGTATTATGTAATATAATAATATGTAATATTGTGTACTATATATGTCATTGTATTATATTATATAGTGTTAGGATTCTCACTGTGTAGCTGGTTTTGTGCCTGATTATTTTTAATCTTTGTGCTATGTTGTTTTAAAAAATAACACATATATTTTATTTTATGATAACCATTCTATATTTTAAAGCAGGCAAAACTATATATACATGGAATGAATTCATTTTTAAAGTGTGCAATATAGACAAAAAGATAAAGATGTTTAACTGGTAAAAGTTAAAGCAAGGCTTATAAGACTGTGACTTTTAAACTTTCTTCTACTTTCATTATAATTATTTTTTCTAAATATTTTATTAACATGTTTTACTTCTGTATGATGAAAATATGTTATTTAAATATCTGTTTACCATACACATACACTGAGAGCTTAGAATAAATAACATTAATTTTGATGTATTACCTACCAATTTAAACGAGGTTTAGATTTGTCATCTTCCAAGAGCTTTATTCTTTCTTAACCTAATGTAGACCACTAGAATTCAATTATATCATAAAGGTAGTTCTGGCAGAAACGTGTTGGCCTGAAACAAAATTAGCTTCTAAAAATAGCCTATACAAACTCTGTAATTTTAAATAAATCTCTTAATGTATTCCTATCAATTTTGTAATTTATTCAATAAATATTTTGACTTAAATACTGATTATGCGAAAATTAATGAGAAAAAAAATGGTCTGCTGTCATGGAACTCATAATATCAAGACAAGACAGATGAAATAATAACTCTGATAAAATACTTAAAAAGCTACTGGAATTTTTTTTTCTTTTTTTTATCAAAAGGGAGAGCAAAAAGCGAGCATGATATCATTCTCCAATTTGCCCTTAGATGGGATTTATATGTGAAAAGTAAGAAGCAAAGGAAAAATGTAATGGCTTCTCAAAAAAAAGGTAAATGTAGTCTTTTGTGAGTTTTCACTCTTTCTAATTATCCAGTTCTTGAAAACACTCTCTTTAGACTCTTAGGGCGGCTCTCTCTCTCCATAATGGAGAATTATCTATCTTTTTCAATATCTGTTTTTCTAGACCTTCTAACACAGCTCTTCAGTGGTTAACCTCTTCGTTCAAAAGCTAATACATCCCTATCTTCCCTAGAAAGCAGATTCTTTTACTGGCATGATTCCCTGCATGTGTTTTAAGAGCCTTGACTAAGTTGTTTTGCCTTTTAGCTTGCAGTGGGCTTTTGAATGATCGATATGCATTATGGAACTATGCTGATTCATCACTTTTCCCAACCAGGAAAGCACATCACAATCCTGGCGAGAACACTTAAACGTAAATAATTATACTCACCTAATGCAACCTTTCATTAAGCTCCATTTTTTAACTCCCAAACTCAAACTATTTCACTTTATTTTTCTATTATTTTTTTCATTCTTTCCAGGTAAATCGCTCAATATAAATAATATTTGGAAAGCAAGTCTGAGCGCTTTATCTTCTAGTCAAAACCATTGCAAAAATTAGCATAGGCCTTGGGACATTCACAACTTTCTCCATTTTTGAGCCAGCCATTTTCCTTGCTGGCTTAGTGATCCCATTATTAGAAAGAGACTAACATTTATCTTACATGAGTAGAAGAAATGTCCCAGGCATGCCCTGCTCTGGATCTGTAGCTTTAGATCAATAGCAAAATGTTTCCCATGGGCACAAGTGGAAGACAATAATTCATAACACTCAGAAGAGTCTCGATGACCCAGCATTCGCCTAGGCCAGGCAGCTGCAGCTGAGACTGAGCATGCTCCTGCCAGTCCTGTGCCTCTTGCCCAACATGCTCGTTGTGAAAAGAATAGTTTGCTCTCCATACCTCCTTAGAGCCTTTAACCTGAAGGCTAATGGTCTCCCACTCCGTAAATATAAAACTTGCATTCACTCTTCTACCACTGTTGTTGATTAAAGATGTTACCTTTTGGCATAGAAATCAAGATTTTAAATTTCTGACAACAAAATAAAAAGTAGCAGGTATAAGAAGATCTAAAACACTCAAACGCCTAAAGTAAGTTTATTTAGTATTTTAAACAAATCAGTCACTGTAATCTATTCAAACCCCAAGTAACACTGATACAGGAGACTTAGAATAACTAGCCCTATAATTATATGCTATGGTTTCAAAAATGACATTTTGAGAGTAAAATAACAAAAAAAGAATTACTGCTTCACATTAAATTTGTATTCAAAGCATAAATGAGAAAAAAAAATGGAACCATTTATACAAACCTCTGAGAGAGCTGTGCTATGTGTTGGTTCATTTTTTTTTCCAGCCATAAACTACTTTGAAAGCAGGTGTTAAGAAAAGAACCAATAATGAAACCACAGTGTCATCTAAAGTTGGAAACATCCATAATTTTTGTAATGAGCAAACAGATTTTTTAAATAGGTTAATTCAGAAAATGAAAATATATGTATGTATATATGTTAAAATTATCCATATCTTCTATAATTTACAGTAATAATTTCTTCCCAAAATTCTTACTCTTTTCCTACCTACAAAATCCAATTTAAATAACACTTGGGTCCTTCCAAAATGCCTACTATTCTATGTTTAAAATACAATTCTGTAAATTATTGGATTTTTCATTGTTTCGGTATTTTGATGTCTTTTTCCATTATTTGTGTCTGAAACATTTGCCTTGCAAGTGAACTTTTTTGGAGAATTAAAAATGTTTGTATTGCTTCTGATTTATTATTACAGAGTTAAGAGAAGCTACCTTTGCAAACTATGCCTTTCAAGGAGACACAGCACCATCTGGCCTTTCACTGAGACTTTCTATAATTTGGTAGAAACTTGTCAATGATAAATAGAGGGAAAATAATTTCAAAACAAACATTCAAAGATGTTTTAAGAAGAAGAGCAATCTTATAGCGAGCACAGGTGTACTTGCACCAGCAAGAATTTTGAAATAAGCCATTGAGCTTCCAGTGGGAGCTGATAGGAAAGCCAGCAATTGGATATCATCGGTGTGAAGGCAATTGCAAAATGGCTTTTGGAATTAAAACTGTAGTTTTTAATAAAACATTAATATGTAAATGTTTCAAATTTAGAGATGTATAGTATCGTTTGTATTCAGGTAAAAAGCCTACTGAATATAAAAAGAAAAAGAAAAGAAAAAGAAAAGGTCTCCCCTGGCCTAAATGTAAATGATGTAAAACCAGGAAGTGTTTTTATATGTTATTAGCCTAATTTGGATGAATCTTATTATAAGACTATTTGGAAAAATGCCCACGCTATTTTTTTAGTTTGAATTAAAATTACATCAGTATCATTAGCTATATTACATAAAGGGCATAAAATGTAAGAAGATAGTTCTTCCTGTATAACAGGATTGTTGTTTCATGCAAGCTATTAACACTTTGCAGAGCTTGCACAGCAGCAGTTGGGTTTTGAAGCCATCAGAATCAGTTATTATTTGCAGATATACCACCATGGTTCTTATAGTTTGCAAACTATTAGTCACTGATTTCTAATATTGGCCTGTGCTTTTAGTCTGCTTGTTAAGTTTTCTTCTAGATTTCTCTTAACTCTTGACTGCTGTAAAGAGCAGCTAAAAATAAAAACAAAAAGTCAGGTCTGAGGGAATCCTTGGAATAATACAAGCAATTATTCTTTTTTTAATTAGTAAAAAATTCAAACATACATTATTTTATAAGAAAAGCATTATGCAAACTTCAAAAGGATGGTGTTTTATTTAACTTTTATAAATAAAATGGACGGTGATATAATCTTAAACATATATTATGTATTATCTGAAGTAGAAATAATAGCATATATAAAGTAATCTAAGGCCAATTCTTTACATTTTCTATATGCTGATCTTGCCTATGACATTCATACCAAAGTCTTCATTATAGGTAAAGTGGGATTTTTACTGATAATATCCTAACATGTTTTATTAAAGGAAAAACAAACAAACAAGCACAAGAAAACTGATGTACTCTGTAAAATTCCCATCTTTGCTCCTCTTATACCACCCTGGACAGAGGGAAGTGCATGACAAAACCAACTCCAAAGGAAGAAATACAGTAAACACCGTTTTTGCAAAATATACCATGGCATTGTTTAGGTCTATAATTTTATGATAGATTGATCTTTCATTTCTTAAAATTTTAGTCTGTTCAAAATATTTTAAACTATTTGCAGTACCATTTAATGCATATAAGTTCAGGGATAACTCATTGCTGTAAATTTAGTCAACTGGGTCAACTATCCCAATCAATACTAAAGTAATATTTCATTCCCACAGAAAAGAAGTGTATGATTACATCATGAATATGGTGGTACTTACATAATGCAGTCAGCTGGTTGTGTGTACATATATATATATATATATATATATATATATATATATATATATATACATATGCTGATATGTGTATGTTCGTGTATGTGTATATGTATACCTGAGTTCTTATATAATGCTTACAGAGAAAAGAATGCAAGTTCAATTGTTATTAATTGTTAATTTCTTCATTGTGTTTATGAAGTTCCAAGCTGAAAAATTTGCTCAACTGGCTTCCTGAATGGACTTCAGACCAGGAGGATAGCAGGTATACACTGTGCAAAGTGTGCAAGTCACACAGAGGGCATGCACCTCCTACCAAAATATCTTATCAAGGTTCACTCTTATGTGAATATACTCCATATAACATGTACATGTATATACATTATTCATTAATAGATATAATCCCCACCATAATGTTTCTACTATATTTACTCAGAATTCCCATGATAGTTCAATTATATTTATAGAATTGATATACAATTTTCAATTTCTTAAGCAAACACTTGTAATTGTTCATCACAGCCCTACGCTTCTCTTACATTTTGAGCCTTTTAAAACAGAACTCAAATACTGGACATCAAAGAAAATGAAGAATATTTCAAATAAATAAATACGTAACATTATAAATTTATTAAATTACATATCATACTAAACTATTTAAATTAAATTACACATTAAAGTTTGAGTTGTTACAGACAAAATGGATGGCATTTATGATAAGACACCTAAGGTAAATCTGAACATAGATTAATTAACTTTGTTTGAGATCAAGAAATCTCTCCACTAAACTCCACAACAATCTCTAAAGGCTGAAAGGAAAATAAAATAAGAGCAAATGTACCCCTACTTCTAGAACATTATCTAGAGCTTCTTTACCAATGATGAGAACTCTTGTCTTATCTATACACAGAATAACACAAATATTTAAAAGCTAAGTATAAAGTATATAAGCCAACATTTTCCTTGGCTGATTTTCTCATCTGCTAAAAAGTTATCTGACCACACTCTGATTTTAACCTTGAAGACTTAGAAATAAATCATGAAAAGTGTTCCAAATATTAAAGTGTTAAAATATGACAGGAAAGAACAACTCCTATATATGTTCAAATCTCTGATAGATTTTACCCTTTCAAACTGATTATTCATGCCATTGATAGAAACTGGAATAGCACATGAGCATTGTAAGTGGATTCGCAGACTATTCTAAATCTAAAAAGGAAAAACATTAAATACCACATCTCACAATAAAAAAAATGCATACAAACACAACTGTAAGGAGGCATAGTTTTGGGAGGATGCATGGGTATTTGACAAAAATGGGTGGGTATTGTTGGGATTGGCTTTCTCCCCACTGTTTCATATTTTATCTGCATTTTTAAGCTTAAGTACATAGCCCAAATCAGGTTTCCAGCCATTCAAATCTCTCTTCCTACACAAAGCTCTAAACCCACTAATCTCTCAGCCCTTTGATAAGTCAACAAAGCAGTCAATAGCATGATGCCTTTAGGTCTCAGAGGCATCCTTTGATTAATATCAGCTTTCCAAGAAAAACATGAAAACCACATCACGTGCAACTGGATCAACCTGTCATGCAACTTGGGGAAACTGAAACATTCAAAGGATATGTGAAAATGAATTATAGCAGACCAATGTCAATTTCAAGGGTTTTGACATTTGTTTTATGTATGTATGTATGTATGTATGTATGTATGTATGTATGTATGTATGTATTTCCTGTGTTTAAATTATAGGTGATATTATTTTGGTTCCTCCCTGCTCTAAATGTTGGTTTTCCTTTTTAGGAGCTTCTGATAAATTATGTGACTGTTCCTTGCCAACATTTTCAGTTCCTCCTCTGTGCAGACAGCAGGGTTTATATGATAAAATTTTAATGACCATGGGCCTGCATAACAAATATGAATCACCAGCACATTTTCAAAACGGCCATGGTTTTGTTAAGACGGGCATTGGGTGGCATTCTCTGAACAGAAGCCTTCCTGGCCTGAGAAGGAGGCTCAAGAGAATAGAAGCTGCTCCAGAGAACACACCACATCACTCAGCAGTTGTCAGATGAAATGGGTATTTATGAATCTCTGCCAAGAAAACTATATTACAGGTTGTACATTAAAACTGGGGTTGAACATATGCTTGACACTGGGCTGGAGGATCTAGTTTTCAGATTACCCCACAGATTTAGTTAAAAGCAGCTTCAGCATACCCCTCAACCCTGATTACATCCCCTTCAACTTTTCACAAAATCCTACTCTTGTTTTCTGGTTGCAATTTCATAGAGGGGAACAGTCTAGAGAGGCTTTGGATTTTTGTTTGACTAACTGTCAATTCCAAGTTAAGAAGCACTGGAACTGAGTGGGGGGTGGGGATGCTCACTTGATCAATGTTAAATCATACAGTTATGTTACTTGTTTGGCTTACACAGAAACGATATCTGTACTTGGCTTCTTGAATCACATACTACATACCCTTGGCTCTGCGCCTGGGGATATTTACACTCTCTCTATCTTTACTGTAAGTATTGTATGAAAAGATATAAAAATTCACTCTAAATTTTTTATTTTAAGAATGTTATTTTTAAGGGCTTGTTGTTTTTGTTCATAAATATGACCATCTTTGTGAACTCTTATGATCCAAACTATAAACATAGAATTCTGAGGTCTTGATTCTGGATCTACATGAAACACCTTAACAAAAAATTTCAGGGTTATGTTGAGTACACATCTGACTGATACTAGGAGAATTCTTTCTGTGAGAACTATATTGTAGCTTTCACACAACAGAAATATTTTGAAAGTTCCTCTCGGGCACCAAGCATACTTTCATAGAGCATAGGGATAAGATGGGTCATGGTTCAGGATTGTTCCATTTCATAAATGAAAATATATTACCTCTGTACTTCAGTATCTCTGCAAGATGAAATTAAGGGGAACTTCTGGTAAACAAGACAAGCTTGAGAATGTGGAGGAGTATATGACCCCATAAACCTTAATTCTTGGCAAATGGAGAAATGTAATTCATAGCAATAAGAATATGGACATATAAAACATTTTTTTGTAATATAAATAATGAAATGGTCATTGCAATGGAATGGAAAGATGGTGGTGGTGAGGGGGCTGGGAGGAAGACTGTAAGTGCTAGAATATGGGTGTGAGATTGTCTCATAAAGAAAAGAATTCCTAAAAGCTTAACATTAAGATATAAATTGCAGTTCATATGGAAATGATAAAAACAGCTTTTAAACCAGAAACAGAAATCACAAATGCTTTAAAATAAGTTGCACAAAATTCCACTTGAATTCAAGAACTCACCTAGAATCCAAGAAATAGCCTTTGAATTAGCTGGCAGTATAAGAAATTGTTTTGTGGTTTATGCTATAAAATGAATTAAATTGTAATTTAAGATTAATGTTTTTGGAGTAAAAATATTGTAAGAGCCACATATTTTAAACAGTTTTTAGAGTTATCTTAAAACCACTATAGAACTGACAGAATCAGACTAAAGTGGCCATTAACATAAATACTGTGGATAAGCATAGTAATTTAAATGTGTATGTATATGTTTGGGATTTTAGGAAAATGCATTCTGGTATGATGTTTCAAGTATTAAATATTTTATGTAATTGCTCATAAGGTAATAGCATAACAGGTTACCTTAACATACACACATATCTCAATCTGATTTAGATTTGAAACAAACTATATCCAATTTCCTGATGAAATTACAAATCTAATACTTAAAAATACCTCGTCAAATAATCCACTCTCCTTCATGACAATAAAGCAACAATAAACACATTGATATGACTTATTTATAAATATAAACACCAAAAACATTAAAAAACTGAAAATGTTTTTCAATTACCAATTGTTAAAATTTTAACTCATGTTAAAAACATCAGGGCACAATGGGTGCAGGAAGGAGTATTGGAGGTAAGAACTATTTAATAACTTTTGCTGGTAAAAGGTTAGTATTTTGGAACAATAAAGACAATCTATACAAATAAACAAGTTAAAATTTGATTAAATAATTAACTACTAAAGTCATTAAAAACTTAATTTTACTTTAGAATGAAGGCTTATACTCTTTAAGCCTTAAAAATTAAAGTTAAGTATCCTATAGTCACTCTGGAATATGTCCTTCCATTTTAACTGCTAATTTTGCAGAATGTATAAAAACATTGAGAGATACTACATTTTAACTGAAAATGAGAATTCATCAGTTCGCCTTACATATGCATATGGACAATAGTAATGTTCATTTGGATAACAAGCACAGTAGGCATTTTGTTTGTTTTGCCTTCCACTATCCACTTACTACTCTCCAGGGTGTTCCCTTCCCCAACAATCAGTCCAAGAATGTCAGATAGAGATGAACATTTGGGTCAAGGACACAGTCTTGGTCATTCACAATATTTGATCTACAAATCACATTGACTAGTTAAGACCCGAGTATTTTTTAAAAATACACATATTTTTTTAATTAAAGTTTACTGGGGTGACAACTGTAAGTAAAGT
Source organism: Hipposideros larvatus (assembly GCA_031876335.1). Lineage (NCBI taxonomy): Eukaryota > Metazoa > Chordata > Mammalia > Chiroptera > Hipposideridae > Hipposideros > Hipposideros larvatus. Next base: position 210,959,074 of record CM063089.1, on the reverse strand, counting down.
TACATTGGTTTCAGGTGTATAATTCTGTAATACATCATCTATATATCACATTGTGTGTTCACTACCCAGAGTCAGTTCTCCTTCCATCACTGTATATTTGATCCCTTTTACTCTCATCCACCACTCCTCTCCCCACTTACCCTCTGGTAACCACTAAACTATTGTCTGTGTCTATAAGTTTTTGTTTCTTCATTTGTTTGTCTTGTTCGCAGCAACATGGATGGATCTTGAGATTATAATGATAACCAAAATAAGTCACACAGAAAAAGTCAAGAACCATATGATTTCATTGATATATGGTATATAAAACGGAAAGACCTGAGCATTTGATGTGAGTCAAGGTAATGCAATTCTCTTTCAGGAGTTTTCATGGGACAGTGGACAAGGATACAATAATGAACACATACCCAGTGCTTATCAAGTGCTGGGCCTTCTTCTAGACACTACCTATAGTAATTAATGTAATCCTCCTAATATACTCACTTTTAATGAGTAGATAGAGTGTAGGCATGGCCAGGGGCACTAAGTGACAGAGCCTACCTAAAATTAAAACCCAAATGAAGGAGAGTTGATCTAGAAATGCAAAATGAAATGAAAGCCCAGGTCCTGACAACATCATTAGAGCAATAGGGCACAGCTGAACCTGACATCAAAGTGGAGCCTGAACTTTTCAATACTATTGGCCAACCTAATCCTTTTTGAGTTCAAAAAACACAGTTGGACACTGTAGCTTAGAGTGAGAAAGTCCTGATAAATAAAAGGAGAATGATGTGTTACTTTCACATTTTTGTTTATATTTAATTTGATGTTCTATATGCAATTCAGAAGTGCTACACACAAACACACACACACACACACACACACACACACACACACACACACACACACACACGGTGCCAAAAAAAGTATACACATTTTAAGAAAGGAAAAAGTAGTGTATTAAAATTGTAATACTGATAACAAAAGATGAATACAAGTCATCTGTGTACATTTTCTTGGGCACCTCTGGTACATGTATGTGTGTGTGTGTGTGTGTGTGTGTGTGTGTGTGTGTGTATAATGATAGAGAAAGAGAGAGAGACAGAGAAACAGAGAGAAAACTTCTAAACTTGAGTCTCAAAAGGCAGTATTGCTTACTAGAAAGAAATAAATGAAAGGTCTTTACTTTCCTTCCCTGCCTGCTCAACAAATTTTACTAACTTTTCCAAGACTGGATTGCTATAACTCCATTTATGAATCAGGTAGAAAGAAAGGATCAATAATGATCACATTTTCTCTCTTATGCTTTCAGCCCCATGACATTAGGCAAAGCCATGTGACTAGTTCTGGCCACTGAATTGTGATCAAAATAAAATCTGTCACTTGTGCGTTTTTCACTGCCAAAAAGCCCATAAACAATTCTCCATTCTCTTTTTCTATGTTGTTGCTCTTGCAAAGGCCCCTTGTTCCTGAAGGTACATCTCCAGGGTGGGCACATATTGTCAGCTTGGATGCCTGCATGACTGTGTGGATGGAGCTATTCTGTCATGCAAGGGGCTTGTAGAGATACTGAGAACTGAAGTTTTGTGTTGTTAAGCCTCTGAGACCTTGGGGTTTGGGGAACTGTAGAGTTATTTTGTTGTGTTTTACTATAGCATGACCTAGCATTTTTGACAATTACAACACCTTTGTCCAAAATAAGTTATAGAAGATAATCTCCTGGGTTTGCTCTATCTCTATGTTCTACAGTCTCCAATTAAGTCAAACAGAATGTGTATTTACTTAATGTCAAATAATTCACTTAACAAAGTTTGGTTAAAAATGTGATTTCCAATTTGTTTTTTATGATTAAATCTTTATTCAAGACAAATCTACCTTATCTCCACTTACTGAATACATCCAGAAACAGAAAAACAATAGGAAACCACAAAGCAGTCTCAAGTTTCTAAGTGAAAAACAAAACACAATGACCAAAACAAATATAAAACTGGTCATGTGTTATCACAAGGATAATTACAACAAAACAATTAAGTCCCTGAAATTCTTTTCCATAAGATGGAATGATGTCATATACAGATAGCCTTTAGTCTTTATATTAGCAATTCTCCTCACTATTCATTTGGAAACAAACATTGCTTGTCTACTATGTGCCAGGCACAATGAGAATATCAGAAATACAATGACAAATGGTGCTTAGCTCCAAGAGTATAGGGTGTAGTAGAGAAACAGAAAACAAATAATAAAATTTGCTTCATTGTCTTCTAATAGAGGTATTCAATGACATTGTGGGAGCACCGTGAAGAAAGACCTAATACTGCTGAAGGGGTGTTATATAAAGGTAACCCCTGACAGTCTTTGAGGGTTAAGTAGAATTTGCCACATACAAATATTATAAATTAGAGGAAGTACCTGGAAGGAGCTGAATTTGAAAAACCATCAAGTTGTGATAAAATAGTCACGTTTAGAGAATTTAGGAAAGTCAGTATAATAGAAACATGGGATTCATACAACAATAAGCTGGGAAATGTACAAAAAGGAAAAGAAAAATTTGTCTTAGATGTGCAAATGACTTGCGACTTTATCCTCAAGAGACAGGAAATTGTTTACAAATTTTAAGCCAAATTTATGCTTTTAGAAATCTCTTCCTGGAAGTAATTTTGGAGCATGGGTTGTTGGGGAAGAAGATGCAAGACTGAGAGAGTGGTTGGCATCTACTGCAACAATCCACATAGTGAATGGTTATGGACCAAAGCGAGACAGATGAGGTAGATACAGGAGGACTGTACGAACTGAAGCGAGATATACAGAAGTTTGAGTCAATAAGCAATAGTGAAAACTTGAATGTGGGCAGTGAGGGGAAAGAGAAAGGGAAAAATCCAAGATTCCTTTTCTATGACAAAATGGGTCGTGTTGCCAAATACGGGGCGGGGGGGGGAGATGTAAAGGAAGTAAAACATTGGAAATTATGTGATAAAACTGCAGGGCCTGTAGAACATTAAGATAAAAATGATACAATAGCTCGAAATATAGATTTGAATAATGAAAGCATCTGGGCTGGTTTAATAAGAGTGAAAAAATGGCTCAGAGTGCATGAAAAAGTTTTGGCTCCTCTAACAAGAATCCAAAGTTACAACGGGTGTTACTGACGGCTGATATGGTGGTATGAAACTCATCAGTTACCAGCTCCTTTATACTTACGTGCTGTGTAGTTGCTTCAGCATAAGTTTGCTGTCACAGATGGCCATGGGATAGCACCCAGTTATAATAATCGTGATGATGTATACATATCCTCATCAATGTCCCATAAGAAAGTTGTGCTGGCTTTCTACACTCTGTTTTAAATGCATGGAGACTTCAAGTAGGATACTGCAAACCTCTCATCAAATTAGTTTAAACTGGTTTAGGCTAATCCATCCCTAACCTAGGGAAAGAGGAATATTAATGGAATTAGCTCATTTGAACCAAGTTCCAGCCCTGAAGCGGGGGAGGGGGGGGGGAGGTAGGGACCAAGGAGGAAACGCAAACACATCGGGCATCTACTCAGAATGAGGAATGGAGTCACAGATGTTAGACAGGCAACCAAAATTTCCACAAAGTTCAAGAAAGAAATTGTGCTAGTTGCTGCAAGTCCTTTATCCTGAAGCTGGACTCAAAGTGCAGGAAATGGAAGAAAGCAAGATCATCTTGAAAAGAAAGGTTTAAAACACACCTTGCTTCAGAAAATAGTAACAAATACAATCTTATAATAACATTACATCACTAGTGTGGCTAGAAGAAAGAGATCAAAATTCACATTCCATTTTGTATGGCTATCAGAATAATACCCAAAATGCAAGTTCCAAATGGAATTCTTAGAGCTTCTCAAAAGTGCTCACTGTGCCTTCTACATGTATGGAAGCCTGTGTTTGTGCATAATATATGCAACACACATCCAAAGTGCAATAACTCACTCACTTCTTTAGCCCCAAGAGAATTATGCCCTAAGCTTGCCCCAGGCCATCTCTTTAAAAACAAATCTAACACTTTCAATGGAATATCATAAGTGGAATGGCAGATGTTAAAGTACGAGCACATCCTGGGATCTTCCAAAGACTACTGACTATAGTACAGTTTCAGAGACAGGAAAGGCTGTGACTAATTCGTACCATACATTAATAATTCAATAAAATGAGCAAATTCATGAGGATAGTGGGGGAGTCCCTAAAGGACATGTATGTCAGTTTGTATCAGGGCTTCAGAGAAGGGAAAGAGAGTACTTACTCTCAATGAAATGGGAAGGAGGGAGTGGAGAAGAGGAAACTTAGGGGTATGACCTCTCAAATCTACAGCAAAATTACGAAAGGTGTGAAATCCTTCTTGCAGATGGATTTTTTTGTGAAATAATGAGGATGCTGAATCTGACATCCCAGATATATGGTGAAGTAGAAATTGTGCACACATAGAGGGCAGAAATGAAGCACACAGTGAAAATGTCAGCCTTTGGGAATTAACAAATAGTGGGAAAGACTGAGACATTCCCAGGACATAAAGAGTTAGGGAGGGCCGGCCAAGTGGCTCGTTGGTTAAGATTTGGCTTGGGAGCACAAGCTCTGAGCAGCAGGGCCCTGGTTCGGATCCCACATAGGCCAGTGCTGCTGTGCCCTCTACAGCTAAGATGGTGAACAACATTTTGACCTGGAGCTGGGCTGCTGTGAGTCGCCAGAGTAGGCTGCAGCCCCTGCTGCAGTGGGCTGCCTTGAACCGCTGTGAGCAGCCGTCCAATGGCCAGCGAGTGACTGCCTTACTCTGGAAGAGTGCAATGGTAATACCAACATGGGCCAGTGAAGCGATGTCCTCCACAACTAGACTGAAGAACAAAAGGACAGCAACTTGTCTGTTTCCCTTGCCTGCTTCCCCAATTAAAAAAAAAAAAAAAAGAGTTAGGGAAACAGATCAAGCTTACTCCGATCTCCAAGACACAGGGGGAGCCTCAGCAGAGATGTTGGTAAAATATTTAGAAACAGAGCCCTTCGTCCAGCTAGCATCCTTATCATTTCAGTACCTAATAACAAACATTAATGCCTGATGTGGTAAATGTTCTCAGCTTGCTTGTTAAACTTTCCTTTTCTATTTTATTCCTTCCCACCCCTTACATAAATGATATGTCCAGGCTAAATTAGATAGTGTGTATTCTACAGTAGATTGTGCAATTTCCTCCCAAACTTTTTTCTTTTCCCCTCTTAGTCTATGATGCTTTCGATACTTATCTCTTCTCATGTTAATGTGTCTAGCCAACTCGACCTGCTCCTTTCCAGTCACTCAAAAACTTTGTCTCTCTATTTCACATCTCTTCTTTATAGCATCTGATTTCTTGTTTGATAACACAATGGCACTGCCCAGTAAGAAAATTAATAGGAAAGGCTGTAGTGTTGCTAAAAAAGAATGTTTGAAATTACCTCAAAGGACACTAAACTACATTTTTAAATATGCTATTTAGCCATTGAATTGGAAACCCATCCCCCTGTATCATCAATAAGTAAATGTTTTTAATGTCCTTATTATGATTACTACTAAGATTTAATTAAATATGATGAGATGCTTCACTGTTCCTTTTCAAGAAAGAAACCCTTAACCTCATGTTGGCTGTTCAGAACATCACACAGAGAAACGTTTCCTCAAACTCTGGTAATTGTTGCCCCTTGATTATTTGGGGTATATGTTTTGTTTTTATTTTCTACTTATTTTTATTCTTATTTTTCTCTTTACTTTCTCTCTTCTTCCTGAATGGTACTAGGGCATATAAATGGACAAAAGAACAAAAAAAAAAGTTTTTAACTAAATGTAACTCATTCCATCTACCCCAAATATAAACTCAAAACAATTCAAACATAGCTTTTACTAATAGAAGATCTTCATCTCAACAGATTATAATTCCACCCTTGGCCAGTGGCCCATGCTATTATTCATGCTTTTATAATATGTTAAGAACAAAATCTCCTGAGAATATAATTATTATAAGTACACTCTTAGCTACGTGGGCTTCCATAGCAGTTATAAAAAAGTTGCCAGAATTACTCTGTAGCAATTAGCCTTTAGCGTGGGCTATGAGTGGATTTTACACTTAGCTTTAAGATAGAAATCCTAAAACCATTTTAGAAAAGAACACTTAACAGATGTTTTTAGATTAACAGGGAAAGACTAACAAATCCTCGTCAGTCAAACAGACTTTGTGTTTGATAAAACTGATAAAGCTTAATAATATATTAATAGCTGTCACAAAAACACATATAAAAACGTGAAAGGCATAGCTTTTTAAAAAGACCTGAGGTCCTGTTCACAGCAATCAATGTGAAGATAACTACATTAGCAAACCCTGTGGTTTGCTGTATGTTTTTAGTGTCTCATGGAACTGAGAACCTGTGATGTTTTCACTTATTTTATCACTAAGAACAATCTATTGTGGGAATGTTTCACTTTGTCTGAATGAGTCATTTAAGCTATAAACAAAATTAAAATAGTAATGGTCTATGATAACACAGGAGATGTACACCAAAAACAAAACAACAAAAACCATACTATACCACAATGTGTCATAACAATAGAGAGAACACTAAAGAAACTGTTTTTATCCTAATGAGAAAAAAAATTTGATCTTATTTTTTATTTGATGGAACAAAAACCTAAACAGTTGAGAAATGAGGAACATAAAAGGTCAGTTCAGCTTAACAAACCTTACTAAGCATCTAATATGTCAATTAAAACACAGTCTCTGTCACACAGGAGAATTAGACTCATGAACAGATCATTTCAATATAATCTAGTAAATATTCGGATAGAACATTTCAAATAGAGCAACGCATGTGAGGAACTTATCATCATGCCTACATAGTAAGCACATGAAATGTGTGGACTCTAATATTTATATAACATATAAAGTGCTAATGGGGAATAGAAGAAAAGCATGTGGACCAGGTGACGGATGTTCTCTTGGTTACATAACGAGTGGCCAACCAAACCAACTAGGAGCCAGGTTTCTTAACACCCACTCCAATATTTTTTTCCGAAAGACAATGATGCTCAGAGACTTCGCCGAGATGAGCTCTTTGAGTTGAATAATAAGCAGCACCTGCTGAAGTGTGTGTGCCCATTTTCTCCCCTCCTTGAACTCCACCCAAGTAAAAACAAAACACTGTGTAAATACTCAAGTTATTCATTTCTAATTAAAACTCTAAACAGGATGACACCTGCAATAGAAAAAGGTGGCATTTTCTTTTTTATTTCATATATATATATATATATATATATATATATATATATATATATATCTCACACAACACCTTAAAGGTTAAGTTATGCAAAATTTATAGTTACAAATGACTTTCCCTCTTTCTGTTCATTGGAAATTAGCATCCAGAAAGTCTTCTCTACAAGTGCACTATTTCTTTCCCACCCTCGCTACCTGTCAATTTGGGTTCCCAGTTTCACCATGAGAAGTTCTCTATACGACTTCACAAATAGATACAGGAAAGAGAGAGAGTAATGGCTTTAAGTAAAATTAAACATATTAGTGAACATATATAAATTCGTGCCAAGTAAAACAGGGTCTAACAGCATGGCACCAAGTTCATGTGTTCTAATACATGCCTATTTACACCAAAAGCCAACTCTCTCGACTTTAAAAATATCATGCATAGTGAAATGGAAATGCTAAAGCCAAATTGGAAGGTTGATTTAAGGACCTACATGGATGAATACTTAAGATTATTCATCCAATAGCCCTACAAAGCATATTACCAGTTTCTCTATCAAAAAAAGTACAGTAGAATTTATAAATGAGATTTATTTGAAAAAGTGATTCAGAGGGATTAATCACTTGAGAAATGGCTATTTCTGGTATTGCACTTATTTTCAGTAATAGAAAAACAGCTTTCATGCTACTTCTGTCATTACATGTGCTACCCATCCTGTATCCTTGACCATCAACCTCAAAAACCTATGATTCCAAAGATATAAATAATGAAATTGATCCCTAAAATAGATTTCGACAAGTAATTTATTTCAAAAAACCTCCAAACGTGCTCATCTTCGAGCCTAACACAAAAGTACCTCATTCATATCCCAGTGACTGAAAATGTCATAGAAACCAGTGTTTAATAACTTGACTGGGTGTATTATTCCCCTTCCATTAATCCATCACTCTCCGAAGTGGTCCACAAACACTGCACTTTTCCAGGAAGCTACAGTAAATTTTAGATATGTGCCATATGTGGCTCTGAAGACAGGCCCTTGCCCATATGTTCAGGGCCTGAAGTGACACTCTCAGGTGCGAAGGGGAATAAGGCTGTGCTTCTAAAAGCATAGCGTGCCACCTGCCCCTTCGGCTCATTTTCATGTGCTTGTGAGGAGGCTTAGGGCATTTACTCCCATCCAGGTGAAGGTCTGCAGCCTCAGGGGAGAGAGGCCACATGAAAGAAATCACATGGCATGGTCAAACAAAAATAAGTGTCTGGGTGGGTGGAGGATAGAACAAATGTGTGCTGAAGCGAGTTTCCTCTGAAGCTATTTGCCTTTATTTCAAAGCTCAGTAAAGCCTGTGCCTCCCCCAACTAGATCACAGGCAGTTTACAGGCAGGGCCTCTGCCTTACACACAGGTGTGTTCTGCTCAGTGACTTGCACAGATTTTGAACACAGGAGGTGTTATAGCATGTCTCTGGGATTGAATCTGCTGCTGGGATGGTTCTGTTATACTGATAGAGAAACATGGGGGCCTGTTCCAGCCTGAATTAAAAGCAAAACCAGTGGAAGGCATCACAACACTGAAATACCTGTAGGGTTGGCAGTGTCCACCTGTGCTTAAAGCCTTAGGAGACCAATAATTCTAGTCACCTTTGAAAGGTAAATTGGTTTTTAAAAGTCAGTGCATTGTAATCACTTTATTTCTAATAGTCTAAAATTAAAAAAAATGTTCTACTGTTTTTAACTTTTAGCTTTCCTTAATCAGTACCTTTTATTTTAATGGAAAGTGGTTTTCTTGAATACTATGCTCTCTGCGTTTGTGAAAACGTGTGCAAATGTAAAAACACTAATATTTGAATGATGCAGAATTAAGTATCTCATGGGCCTGCCACAATGCAGTTAGAAGGGTCTTGAGCCTATCATTTATACAGCCCTGATCAATGTCTTACAGACAAGTATTAAGGAATGGTATTGCTAACAGTAGGAATCTGTAAATCATGCAAAATCATCTACTTTATTATGCTTCAGACTTGGACATTTATAGCAATAGGAATAAAACATATTCTAAGTATGGAAAAGCCATCAGGTTCTTCTTCCCAGCAATGAACAGAGTTTTCTCAAGGGGCAGATTATTGTATTTCCCTCTTCACTATGGCAGAGCAGAAGCCCCAGAGGCATGTGTGAGTGTGTGTGTGTGTGTGTGTATCTGTATCTATCTATATCTCTATCTATCTATCTATCTATCTATGGAGAGAGAGAGAGACAGAGAGAGAGAGAGAGACAGAGAGAGAGAGAGAGAGAGAGAGAGAGAGAGAGAGAGAGAGAGAGAACTTATTAACACCTTTTTAGGAATCTTTGTCTGCAGATGACTATGAAGGAACCCTGTGCTTTTAAGCAAGGCCCCAAGCACTTACTTAACAAGCTAAGTATCCCCCATCTCTTCTTCGGGGTTAACTTCTCAAACAGAGGAGATATTTATCTTGCCAGCCTATGAAATAACTGCCAATTTGGAAAACTCTTGCACATTAGCATTTTAAGAAATTTAATGATTTCTTAAATTTAAGAAATGCATGTGCAGGAACAGCAGAGGTGGCGTAAACATAAACACTGTGTTGTACCATATTCTGAAGAACTGCATGTAGTAAAAAAATTCTATACATAGACAGCAAGACGAGCTATCCGACAGATAATGTTTGTTCTGCTTCTTGCCTTCAGAGAACAATGAATTCAGAATGAACAATAGCAAATTCAGAAGGAATCATAGAGAATGAAAATGTTATCTAGTTGACCTTCAATATTTGTCACAAGATTTCCTGCAGGTTCTTCTGAATCCCAGGCTGGTACTGTGTGAGGTGCACAGTATGGCACAAAAATAATGAAATACTTTGGTTTCAAACATGAAAATGTATCATTTTCTTCACTAGAGATTTTTCCCTTTGCAGGCAGATTCTCCATCCTAAGTTTGGTTGCAAGAGATACCCTATGATCTGATAACTTTTATTTCGAAGGGTTCCTTAAATATGTTTCAGTAATTCCTTGTTCTTTCGATCTAATCTGTTTGAACTCTTTACACATCGCTGAGCAAGTAGGCAAACACACACACACACACACACACACACACACACACACACACAACTTTACCATGAAGAAAATCAGTGATTCCACCCACTCAGTTCCACCATATCGGTACTTCAGTTTATATTTGCAAATTTTCCATTCTTCTAAGAATGACTCTCAGTGTGATCTCCTCTGGGTATTTATAAGAAGCACTAATAATTATGTTCTTGGCAAGCTCATGAAAATTAAACCAAAGCAAGAATGAAAAGGAAAGCGGAACCCAGTTCATAGTGAAGCTCTCACAAGCTTACTCATCTAGAAGCAGTATTCAGCTACACATTGTTATTGCACAAAGCACTTCCAAAATACGCTGTCATTTGGCTCAAACTTAATGGAAGCTTAGGATTGTACTTTAATGACTGAAACAGTGACTTTGTCTAGAGTAAGATATGGAATGAATAAAACAGGCAAATTGTCTTCTTTAAGCCAGAAAATTCTCTACTCTAAAAAATCATGTCTGCCTGACAAGCAAGAGGGTACATCTCACAGCAGATCCTAGAGCATTTACATTCTCTCAGATTTCCATATTTCATATTGCTTCTTTTTCCCTAGACACAAAACAACAACTATTGATTCAATATCACCCTGCTGTCTATTTTAATTGAAATCTTCAGCACTTACAAACATGTCAAGAGTTAGTAATAAAAAATACAACTAAAAGCTCAACAAGCAATAGATATAGGTCTTTGGGGGATTAGAAATCGTATTCCTTCACTTGATTTTTTAGTTGTATTAATGGCCACAGATGGAGATGCAGTAACACTAGGAATTAGACTCTGCTCAGCACAAAGTAGAGAAGGTGAAACATTCCTTAAATGTAACCTGCTCCAAACTGACTGACCTTGGCGATGAAAATACCTACTCTGACAGCCTTTGGGTTCAACCATTCCATTTCTAAAAGGTGCTTGTAAAATACAAATATATTAATAAAGGGGGAGAAAACATTAAGCTAGTTTGAAATTAGCATTGACTTGCTAACTATCCTTGTGCCTCAGTCTTTCTGGGAGATGGGTCTACATGATCTGGAGTAAAGATTAAGGTTAAAAACCTGGCAGTACAACAAAAAGATAAACCACACAAGGGACTGTAATTAAATGGTGAAGAGCCAACAAGAAAAGATGTAAGGAAAGCTGGTGATTCTTCACAACTTTGGCAGGCAAGAACCATCTGCCTTTTACTTTTTCACTCTTTCTCCTCATATATGTTAGGCTATCATAGAGCTTGCTAGGTCATATCTCGGTCAGCAGATGAAACAACGGAAATAATTGCAATGCTGAATAACTTATGTTGGAAAATGTCTGGATAATAGCTATCATTCCTGCTGTTCTAAATGTTTCAGGCACTGTGTTAGATATTATTAAAACTTACCACAGCCATGCAAGGCTGATATTATAGCTCATATTTTATAGATAGGTAAAATAACACTCAGTAAAATTAAGTCGCATAAACATAGTCACTCAGCTATAAGGGATACAGATGGAGTTGGGCTCTTGTGTTTCCGACTAAAAAATTTCCCAGATAATTATTTGTTGCCCTCACATGCAGGGAGATAAACAATGAGCAGGCAGCTTGATGGGGGTGCAGCATATTCACGGGGCCCAGTGGGAGGGGGCCCAGGGGCCATCAGGAGAAATGCCACTGAAGTGAGAGTGAAAGTTAGCTCTTTAAGAAAGGGGTGGGAGGAAGAAAGGGAAGGTGATGTCAGGCAGGGGAACACATGCCTCAGGCTAAGGGGAAGGAGAGACTGAAAGGGTGCAAGGCCTGAAAGAAGTTTGGTGCGGGGGTCAGCTTTCAGAACCCCTTGCAAGCCCCCTTAAGGTTCTGGGAGGTTAACTAAAGGAGAACGTAAAATCCATGGGAAGTTTTACTGCCAGGATCATATTTGTATCGTAAAAGTTCATACCAGTGGCATCTTTAAAAAAATAGATAGATAGATAAATAAATAAATAAATAAATAAATAAATAAATAAATAAATAAATAAATAAAATAAAAGCAAAGTGTAGGTTGGGTTGAAAGCAGATACCGGAAGACAAGGTCGTAGAAAGGGGCAGCCATTCAGATCAAAGTCACGGGCAGAAGTGATGGGGGAATGTGCCGTGGAAGGCAGTGAGATGTTTACATAAACTATATGCCAATTTACATATATATAGATTCATGAGACTTCTATTGGCAGAAAGAACTGAACTTTGTGATCTATTTCTGTCATGGAAGAGTGGGGAATGAAGAGTTTCTGGTTTTAGGAAGTGGTCTGCTATTTAGTGAAACAAGCCACAAAGCCAGAGCAGTGCATTGTACCATTTTAGACAAGGCTGAGTTGGATGCGTTGCAGTTACCCGCATGGTGCTGCCCATGTGGGCATACGCAACAAGTAAGCAGTTCTATCACACCTTGAAAAGGAGTAGTGATCTAGCGATGCAACCACAGTCTGAAAAAGGATGGAGCGGTCAAGTGCAATGGAAGTGCCTGGTTTCAAAGAAGCCAGTGGGAGCAGGAGAGATCCCAAGGTAAGGAAACAAAGATTAACTGAGTAAAATTTACATTGTGGCACAATTTATAATGGGAAGAAAATGGGAATTTCCATGTTCATCTAGGTTTATAAAAAAGGGGTGAAAAAGGGAATAACTGATAGAGCTTTCTCCAAAAATAAGTGTCAAATACATTGTATACAGAGTCTAGAACTTCAATTTTGTTCTGTCCTCCAGGAACCTTAGAACAGAAGGATAAGTAAGCCGCAAATAGCAAAGAGGAAACAGGACATAGGACAAGAAACAGCAAAATGTTATAGAACGAAGGGAATAAAGTATGGTGCTCTGGGGTGGGGAATTTCAATTAACAACATAAAGCAAGATATAGGATACTGGAGACATCAGAGATGAAAATACACATAAAAGACTTTAGGTTTCTGTCTCTCTCTTGAATATATAAATTTATATTCTGCAGACCATAGCTATCTGAAAAGAAGTGAATTTATGCTGAATTTTCTTTCCATATATGTTCACCAAAACAAACAAAATCATGAAAAATACCTCTTATGATTTACTGTTAAAATAATGTATATAATGTATGATTTGCCTTTAAAGCCAAGCTGTCATTTACATTACTATCTTCATGATACAGATGACACATTAAGATCATAATTCTAATATTTATGAAAATAATTTTTGGAAGTTAACTAGACTTCCTGTGATCATTTCACAATATATACAAATATCGAATCATCATGTTGTACACCCGAAGCTAATACAATATTGTATGTCAGTTATACCTCATTTTTTAAAAAAGCAGAGAAAATTTACAACTATTTTTGAATATTAACTTCTTGAATCTTCATAAAAACGCAATGAGCTACATATTATCATTCCCCTTTCAGTGGAGGAAACTCTATTCTAAGATGCTCTGAAATTATGGTACCTCTGAACCATCATCAATGGAAGACACAAACTGTTGATTCCCCCACTCACCCACCTACCCACCTTGGAGAAAAAAATGAACGACTCTAGTTATAACACATAAACTGGTAAATAATGATGGAAAAGGAAGGGGAGGAGCAAAACAATAAAGTTTTTTTTTATTTCCTTCTGACCATGTACATAGAATCACTTCCAAAATTCTCTTCAAAATATCAATAATAGCTCACTTTAAATTGAGGACACATAACTTAGTTAACAGAATAATACATTAAAAAGAAAAAAATATCTGCTATTTTGAAATTGTATCATTTCTATTTTCATATATTTTAATTTGCAAATGAGAACATAAATGTATCCTATTGTATGAACACACACACACACACACACACACACACACACTCACACACAGACAAGAAGACGCCCTCCTTTCCTTAAGCTTACTGGCATTTAAGCTTTTGCACATAATGCTTCAAAAGATATTGGATTTGTTACTGTTGAATTTGCAGCATGTCCTGGTTTTGCCTGAAAATTATTCATCTAAGAGCTCTGAAAGAATTAATTATAATAGCAATCTTAGAGGTTAGATTAATTAGTATTAGAAAAACTTCAGAGTTTTTGAAGCCATCTTTTTCTAATGCACATACGATAGATATATGTAAGTTTTTGACAGTTATTATGTTAACATTCAATACTTCAAGAAGAGAGAAAATGTAAAATGTTGTGCTTCTTTAATGTTAAAAAATCTTGTTGAAATTAAAACAACTTGAAGAGTTAAAAGTAGAAATAACAGGATTAAATTCACCCTAAGAAAAATCAAAATCCTTATTTTCAGAAATTATTATATCCCAGCATCTGTCATCTCAGCCAGGACTGAACTTGTATTCAGTAGATGATTTAAAAGATAATGATAACTATTTTTGCATAGATTAATCAGTGAATATGTTGGCTTGAGCAATTATAGGATAAGCGTATTCTATTGTTGAAACCATCAGAGAATATGATTTCGAAAGTATCTTCAGGTGCTAAATTTTGCTAAGAGTTCTCACCATCACATTGATCCCACTATGAAACTCAATTTCCCTTTGGTAGATTATATTTTATTGTTTCCACTTAACAGTCTTTGAACTAGTTTGATCCCATCTGAGTTTTTGCCTTTGAGGGAAATATTACTCTTACTAAAAATGATTCTCCTTTGCTCTGATGTTTGTGATATTATTATAGTATACTTATTGAGACATCAAATATAAGAGTAATAGTTCCTATAGAAAGCACTGCTCAAAATGAACTCTAAGAAGTTCTAAACAGTTTATAAATGCCAAATGGTTTTTCTGAAGATTCTTGTACATTTGTAGAGATTTTAAGGTAAATATGTGTGCATCTGAACAGGTCCTGTGAGCAGAATAAGTAGTCAGCATCCACATTCACTTAGTGCCTTTAAATTTATAGTTCTTCCCCTAGGAATTTGGGGTAGATTCATGGAATTCTGTATCCTAGACCTGAGGTGGGGGGAAGTGTCGGTCGAAAGTGTCTTATTCTAAGAAAAAAATAATATCCAAATAGACACAGAGCAAGCAATACAGAACAAATAAATATAATATTTTAGGGGAAACTGCAAAATTCACATATTTGCTAAAATGGAATCTATAAAAACTGAGTCTTATTATTTTAAAAAGAGAAGTTGCAAGGATATTTATAGAGGTCTTATCAATTCTCATAAGATGGCTAATGTACTAAATGAGGCCAGGCCAGCAATTCACTTATTTAAGAGACAAGCACTTACTTGTTTAGAAGAATGGATGACACTTAAAAAACAGCACTAATTAACAAAAATGTGATTATTTTTGGACCTGATATCTACATCTATTCTGATTAGCTAGCTGACTAGATGCTATCTATCTGTGTACCTCTAAGTGTATTTTTGTATCTATGTTTACTTGATTTCCTGCTCCCAATAAGATGCACAGTCAATTATCAATTATAGTCACTAAAAAAAGGGATGGGATTTTACTATCACAATGATAATAAAGCTTTCTTGGTAGAAATGTGTCTCAGGGAGTTATTTATGGAAGAGCCCTAGCCTCCCTTAGAGATTCTTTCTCTTCAAGGGTGACAACAAAGTGTAAAACCAGGAGCTCACGTTGTGGAATGACAGTGCTTGGGTTCAAATCATGACTCTGCGACAGTGTAGAATCCTCGATTAATTAACCTCCCCACTGCTTTGTTTCCTCCTCTGTTAAAGGAGGATGAAATGGAGATACTATGAGGATAGTATGGGATACTATCTGTAAAGCATTTAATGTGGGGCCTGTTACTCCGTGAGAGTCAGTGGATGTTTTGCCACCACCACAACCATCATCATCATCGTCATCACCCACACTCTCTCAATGACAGGAAATATAGATTCCACTTAAGCTTTGAAGCCAGCACTGCTGGTGCATGCATTATTTCATATGCTGCTGACCCTTGAACAATACGGTTTGGACTACAGCGGTCCACTTATACCAGAAGTTTTTCAACACACACCTGTACTGTTTTTGCTCTGAGGTTGGGAGTCATCAGATGTAATAGATTGATGGTATGCATTGGTTATATGTCATTTCATACTGGGAACTGCAGCATCCGGAGATTTTAGTATCCACAGAGTGGTAACAGGTCCTGGAGCAAACTCCCTGTGGCCACTGAGGGACAACTGTTGTATTTAAGTTTTGGTGGAGTCAAAAGTTACAGGCAGGTTTTTGACTACATGGGGGTCAGTGCCCCAAACCCCAACATTACTCAAGGATCAGCTGTTTACTGTGTAAGGCATTTGGGATACAAAGATGAACCAACTCTTTATTCTGTAACTATGTTACTACCCTATGTGTCATAAATTCTCAGATTCATGACCATAACTTAATGAAAAAGATATAAACCATCATCATTGAATGGGTATTCTTTTCTTTTTAATATTTATGGTTGAATATCAGCTTCTCTGAAAACTGATGGTGTTCAACTCAGGGCACAGCTATTTATTTGATGTGCCTCATTGATTAGTATTATAATACATGTAGTTTGACAGAATTACCCCAGAAATTCTGGTATGTGTTCTCCAGGTTGAAATCCATGGTTCAATACACATTTTCCTTAGAAAAGCGGCTGCTTCATTGCTAAACAGAATTAGCAGGGTAACCTGAATGTGACTGACGGGCTTGGGTGGGAGGAGCTAAGGTGGACTCTATCCACAGAGAAGCATGGCTTTTTAGTCTTGGTGGCCCTTTGGACTAACTGGTACGGGACTACTGAAAAGTAACCAAATGTGTGGAAGTACAACAAGCCACTGTATGTTCTTTCTTGGAATTCAATATCATTGATACACTGTTTGGCAACCTTTGCCCTTGAAGTTACAGCAGACAAAACACAGGCTTAAGTCCAAAATCCTAGCTATAATGATGTTATCTACCATTTATTGAAGACCAAATAGATGTCACACACTCTTCAAAGAACATCATATATATATATATATATATATATATATATATATATATATATATATATATATATATATAATCTCAAATATCACAGAAGCTTTATAAGGTTTTTATTATTATGTTCCCTGTCTATATCAGAAAATTGAGGACCAGGAAGGTTAAATATCTTGCACAGCATTTTACAAGAATATAATTTGAAACCACTATAACTTGAAGTCAGGTATATTGGAAAGAAGATTCCAGTTAACATTGAACATGTATTTATTGGAGGATGTAACTTCATGTGCCTTATGTAATTATGCTATTCTCTTCACTTACAAAATGGATAACACGAACAACATTAATTTTGATCATTAACTGGCATTATCAACCATGATACCCATTACATAGTAGGTGCTGAGAAATACCTTCTCCCCGGGTTGGTCAGTGGCTTACTACCCACTTAGTAGGTATCACCAAGTGCTTCCTAAATGAACAAGTTTCTCCACCTTATTCAACAAACAATTATTAACCTATATCGTCATCTAAACTCTACAAATGCAAAGATAATGCCAAATCTCTAGGAACTCACTCACTATCTAGTGGTGGAAAACATACACAACAATATAATCTCATAGACAATGCATTTTAAAGAGGTTGGGCTATATAGGCTGAGTATATTTGTTCTATACATAAACAACAACAAAAACTGAGCCAATATTTAAAAATGAATACATTCATATAAATATCTGAAAGTTTTTTGTGCTCCTGAAAAATTATATTGTGAGCACTATATCACTACATGGCAATCATTGGCAAGTGCTGAGTAGCAGCTACAGTCTTTGACATGCAGCAGGTGTCTTTTGGATAATTATAGATAGAGCCCATACCTGCCTGTCTCTTTATTTCTCCTGTCTGCCAATTTGTGTTGCCAACCCTTGTAAAAGCCTTTAGATTCTGTAAGAATCAGGACAAGGTCTGACACAGTGTTTACACAGGTATTTACTATGCATTTATTGAATGAATTAATAAATGAATGACAGACATTCAAAGGGATGCACAGTAGTTTTTTAATTAACCTTCCTTTCTTAGATTCAAACCAATTTTTTATCCATTGGCAACTGATCTAGGGAAATGACTGAGAAGATATGAAGTGCTCAGCATGACAACACTTGGAAATAATCACAATGTGCATCTTACAGGCCCTTGATCACCAGCACCATAGTTGGTGATCAAAGCAGAAATGGACTTAATCCAGTGCATTGACGCTTATTTGCTGTGTCTGAGGGGCTTTCATTCATTCGCAGCACTAAGTGAGGCCTTCTCTTTGATGCCCTTTCCTAAATGATGGTTTAAGGAACACAGGCAAAATAAACACACACACATATACATACAATATTGCTTTCACAAAAAGAGGGGGGGAAAGGATATTGAATGAGTCCATAAATAAATAAATACGTAAAGACATACTTTGACTTCAGAAAGATCTAAGTCTAAATCCTGCTTCTTCCAATTTAACTATAGCCAAATTATTGACTGTTTCAGAAATTGTGTTTCCTTTTCTCTAAAAAATAGAGATGATAGATACGTAGCTTTTATATTAGCTCTGAGCATAATTGGTGTTAAACCCCCCAAAAGTGGACAATCGACATACTCAACACATAATAAGACAAATAAATTGCGGTGTTCTTATTTTCCTTCCTTCTTTCTTACTTACAATTTTATGGACTTTTTTTTCTGACTCAGTACTAGCCTCTGAAACTCTGTAATTATGAAGGTGTCAATAAAAATTCAACAGTTAAATTTTATTTACATAGTGCCAGTTTGTATTCAATTTAAGTAGTAGTATGCCTAAAAAAATAGCTTTTAAAACCATTAGGAAACATTGTTTCTAAATCCTTATATTTTACGTTATCTGGTATTTTCTCTTTTTATCAAAACATTATAAAAATAACATTATTGAAAACAAATTTTTTTATAACTTTACAATTTTTATCTCAGTTTGTAAATAAAACATATTTGTTCAACAGACACATATATCTGTGTGTTTGTGTGTCTAAGAATACATATATATGCACTCACATATGAATATATACATCATCTGGGAGAAAATTCTAGGCATTTAAACAGGATCCACAAAAACAATATCTTCAGCTTCCCTGAAGTATATGATTGAATGTTCCTTATTTTACTATAGTGACCCCATGCTCTCCTGTGCCAAGTGTGCAAGTCCCAGCAGTGAATTTAAACCCAATCTCATTTTAAGTTTCCATTGTACTCAGCATGATCCTCATTTTTCACTGCATTGCCCTCGTCAGGGCCATGGTCTAGTCTAGGACTCTGCTACCGATAAACCAGGAGCTGTAATTGAACTTATAATTACATATAGTTTTCCTTCCACCACAGAAGTATTACTATAAATGAGAACAAACAGACTTTAATGGTTTGAAGTAGTGGATAATCTTAAATAGCAATACCAGCATGCCTATGATTGATGTTAAATCGTAACACTGTGTCACTGGCTTACCTGTGACCCTCAAAGAGTAACAAATAATTGTATTAATAATGTCTATACCTTAGCACACCTTTGAAAAGGGCTCTTAGATGAAGGCATCACCTAGCACAGGGATGCCCACGTCCTGAAACTAAGTGGGTACTAACTTAAAAATATATGACAGCTTTTTGATAATTGCAAACAAATGTACTCTCCTTGTTTTTTGGTGTATTTTCTTTTTTTTTTTTTTTTTTTTTTAAGCAGGGGCCTTCCAACATGTATTGAGCGAAAAGCGTCTAAGGGGCATTTCGGCAGATACTCACAACATAAGCGAGGGTATTCCAAGTTCACGAACTTCACACTGTTTTCTTCTCCCTCCTCCTACACGGCTATTGCCCTAGAGAGTTGGGCTCTCCAGGGTCCCTCAAGCACCCTGAACCAATTCTAGGTCCAACTTTCTCTTTCCGGCTCTGGCCTCCTTTGGTATTCTAAAACAACAAGCATGGGTGTACTGCTGTCTTTGTGTAACCACCTGTGGCCTAGAAACTTCCACTCATTTATGCAATAAATATGTGCTGCCTACTGTGTGCTAGCATTGTTCTAGGTGTTGAGGATGAAGAATAAGCAAAAGGAAGTTTAGGACCTCACAAATCTTACATACCAATGGGGAGATACGAAAAAAAAAAGTGAAAAATAAAACTGTACTGCGCCACCAAGTAAGGACAAGTGTTCCAAAGTAAAAATACAGCCAGGTGTGGAGTGCA
Organism: Hipposideros larvatus; assembly: GCA_031876335.1. Lineage (NCBI taxonomy): Eukaryota > Metazoa > Chordata > Mammalia > Chiroptera > Hipposideridae > Hipposideros > Hipposideros larvatus. The sequence continues at coordinate 210,938,647 of CM063089.1, read as the reverse complement.
GCATGTTGTGGAAAATGATGGCAGAGAAAGCAGCTGGTGAAAGAGGGCCTCTGACATGTGGGTGGAGACCGGATGAGAGGCATGGGTCTAGTCATGTGGGTATCCTGGGAAAAGAATTCAGGGACATGTGGGTCTAAATGTCCTTACAGGACAATAAAGCTATTCAGCATCGGCCTAATCAAACACAACAACACAGGGAGCTTAATAGAGGAAATCATTTTGAATGACAGAACACATTTATCTCTACTGTTGCACTGATTTACTGATTAACATGGTTTTAAACTTTATAGAAATTAACTTTGAAATGACCGGCTTCTCAAAGGCTTTCTGCTGTTTTAAGGGCATTCTTATATAACATCAACACTTTCTGTTTATCTACATATGTTTTTTTTTACCCCCCTGGGATGGGGCCCACCACTTTTACTATATGTTAAAAAAGTGTAACAAAAATAATTTGCAAAGAGGAAAAATGCCATTTATAGGGAGTGTGGCTCTGAATTCGAAGAAACCTGAATATGAATTCTTGTGCTACTCATTATCTGTGAGACTCGAGGCATTCTAGTCTGAATGTCTGTGCTCCACTCCCTAAATTCAAGCCTTGAAACCCTAATCCCCAAAGGAGGTGGTATTAGAGGGAGAGGCTTTTGGGAGGTGATTAAATCATGAAGGTAGAGCCCTCATGAATGGAATTAGTGCCTTAGAAAAGAGACAACAGACCTCCCTATCTCCCCTCCCCCTGCGGGAGGATACTATAAGTCTCACCCAGAAGAGAGCCCTCATCCGACCATGCTGACACCCTGATATTGGACTTCCAGCCTCCAGAACTGTGAGCAATAAAATCTTCTGCTTATAAACCACCCCGTCTGTGATTCTTTGTTATATTAGCCTGAACGAACTAAGGCAGGGCAAATTGCCCACATCACTTGACCTTCACTATTATAAGTCTTAACAAGAGGCAAACATCCTCAGCATTTTTCTGGAGGGATTTCATGAGGTCAGGTGCACAAAGTGATTAAGCCCTGCTAAGCACTCCAGAGGAGCAAAGGAGACCACAGATGGTGGGTGTTTCCATGTTTTATTCTATTTAACTTTTACAATAGCCCAATTTACCCAATAGGAAATGAAATCCCTGAAAAATAATTTCCCCAAGCTCACAGCAGAAGTGGGGAGTTAAACTTTAAATGTAGGATCTCGACAACCACAAACATCTGTTTTGGTTTTGAGTTTGTTTTTTCTGTTTTGTTTTGTTTTGTCTCCTATGTCACATCATAAATTATAAATGCTTTTGATTCTTTTTTCTCACCTGTCTGTCATACCTAATCACTCTCTAAGACCTGTGTATTATTTTTGTTTTGTTTTGAAATGAATCTTTTATCAATCTCTCATTTCCATTCTCACTGCCAGCACCACAATTCTGAAAATTATCACCAAATAATAGAAATATGATGACATTCAGATAAGCCTTTTTGCTTCCATTTCCTTCTCTATCCCCAAATCAGTTTTTCCAAATCACTTTGAGAACATTCGCTGACTCAAAACTGAGTAGAGCATCAATAATACAAACTAATTCCATCCACCCTCAATCATTTCCCAGATGATGTGGAATGAATTTTCCCTCTACTATTCCTCATGGAGCAGAGTATATGAACCTTCTCTGAAGTCTCCTCTATAAAGGCTTCCTTTAAGATAATTTACAATATTCTTGCATAAAATCTTTGGAGGGGGGAGGTTAGAGAACCTTGTTGGCAAGCAAAATCTGGTTTTTCCTGTTTATTGTTATCATCATCATCATCATTGTCATCATCATCACAGAAGGAAATGAAGCTACATCGTGCAGAGTGGACAAGTCAAATGACTTTTTAAAATTTATTTTCTATTTTTGTACTCATGTATGGATAGATGATGTCAGGTGAAATATGAAAAAAGGAACAAGAGGTTAAACCTTTACCTTTAAACAGTGACTTTCTTCCTCTAGCTTCCCCACTGTTTCCATTCCCCCAGATTTAGCAACCCAGAGGTGTCCTCTTCGATCACAGCAATTATCAGCAGATATTAGTTTTTCTGTTCATTTGACTGTGTCCGTGAAAACGTTGTACATCAGTTATCGAAATGATTGAATGAGCAGAAAAACTAATACCCACTGAACTGCAACAGAGAGAGCAAGAATGATGTATTAATCATATCTGTATATATACCTAACATAGGTATAAAATAATTGCTACATTCTTATGCAAAGAAGCTATGGTTTGAAAATGGCAGGGAAAGTATTTGAAATGACATGATGACTGATGAAGAAAAGATTGGTGTAAAAAATACAAGCCAAATATATTTTTCAATTTACTTTTTTGTTATTTCAGAACCTTTGTCTTTCAGAAACTTTCTAATGAAACAATTTGAAAGGCAAATCAGCTAATATTCTCATTTCCCTTCATGCTTCTTACCTCTCAACAAAGTCTCAAAAAGAAACACACTTTCTTTAAAGGCGCATTACAGAAATGTTCGTAGTGGGTTTACAGATAAAGAAAAACAACCTCCTTACTGCCTTACATTTTCTAACACTTTCAGGTAATTACCTGAAACAGTCCTGGTAAGGGCAGAATTCACTTCTTTGACTCTGTCTTTTGGGCTGACTCCAAAAGCAAAGGGACCAAAATAAGGAAATCAATTCCTGCCAACGAGTGCCTGAAAAGCTCTCGCTAAATGAACTGATGTAATCTCAGGGCAAGACTTGCAGGCAGCAAAGCCAGTGGAATTCTCATTACTCCCGAATCTTGAGGAGAGAGAAGGAGATGGAGTGCAGCACTCCAGCAGTTCCAGCTGGAGGAAGTCAAAGATTACTGATAAGACGTAGGCCAGAGAGTGCTCCCTCGCTTCAGCGTGGGTGATGTCTTACACTGCTTCACCAGGCCCCTGGTGACAGGAATCCAAGGTACCACGATCAATCTTACTTGCCCCCAAACAGATAGCAAAACACAGACAAGAAATTGTAAGGATTAGATAGATTTGAAAAAAAAAAAAAAAAAAAACACAACACATTTAAGCTAGTGACCTGTGGCCCAATTCCCTCAACGTGCTGCGGGAAAATTCCAGTGTGTGTCTCAGAATGGGTACAAGCATGCTACAGTCATCTGACAAAAGAAAATCCTTCTTTGCAGTTCCCAAGAATGGTAAAAGAGAAATTTGCAGAGGATGCAAGATTCCTTTCACAATGTGAGCCATCTCAGATAACATAAAAGGCAAGCACCATCCCTGCCATTTCACTGTGGGACTGAATATTGCACATTGTATATTGTTAGCTTGCGTTTGCCGAGGCAGATACATGCTGCAAAGAAAGAACAAGATAATCAACAGGAACTAGAAACAATTGCGTGTTCTGTACAACATCTGGAGTGCTGGTCTTAAAAAACTCTGCCATTTAAAAAAAAACTTGCAAATTATATACAGATACATTTCACACAGCAATCTAGTGAATTATAAAATTATTCTGAAATCAGAAGTATTGGAAGTGAATCTGTGTCCTAAAATGATTGTGGAGAAATTAGCTAAACATGCTTCAGCTTAGTTAAATTGATAATGTAGATTTGGTCTTTTCTAATGTGCTAGAGAACAATAGGATATATTCATTACTTTTTTTTCTTAAAAATGGGAGAGAAGCCATTTATGAAACATGCATTAAAATTTCCCAATCAAGGTCAGAATTTGCTGTTAATTGGGAAGTAGTTTCAAAGAAGGAGAGTAATGTTGGTATTATACTCTACACATATTTCAAGATTTCAAGGTTATGTAAATCAGCATAGGCTAGATTATGCTGCAGAAAAGAGCCTTCGAAGTGTAATAGTTTAGAGCAAAAACAGGTTTATTCCTCTCTCCTATTACAAGCCCCTCGCAGGTCAGCTCAGGGCTCTGCTCTGTGCTGCACGCACTTTGGAATCTTAGTTGATGGAGCAGCTACTACCTGGTTGCCATGGTAGAGAGAAATAAAGAGATCTGGACAATCTCACCCCAGCAATCACATGCTCTAGCCAGCTGGAATAAACCCCACTTCCTCCCACAATTCTCCCTGTCCTGTTCACAAGGGATCAGCTGACCACAAGGGAGTCAGGAAGCATACACATCAGAAGCAGCAGCCACCATTTATTAAGGACCAACTACAATATATGTTAAGTGTGGGAGGCGCTTTCTCCTCTTTATGTAGTGTTAATCCCAACTGTATCTCTTGGAGATAGATATTGGGTTGTTGGAAAAGTCATGACACATTTCTGCAACGAAAAAACATAGAAAAATATGTCATGACTTTTCTGACAACCCAATATTATTAAGGTTCTGTTTAGTTAACTTCCCAAATGAACCTGAGGCTCATAGAATTTAAGAAGCTACCAAAGGGAAAAAAAAAAGTCATTAGTGGCAGACAGTAATCACCCTCCTATACCAAACAGATGATCCTCTCATTAGGTTGCAGGTACTATTTAGTTCTTCACTTTAAAAGCAACAAGAAACACATGCTGCATGCATACGGCCATTTCAACTTGACTTTGTAATTTTACATAACAAAATGTTTGTTAAATAAATTAATGGTGTAGAACTAAAAGATGATTTTAATAATTTATTTATAGGGAAGGAAAGAGCAGCCTTACTTAAAAAAAAATGAGGATACTCTGTATTCATTACAACTCAAAAATATACTACAAACAGGTTGCAGAGCTACAGGGAATATGATGAATTGACACGATATTTATATAGCATCAGGAGCCTGTAGAAAAAATGGGGAGAGAGGGAGAACGTTTTGGCATAAATTATTCAACAACAACAAAAAAAGAAGCATGATGCTCCACTCTTTGAATTTCCCCCTTTTTATCTCTTTTCTTTGCTTGGACTGTTCTCCACGCCTCGGTATTAACTTCAGAAAATAGTCCCACCTGGTCTGACTGCTAAAGTGCTAAAGGCCTCTGTTGAGCAGCACCTTCAAAATTGCCAAGTGTTCTAACTCCTTGGTATTGGAAAACAGTAGACTGGAAAATTACAGGAGATTGGTTTCCATAGACCCTTGTTTACAACTGTAGCTTGTAACTAGACAGCTCCAATTTGTTCAATGGCAAGTGACTTTTTTGAAAATCTCGAGATCAAACAAACAAAAAACCTGTGTACAAATTTTAAATCTTACTTATTCCTTCCTAAAGGGATGCATTTTACAGAAATAATCAGCCTGAGCACCAGTACAAGAGCCTCAAATATTTTCTAGATTTAATATAAATATTATGAGCAGCGGAAGTTATCTAAGTAATAAAATAAGAATGGATAACTATTTTTAAAAATCTAATAATAAGTTAGTGATTTTATCACATCAAATGCATTAAACTTCTTTGAACTGAAGTCTTTTCATCGTAATGTATTAAATTAAATATCTGTTCCTTGTAGAATATGATTCCGCTAAACTAGACTAAAATAAAGTCATGGACAAAATCAATATCTCTTACAATAATCAAAGCCTGCTGAGGTTTTAATCTAGTGATCACGATAAACGTCTCTCTTGCTCATATTTTTATTTTCAGGTTTAGAGTTTCTCTAAAGATATAATTTGTTGGCCTTACAAACTTGTTAAATGTACTTCACATCATTTAGGGTATCCAAAGGGCAAAATATATACGTGCCTGTTTGTGTGTATATGTCTGTATAAAGAGATTAAGGAAGATGATGATAGATAGATGATGGGTAGGTAGGTAGATCGATAGATAGATAGATAGATAGATAGATAGATAGATAGATAGATAGATAAATTGCTATGTAAATCTGCAGAAATGGAATCCCAGTGAACCTAAGGGATTATCTGATTTAAGAGAGACTTTATCTGATTTAAGAGGAAAATGTTTAAACTGTCTGGGGGGAATGGTGCAGACATTGGATCTTGGGATTACTTCTCACGTAAAACTCAGAGAATTTGGTATCTTGTCAGGAAACTGAAATGAGGCATGCTTACATGATGCTAGTCACATATTTAAGCATTCTTTTATTGCAAGCCCACTAAATGGTGACAGATAAAATTTAAAAAATGCAATGTTCTCCCCACAACTGAGGAGAACAAGAGTTTAGCTATGTTCACTTAAAAAAAAGTTTTTATTTGTCTAATTTTAAAATAATACCTGAAGACAAGTAATCTTTCACTTAAAGTACAATTATTATTTCACAAATTCTATTCAGTTGTCTAAAATTATATTCTTGTTTCAGATATTAACTGAACTTGAACTCCAATAATAACATAGTGAAATAGAATTGAGCATGGAAACGCTTAATTATGTCATATACATATCTGTGAGGGCTAAAAATTCTACTAAGTAGCCTATAATGGTACGATGTAGATGATACAACTTTAAAACTAAATTTTAGTTTCAAAGGTCAAAACTTTCACTGGTAAATATTATCTATCAGCACTGCTGCTTTGGAAATGAGGAAACTGTGACTCAAATAATAGATACAAAAATCATAAAGCCATGTGGTTGAGGAGAGAGCAGATTTTATCACACAATATGCTTTCGCTTGCTATGAAAATAATTTTGATTTTGTCACTCCTTTCATGGTACTTTAATTTTTTTCACTAAAAAATAAGACAAAGTATTAAAGAATATATTAAGCTAAATATTTAAGCACCAAGTTGGGAAATAAAAATCAGTATATCTTTTGAAAGACTAAAATCTAGAGAAGTCATGGTTAGAAAAAGAGCCTCTTATATTGCTGGTGAGAGCACAAATTGACACAAACTTTCTGAAGACAATATGGCTCTAAGAATCACGTTACAACATGTTTCCTTTCACGAAGCACCTCTATCTTAGGAAATTTATTATTTTTTAAAATAATGTGTGTGCTTCATGATGTGAGGGTTAAAGTTCTTTCCTCACAGCATTTTTTTCAAGTAGAAAAGAGCTTGTGCGTTTCTAGCCTTTCAGTTCAGTGGAACACTTGACAGCCATTAAAAAGCAGTCATTGTAAATTTGGGTCAGTCCATTTTAAAGCCCAAAGAGGAAGTATGTTCAGCTTAAACCACATACGCAAAAGGGTTCTCTCTCTTCTCAAAAGAGCCACTCTGTAGCCATGTGATTCTTATTTTCTTTTAACTTTTTTTTTTTTTTTGGAAAAAAAGTTAAAGAATGAAACCAAGATCACCAGAGCTAAACAAAACAAAACGAAACAAAACAAAACAAAAAAACCCAATAAAACAAAAATCTGAGTGCATTAACTTCCTAGGCAAGGGTACACTTGGCAGTAGATTACTGATTTAGGGAAATAAGTCCAGGGTTTTTAATGCTACTATATATATATATATATATATATATATATATATATATATATATATATATATATACATATTAAGTAATTTTTTTGGGGGAGGAGCAGTATCATTCAAGTAATGCTAAATAAAGATGGAAAGCTAGTTCCCTGGATTGGATTAAGTGCATGATTTAAATGCAATAATTCTCTACTTAGAAAAGTCTTCAGGTAGTTCCAGTAAAGGTCTGGCATCCTTTGCTCACTCGAAGTTCATAGTTCTTTACTTAGTTTCATTTTATTAGAACCAGTTGTGGTGACATAATTTCAGTTTTGATAGCTCCTAGGTAAATACCTCTATAAACAGCACATATTTATCTTACAGTAAAATACCCCAAGAGAGAAGTGTAAACGGAGCATACTAAATACAAAACAATACTAATTATTTTCTAATTTTACACAGCACTGTCATAGATAATAGTACTAATAAAATCAACATATATTTAATAAATATTAACTCATTTTAATTTTCTTTAAAAATGTTTTCAAGTGTTAGGTCAGAGGATATTCTAAAATATGATTTTTATGTAAACCTTATTAATTAAAAGTTTATTTTTCCAAAAAGCAGTTATCAACAAAAGCTAGTTCTGCATGCCACATGGAATAAGTGTTATGCTAAAACCTGGATATATAAAGATGCCTTCTCCTTGCTCTCTATTAAGGTGTAGGAGAAAAGAGAACTAAAATTTATTGTGTTTAAAAAATTAAAAGCTACATATTCATTACCTTTAATCACAATGCTTTAAGGTTTGGATATTATTATCTCCATTCTACATGTGAGGAATCTGAAATTCAAAGAAATTAAATATCCTGTCTCTGCTTCTACAAGTAAACACAGGTCAGCATTACAACAGGTGTGCTTGATCCCAAACCTCAAATTCATTTCTGAACAGCATGTTACTTAGTTTAGAATCATCTAACAAAAAATTGAAAGCAAAAAAATATAAAGGAAAATTTTTCTTTCAAATATTTGTCATTGTGACACATTTAACTCATTAACAACTATACATGTTAAAACACTAAACACAACTATTTGATGTTTTCCCAACATGTTAAAATATGAAGGAGTAATCCTATCAGGATATATTCATGTCTTATTTTTTTGTCATCTTCTCCAAATAATTGAACCCATAATAGTAAGTCTTTAAACTTAAAACTTTCATCTTATCTAATTAGAAAGTTCTCTAAACAAAATATGGTTTGGGGGCCCCAAAAATATAGCTGGACAGAAATGTGAGTTGTACCCCACTTGCATCTAGGGTCCTACTGACTGTTGCCATCCCTCGGGAAAATAGTTTAACTCTTTCTTTTGGTTGTCTTTGGGAGTGGCTCTGGATCTTGGGAGAGCAGTATTCTATGCACCCTTTTAGGGGGTGCCTCTTGCTTCCAAATGGATGTTCAATACTGCCAGGAAAATATATCTCTATCTCTATCTATCTATCTATCTATCTATCTATCTATCTATCTATCTATCTATCTATCATCATATATCTATCTATACTCTTTGTCCCCACTGAAGCCTAGCAAGATATTCAAAAGTTTTTTTTTCTTTTTTTTAAGTAGCTGTATAGTCAGAAGTTGGCCAAATTGTCAGCTGATGTTTAGAGCCTGATAGGAATATTTATTTAGGCCTTCTTCCATAAGATAAAATGAAACTATATACCTAGTTTATCTCTAAACAACACAAAGCTTCCTTCCTTAAATTTTTAACTTTCCTTAACATTTTTAAATTAGAGAAGTTTTTAATGTTTTTGTAAAAATAAAAGCTAAATAAAACCACTTTATTTGCATTTAATGCTCATTTTTTAAAGCATGTGATAAAATGCATTTAACTTAATAAATGATTTTAATAAAACTTGAAGTTATATTAGTAATCCTTTTATAATGAATCTCTTGAGTGACTACAAATAACCTTTGTCTCAAAAAAGGATATAATTTAATTAAGACAGCATCATATACTATAGTAGCATCTTTCCCCATCCCCCAAATTCCTCTAAAACCCCAAATGCACAGAAGTGAATTAAATGTAGAGGCAAATCTTATATTTTGCATTCATGTTCAGTGGTGGAGAAAACAGCCTAACAGGAAATAAATATAGATTACTGTTCAGTTTTCAATTGGCTTAAAAACTATATTCAAATAATTTGTAATTGATGACTAAGTAAAAGATACATAAATCAATAAATCAGAATCACAGGGCAGTAGGATTACACTCTGCGTGGGAGGGTCAGGCCAGTTTCAAGCCAGCTCCACTCTCCCTCACTTCCCAGTCCAGGCTGGGAATGCACAGCTTGATCTCATCCCAGTGCTTCTCACACCCTATCATAGGCCATCACCTTTCTCTCTGAGTTTGCTCTCTGCAAACCACAAACATTTTATGGAAAAGAAACCATTCCACGTATTTAGTGTGAGGAAATTTCACCTGACTAAATTGTTTTTTTGTCCTCATGGAGGCTAAGAATAAACAGTACTGATGAGAACAGATTTAAGCAGATTAGTTGATAAAGAATCTGTGATGCTAATTGTCCTGCTTCTCTGAAAAATCCTGAAATGGTCAAAAGCAGGGTCTAGTCAAGGAATATATTGGGCATGTGAATGTCATCCATCGTTCCTATTACATCAGATAACAGACTAAGAACCTCTTTTGACAGATATCCTGAAGCTTTCCTCTGTCTCTTGACATTCTGAGATCCAGGATGATGCAAGAGCACTCCGAGTCACTGGCAGTTTCTTCATTTTTATCAGCCCTGGCACCTACTATATGAAGGTTAAACAAGATAGAAAACATTATAAATACAAAAATAGGTATCTTAAATAAAATATGATTGTTTTCTATGTAGAGGTTTTTAGTGACTACATATTTGTATTTTGATTCATCATGAACTAAATTAAGAAATACTTGCCCCTTTGTGTATCTACAAAGATAAGTTTAAAGGTGCCAGTCACAAGACTTAACCTCCACCTGGTGTTATGTATGACAAAGCATAACTGTTGTGAAACAAAGAGAGGCTCATTTTACCTTTACAGGTTCAAAAAAACATTAATGTAAGTCTGTCAATAGATATCATGAGGTTTCTGAAATCAGTAACATTGAACGTAAAGAGAAGTGGATAGCCTGTTGTTGTTGAGCATGAGAAGTATTCACACACTACAGTTTGCATGAAAGTTGCCTTTACTATTTTTAAACTTTTTCTCTTTGGGGCTCACAATTGTTGCAGGTATCTACCTGCTGTGTTTGTTTATAGTGATTACAAAGAACAAGCAAAACAACTGTTTTATGTTGAGACTTTCCTATTTTATCTAAGTATGGCAATTGCCACTGATTAAATTATGCAGAGGACTTCAAGAACTCATTATGTTCAGTCTTAATGTATATTTCCTCTTTAAATTATGCATCTTAATAACTCTTCTTTTTACAAAAAAAATCATTGTGGTCTGTAGTAGGTGGTTCTAATTATGTGTTCAATTTAGCTCTTGAATGCAAAAATCAAATAATTGCATATAAATCGGCCCTCTTTAATATTTTCCCCAAGCATTGGCACTCGTATTAGAGTTTACACACAGGCAATGTTAAAAAGGACATTCCCTGTCCCATTTTCCAGAGGTTCTTATTCAATATGTCTGGAGCAGTCTTCCGTATTTTATAAAGCTTTTAAATTCTAGGTAGTCTGGCATATATTTTGACAAAACATCCTTCTAGCAAATGGAGGCAATAATCTTAACATTTAAGATTTACATATTCATTTCTGCAATTTCACACACAAAATAAGACACTTTCTCTTCAGATGTTTTTCTCTTTAAGGGAAATCACCTCTCCCTGCCCAATGGCCTATCTCTGGGCATAGTAGAGAAAGCAGAAAGATCCAAATTATTTAATGACAAGAGAATGATCAGATTTAATAGACTAGGAATACCATTTCCCGGCTTCATGCCTAACCACTGGCAGTATTTTTTTTTAGACAAAATGAATGACTACTACCTTCCAAAGCACAAAAGAATTATTAGTGTCTAAACTCACTAAATATTATAAAAAGCTAGTGGATATCACTGTGTAATATAATATTTGACTCTTAGGTTGGCAAGATTTAAAATATTTAAAACCGATTGTTTGTACTCTTGGTAAAACCTTTGTCGGAATTTAAATCCATATAATGATGAAATAGTAATTTGGTAGTGTCTATCAGAGATAACATCATAATAATCTTTTATCTGGCAGCCTTACTTTTAATATTTGTTTCCTACAGAAATAAACCACAAATTTATTAAAAGTGTATCAAGAAAAAAAAGACAAATTATTCAATACTAAGACACTGTTAAAAAAATATATGGTTCAGTACCCTGTGATCCCAGTAAATTACCCAAGTTAAAATATGGTTAATGTAATTCAGTCCCTAGTGAAAACTGTAGAGTTTTATATATGACTTATTTCAGACCACTGAGAGAAGTTTCTCTGAGCAGACTAGGAATGAGTCCTGGCCTCTGTGTACCTATCCTCATGAAGATACCAATCCCATTATTGTTGGCAGTGGAAAGGAGGCTTTGCACGGAGCAGGGGAGGTAGTTCTTATGTGATATACTTCCAAAACCTAGTGCTGCTGTTAGGGTCAATATTCCAAAATTTCTACAACTCAACATGTATTCTGTTGTGTAATAATAAGTAAATACTGAAATTAAAAATAAATCTCAGTATTTGTATTATAATGGAAATGTCTGTTAAGTGCTGGAAAGTTTCAAACAATGCATATACAAGATGATTCTCAGCAGCCAACAGTTTAATTCATAAAAATGTAAACTTTGATTGCATAAAGAAGATGTGGTACATATACACAATGGAATACTATTTCACCATAAGAAAAGATAAAATAGTGCCATTTGCGAAAACGTGGATAGATCTTGAGATATTATGCTCAGCTAAATAAGTCAGACAGAAAAAGTAGAGAGCCATATGATTTCACTGATATGTGGTATATAAAACTGTAAACAACAAAGGACCAAGACAAACAAACGAATAAACAAAAACTCATAGACACAGACAATAGTTTAGCGGTTACCAAAGGGTAAGAGGGGAGGGGGGTGGTAGATGAGGGTAAAGGGGGTCAAATATGTGGTTATGAAAGGAGAACTGACTCTGGGAGGTGAACACACAATGTGCTATATAGATGATGTATTACAAAATCGTATACCTGAAACCCATGTAACTTTTCTAACAATTGTCACCCCAGTAAACTTTAATTAAAAAAAAAAACAACAAACTTTTGAAATAATGGTTGACCACCTGCAAAAATTAGTTGTAAATTTTCCTGAAGAAAATTATTTGCTTCTACAAAAGTACATTTAAAGATGCTAAATGGATTCAGTGAAATGCATGTCATAGAGTAGCCCTTATCAGACTTTAGCACCCCAAAATCACACAAGGACCTTGTTAAAATTGCAGAGTGATAGATACAAGTTGTCTGTGGGAGGTGGGGCTAAGGATTTCAGTTTTTGTAAAGTATCCAGTGTTCTTCTCGTGCAAGTTGATTGGGAATCACAATTTGAGAAAGTGTCCCCAGAACAAAGTTGAGGTTAATGGGTCTAAAGAATTGTTCTATGAGGTGTTGCTGATGACCTCCTTTAAACATAATCATCAATTATATTATGTTGAGACTTCATATATCAAGCATCAAAGTGTTCCAAAATCCATCAGAAGGTGATGATCACGGAACACACTTGAAAAGTAATCAAAATAATTCTTTTTTTATGTGAGACTGTCTAAAATTGACTAATTGAATTTTGGTAAATATAACAATTTTATTTTTCACCAGGTGAATGTTGAGCCATATGATCTGACAGTAACTTTATGAAGACTCATATCAATAAAAGCTCCCTTTGGTTCATGCTGTCAATGACTTTATATTTACTATTACAGAAATAACTAACTGTGGAGAGTTGCAAGAAAAAATTAAAACACCATCCTAGTTTATTCTACTAGAGATTATGATATGTTTGATTAAAATACGCTTCATGACCTCCAAAGGATTTGCAGATTAGGAAGAAAAACATGACATTGCATATTATGAGCAACAAGAGTGAAAATATGAAAACTATTAGAAATAATCAGAAATTTCTTTGAATGAAAGTGGAATAACATGCAAACAATGGTATCAAATGAAGCTGAAACATAAAAATTCCAGGAAATTTTAAAAGGTAAAACTTTTTGACAAAAATCAGCCAATCATTGCTCACATTCTAAACCTTTATAATTTAACAGTTTTAACTATTATATAACTACTATAATAACATAACTATTATATAACTGCTATTATCTCATGCAAAACTATTTCATGTACAATAAAATTTTTTCTAAAAGTACATATCTTTGAGATTCATAGTTTTCTTGTATGCTAACTAGATTCTATTACATCCATTTTAATATTATAATATTAATATATGTATATTGTTTATACTCATGAAACACCCTGGTTTTCAACATAAAAATCTGTTTTCAGGGGGCAGGGGAAAAAAATCTGTTTTCATTTCCAGTATAATAAAGCACTTCTACTAAAAGTCAATTTCTTGAATTGCTTTAAGAGCTTTTAATTTCTCATGGTAAAGCTTGAGGCTTTAACCATCTGGGTTACAGTTTTGCACTACAGCGTTCTTGATCCAAGACTTGGTCAACATATTGGGTTCTCAGAAAAGTCATGACGCATTTTTGCAATGAAAAACATAGAAAAAAATACGCCATGAATTTTCCGACAACCCAATTCTTTATTTCATTACATTTTCTATCTATCTATCAATCTATCAATCATCTATCTCCCTATGATAGAAAATCTTATGAACTAAAACTCAGTACAGGAGAGTTTTTCCTTGAAACCTAGCCAAAAGCTACTTATTTTCTGAAGTACCTATAGGTAGTGCCAATTATAAGGTTAGACAGGGGAAGAGAACTCAAGACAAGTACTATAGAATGGTTCCACTCAACTGTAAAATTATAAAGCTCAAGCAACAAATGAGAAAAACCTTTGAAGGATGCATTGTAGTTTAATGTGTGTTGGTGAGTATGTATAATCTCTGAGCAAAAAGGAATCAGGTAAGAGTATATACTATGCAAACGATTGTTTTAAACTCAAAAAGAAAAAGGAGGCAAAGAAACTTATGAGGACTATGCTCTCAACATTTATTATTCTCACACTTGGGAACAGGAGAATCCCCTGGTACCTGATCAGACACTCTGTAAACCTGAGCTGGAGCCAGGATTTGCTTGTCCTAAGTGTAGACATTTTTTAAGTGCCATGCATCATCCCAATGGGAAACAGATCAGTTGTCATGTATACTTCTATTTGCAATCCCTTAGTGTGTTAGTGTGATACAGACAAGAAAAAACACTGAAACTTCGTGTTTCAAATATAAGGCTTAGAAGCAGACAGCCAAATGATGGAAAAATTTCAAGACACCAAGAATGTAATCTACCTACATGTATCATTTTCAACATTTAGTTTTCCCTTTTCAAATAGTTTGTTTTGTTCAAAACTTCTCAGTCATCCTAAATTTAGTACATTTGCTTTTCTTGGGTAACAAAATTATTGTTCTTTTTAAGTGTGCATAAAGAGATAGGTTACTGAAATCAGTACTGAAAGGGAAAGAAAGAAGAGGGATAAAATGGAGATATTTTGATTTTACATAAAGTTAAAGAAAACTGACTGATAAAGCTTTTATTACCGTTCACTGGGCAGGATATAAGAGGATTCTAGGACATTCCCTTCTATACTCTTTTCCTCCTTTTTAATTCCTACATTTTTTACATAATATAATATTTGCGTTAATTTAATTAAATATCTTAAAGGCAAAATGTGATTTCTTAAATCTGAACCACATAAGGGAGTGGGGAACCTCAAAAGCTTTTTCAAAGTTGCTTTGCTGTCCCCAGCTTTTCTATTGTAACAATTTATTGTTCCTGGTGGGACTGAGGAATAATTAATGTTTTCTTTCTTAATTATAAAAGGCACTTTTCAGAAAGTTTCCTAAAACCTCTCCATCTATTTTCACATCTAGTTAAAATTCAACCCCACCTTCTTATTGTACCCCAACTCATCATGTCTATACATTGATTTCTGTGCCTTTTCTTCCATATTTTTATACATAACCTGATATGCTATTTGCATTAGATTTAAAAATCTTTTCAAAAACATCCATTGTTTTCCTTATTAGCAAGAATAAAACACTCCATCTCAATATTGTATCTAGAACTGTTCAAATGTGCTCTTTTCATTTATTAAGAAAATAATGCTAATTGAATGACACTACTATTACTACCACTACTGCTAATAACACTAAATGAAAGTATCAATATATTAAAATACATCAAAACTGTAAGAATATCCTGCTTTATTTTGTGGAGTACTGTCTAGACCCATTATGCAAATCTATAAATTTAGAGTAGAGATTAGAACAATTTGGAAAGAACTGACAAAAATTATTGCCAAGGAAGTAATATGAACATATTCATACAATTTCACATATAGAAAGGTTTACTGTAAATAAAATGTAAGTTTAAAGAAAGAAATAACAATTAACATAAGCAAATATGTTGGCTGTCTAAAGCAGTCCACTTATAATATCTATTCTTCCAAACACTTCAAAAAAGCAATTGGGGGTACAGTCACGATAGTGTGGGGGACAAAATATGTGCTGAGTACTTTCTATGTGCCGGATATTGCTCTAAGTACTTTAGCTGCATTATTTCAATAGCAGGTGTCAAGGATAAATGCAAATATCCCATTTGGAAGAGTGTTCATATGTGGAGGTTTAGCAGAGTGAGGCATTTGAGTTTGTGGAAATGAATAAGGTTTAGTCAATTTGTGAGAAGCTATGCTTTTCATTAACTAGGAACATGCACCTGTATGTTTGTAAATCAAACAGCTGTATGATGAAGCAGCAGCAGAAAACTCCTTTGGCAGAAAGGGTCACTTGGTTAAGGGGAAGACACACTTAAATCAGCAAGGACTCTAAAGCACAGGTGCTGCACAGGCAAAGCAGAGAGGACTATGGGGACAGAGCGGTAACTCAGAAACCTGGGATGTGGGTTCTCCATCAGGAAAGACTTCTCAGCTGAAGTGGTATTTGAACCAAGAGCTAAAACATGAGGATACGAAATAGTATTTCTGACAGATGAGTTAGCTTGTGAAAAGAACTCTTTAGTTTCCATGAACACTTAATAGAAGTGATCATAAAATTTTGTGAAACAAAGCTGTGTTTCTGAAGATTACTGAAAGAGGAACGGTAGTGCATCTTATTTACTCAAGACATCACCAGCTACTCGCAACTTACGTACAATACAGAGTTGATTTTCCTATTCAAAGTAACATAAGACATGTTTATTACCAGGCTTCAAACTTGAAGTAAATATGCATGGTAATGACAGGGTAGCTGTTGAATGTCTGATTAATATATCCAAAATCAGAATTCTTCCCACCACATCCATTGCAAACATCTCTGGCCTGATATTGGAAGAGGCTCCTGTTGAGGTTGTCCTGTTTCTGAACTTGCTTTCCTCCAGTCTATTCTCAAAAGTGTAAGCAGATGAAAATCGAAGTGAGATTATGTTATAGTTAAAAAATATCAATGACCGGGGCCGGCCGAGTGGCGCGATGGTTAAGAACTCGCTTGGGATGCCAGAGGGCCCCGGTTCGGATCCCACATATGAGGGCCAGTGACACTGCCCTCCACAGCTAAGACGCTGAACAACAGCTCAACCTGGAGCTGGGCTGCCATGAGTCGCCGGCGACGGCGTGGGCTGCAGTCCCTGTGGCAGTGGATTGCCATGGGCTGCCGTGTGTGCCCAGCAGCCAGCGTGAGCGGCCAGCAGCCGCAATGAGCGGCCGTCCAGAAGCCGGCGACTGATCTGCCTCGCCAGAGAAGAGCGCAATGATGGTGCCAACTTGGGCCAGTGAAACAACGTCCTCCACAACTAGATTGAAGAACAAAACGACAGCAACTTGTCTGTTCCCCTTTCCCCAATTCCCCAGCACTGTTCCCATCCCCCCAATTCCCCAATAAAAATCTTTAAAAAAAAAAAATATCAATGACCTTTAATTTTATGTAATGTCCTGAGAGGTACCTGCCCCCTCCCCCACAATCATCATCACTCATTAAACTCAGGCACTGTCACTTTCCTTCCTTCAATCTCCCTGCTCACCCTCCCACTCCCCCACCCCCCCCCACACACACTTGTTGTTAATTGAGCATGTAGGAAACTTCCTACCCCAGGACCTTTGCCCTGTTGCTTTTCCTCTTTCCCTCATTCTCCCCAGATACCCATGTGCCTGCTTTCTGAGCTATTTCTGTGATGTTGTTGTTGTTGTTGTTGTTGTTTTTTCCAAATCATTTTGATGAGGTGTCCCTGATCACTCTTTAGAAAAGGTCAACTTCTCTCCTCACCCCCTGGTAACTCCTTAACCTTCTGCATTCTATGATTAATTTTCTTATAACATGCATCATTGCTTGATCAAAATTTTACTTTTTTTTTTCAGTCTCATCCCACTCAAATGTAAACTCCATTTAAAACAGGAATTTTTTGTCCCTTTTGTTCTCTGACATACTCCTGATATCTAAGAGTATTTGGCACACAGTAGATGCTCAATAAATATCTTGAATGAATAAATGAATAGACATCAATGCACTTCTTTGAGAAATCTAGATTTAAACTTAGAATCACTTTGCTTCCCTCCCATTCTTCCATCCTACCTGTTATATCTCCCCAAGTCTTTGATTCTTTTGTCGACATGTTTCTCTGACATTGCATTTCAGTCACAGCTGTTAACACTTAATATTAACATTTAGGGCATAGTATTTCAGTTGAGTTAGTACAGTAGTCACCCCTTATCCACAGGAGATACATTCCAAGACCTCTAGTGGATGCCTGAAACCAAGGATAGTACCAAGCCCTATACACTATGCTTTTTCTATATATACATACAAATAATAAATTTTAACTAATAATTGAGGCACAGCAGTAAGAGATTAACAGCAATAGCTAATAATGAAATACAGCAATTATAATACTTATATACTATAATAAAAGTTATGTGAATGTGGTCTCTCTCTCAAAATATCTTTTTATACTATACTCACTCTTCTCTTTGTGATGATGTGAGATGATAAAATGCCAAGTCTATTCCTGAGTCTGTGTGACAACCCCTCACCTGCAGTAAATGGTTCAGCATCACTTCAGGGGATTTCTTGCTGAAGACTTCATATGGGCTAAATGCTTTTTGGTGCCACAAGTTACCAAAAATCAGAGCACATTTTCTATGTCTTCCATGCACAAATTTAATGCATTTTCCATCTTAACTAAGCACTTATTACACAGCATGGCTGTAACTTGTTCAGTTCGAGGTGCAACAGCAAAACTAGCACAGACTGGTTTTTCCTTCTTCACCATTTCAGGGAGAGAAGATTTGTTCTTACCGCGGATCTTAGCAACTTCAACACATGTTTTTCTTCTTTCCTTAAGTTGCAAATTTTCAACTTTTCACTTAAAGGAATCACTTTAGAGCTTTTCTTCGGCATGTCTGAGTTGCCAGCATCACCATTCTTGTGCTTTGGAGGCATTATTAAGTAAAATAAGTGTTACCTGAACACAAGCATTGCTATACTGCCACAGCCGACCTGATAACCGAGTTGGCTACTAATTGACTAACAGGTGGGGAGCATAAACAGCGTGGGGACCTATGCAGCGTGGGGGTGTTACAACATGGGGGCGTTACAGCGTGGGAATGTATACAGTGTGGGGATGTTATAGGGTGGAGACACTGGACAAAGGGGTGAATCCAGTCCCTGGCAGGAAAGAGGGGGATTCACAAGATTTTGTCAAGCTACGCAGAATGGCGCACAATTGAAAACTTGTAAATTGTTTGTTTCTGGAATTTCCCACTTACTATTTTCAGAATGCAGTTGACCACGAGTAACGAAAACCACAGAAAAAGCAGAAATGTGGATAAGGGAGCTACTTTACAGTAGACATTGAGTGGGTTTGTGTAGCCAACCTGCTCCTTTAAAAATCCATCATATGTATATTAATTTACATTAATTAATAAATTTACATTAATTAATTGACTTGCATTAATTAATAAACGTGTATTCATTATAAATGACATTTTTATATAAAAGCCTCAAACTTGTCAATGTCTTTCCATTAGAAAAAGTACAGATCCCAAAACATGACACTTCCCAACCCCATGATGGAGTCTCAGCTCCTGCCCTGCGTTATATGCTAGAGCTGGCGCATCAGCTCCAGCCGCCCCATCAGCCTGGCCGAGTTTTTTTTCAGTCCTGCACTGGGTCCTGAGCCCCTCCTGCCTAATGGTCTTTTTCCCACCTCTTTTTTCACAGGTGTGAGAACTGCTTTGGTCTCAAGGCTCTGTCTTCTCCAGTTCCTCCTCTTTCTCCTTCAGTAAATCTCTTGTAGGTCTGTTCCATCGTGTTGCCTGCCCTCTGGGAGGATTTGAACTGACACACCGCTCCTGAAAAAAGTTTTCCAACTCTGTTTTGCTCTTCTTACAATGCCCTCCTTCTCTTTCTACCTAAGTGTGACTTGGCCATAAACTGACAAATTCAAAGCTCAAGTGTGCCTCGTATATATCCCTTCTGTAATCTTTCCAACTTGTGAACTTTTATAAATATGATTTTATTATAGCTCCTCCTGTACAATACCTCATCCTCCCGTTGGACTTCAAGCCTCTTGATGGCAGGAACCATGTCTTATTTATCTTCATAAAGTGTGAACACAGCACCTCGGAAGTAATAGAAATTCAATATACATTTGATGAATTAGATTGCTGAGGGTCTTTTATTAGAAGTGTGTGAGACTGGGATATCAAAATAAAGTCCTATTTATGATCTAGAGCCCCTCTTCACATTTATATCTAAATCTTTCATAACATTCCAACAAATCAGAAAGCAATTCTCTATTACAGTTCTGCCGTGGTGAGTCTGGATCTGATCCACAAATAAGAAATTAAGAAAATGTCACTTTACAATAGTGGGCAAAGTCCAAGGCTCATGTAAGTAATATAATTACTATGATTTTAAAATATCTGAGCAGGACTCACATATTTTAAATACTGAAGATCAGAATAAGGTGGCTTGGAATCAAGGATTTCTTAAGAGCGCAAAAACGGGAGGCATTCAGGATAGATAATCACATAGGAAAGAAGAGGTATATTAAGAAATTATAATATTTAGAAATGTAGTCCTATTAATCATTTTAAAATATGAAGACATGTATGAAGCATAAAATAAAATAGTTTCCAAATGTTTTCTTAAATGGGAAAGAAAGCATCTTGGTAAATTAATAAAATTTATAATTTATCAAATTTATTAATGTAATTTAAAAAATGACTTTATCACTCCTAAGTCATTGTCAAAGCTCTCAAAACTTTAAGCAATTATCCAATAAGCTGTGATAAATATTTTGTTACTATGCATATCTTTCATGTAGATTTCAGAACATCTACTTTGACATTCTAGTGGAAAAAGTGATAAAAGGCTATTTGAATCCAAATTTTCAAAAAATTCTATCGAATGGACACATGCGGCATTAGGAAATTCTTTTGGCTAATTGTCAATGCCCAAAGTTCCCTCTTTGTGCATCACTATGATTAGCCATTTATTAAACTACTATATTTCTAGGAAGTGTTAGTTTTTAGCCTAATGCTTTTGACATGTAACTATGACCACGGTCTGCATTAAGGAGTATTAGCAAATCAAATTCAACAAAACAATTTGGGATTTCAGAAGGAATTAGAAAATAAAACGAATTATATTTAGGCAAACTCCTTTAGAATCAATTGCCCAATGTTAACAGCCTATTAGGATGGCAGTCAACAAATATAGTTAGTGTACTGTATAGGTTACAGAAGTGTCAACAGACACACAACCTGTGAAAGTCTTTGTGAATAATATTTAGTTACATTATCTGTGATATATGTATTTGTCCGTAATAAACAAACACATAAAATTATTTGTGTGATCTTGTTATGATATCTACTAAAATAACGTTTATTATTTTGGGAAAAAGTACAGTAAGTTTTTGATTAGCAAACCATTAAAGAGCTGTCCATCAATCTAACTTAATGTAAGGTGTTCTTATATTAAGGCAGTAGTGAGGGTAAAACAACTTTTGGATTTCATTTTGGAACGAAGTACCTAATTGTCCTAGAGTTTAAATATTGTTTAATTTACTTACTGTGTTGGGAATAGCGAGACTGACTCAAAGATAAGACAAAATAGAGAACAATGGTAATTCAAGAATGAGTCACATGTAATAAATGGCTATTTGTGGTGATTGTTTTGTTTTGTTATGCATTTAACCAAGCATCATCTGTAGTTAATGACAGTCTCATAGAAGAGTATATATTTTTATATGATTAATTTTGGGGTATGTTGAAACCCTACAAATGTAATGTAAGCTGTATTCACTGCCATGTACTGCAAATCTTTTGTTCTTAAAATAGTAAAATTGTAATACCTTTAGTGTTAAGTTTATTATTAATATCTGAAAAGAAACTTTTCCACTCTACTTTTAGTAGTTTTCTGGTGACTGACGCAAGAACCAGGAGTTCAGCTATTTTCCTTTATCAGGTTTCTCTTAACTTTCTTTTAATCAGTGATCCTGTTTGGCCTCTGACAAGATTTAATTTAGGTCCTGTACACTCAGACACTTTGCTTAATATTTTGTCAAGTCATGGTTTAATTTTTAAATCAATACTTCATCCATTATTTTATCTCTTTATGTTCTATCCATTATTATAGATTTCTTTTTTTCCCCCTCAGAAATCATTTGGAGAAAAAAAAAAACCTCATTAAAAAACATATTTATAAATGGTACTTTTTATTATTGCAGAGTCTCTGTGTCACTATAAAAAAATCAAAATACCTGTTCTCAGAGCTCATTTACAAATTCCTAAATCCTTACAGACCAACACAGTGCTGTTTAAATAAAAATTGCCCACAAACTTCTGAAATTATTATTTCAGATATCGATTTCTACTTGTTCTTTTGTTAAATGAAAACCCAGGTCCAAAAAATATAGTCAAATATCTCTGGAACTTTCCAATGAGCCAAGTAATTATTCAAATTAGATTATAAAACTGAAATAAAATTAATGCAAACTCCTTGAATTTTGGTTAACTCTGCAAAAGGTTTACATATTTTAGCTGGGTAAGCTTAAAGGAAATACGTAACTGTAAAATGTACAGTAAGTCTCTATGACTTGAAAATAAATATATTCTGCATCTATTCAACTGAATATACAGATTAATAACTTATGTATTATTAACATGCATTTATTACCTCAGTTGAATTCCATTTTATAGAGTTTTGCATAATTAATATGGTATTTTAATCATGTTATAATAACAAAAGTCAGCCTGGAACCATAACTGGGTTAGATACACTTAGAGATGTCCAGTGGGAAGCATTCTTATATCAGCTTTAAATAAGTAATTAGAGAGAGCCACAAAAAAATGTGTGTCACTAGCATTATTAAGAAAAGAGAACCTACATATTAATTTAAAATATCAACATGCAACTGGGAAAAGAAAACATGACCGTTTAAAATAATATATACACAGAGAATTATAGGAAAATAATCAGTTCTGTGGCTTCTCATTACTAAGTATCCTTAGGAGATCTCATAAGACCAATATGTTTTCTTTTTTTTTTTATCGTGTTGTTCATATACTAATAAAAAAAAACAAGAATAAGGAAATGGTCAGCAGAAAAAGGAGCACAGAGCACAAAGGATGTCTTCAATGGAACATGTCTGAGTATATATCATGTTAGTACAAGATACTCAGAGCTGCGTCTATGACACCAGACAGGGCTGTTTTGGAAACTGCTCTTATGAGACGGAAAATATAAATGTGACATAGCTCAATTTACTAGCATGTCTTGGGAACACTCATTTTGAAATAGCTTGACAATTTAGTTTAAAAGAGATTTTTAGTCTACACTGTATTTCAATTTTCCAGCCCATGCAAATTTCACCTAAATGTAGAACCTGTATTAAAACCCCAGTAATTCCTGGTATATGTTGTCATTTACTCTTATAATTGGGAGTATATTTATTGATTGGAAGCTACAAGTTTTATAAACACATGTTCTCAGTGTGAGGGGTCAAAACTTAGAAAATTTCACTCTCTGTGTTTCCCTTTATGGGGAAAAATTTATGCTATGAATGAAGCTTTACACAAACATTGTAAAATGGCTTCCTGGTGGAAATGTTCCCTGTACAAAAGCAATCAAGGTAGATATGTGTATATTGCCCTGAGAATCCTATGTAGCGTTCTAATCGCTACAAGGAGCAATGTTGTATGTCCTTAAAGAAAGATTATCAGTAACATCAAGTATAAAAGAAATATTTAATATGCAGCTACTATGTGCTGACCGTTTTCAAATATGTATAGAATGTAGCCACGTGAACTATAAAATTCAAGTATTTACAAGAGACATGTTATGAAATCAATTAATTTTTAGCACTGATCAGCATTGTTAACTAATGAGCACTGGAATCTTAGTTTGTCAATATTCATTTCATACAAATGAGGTGATAAAATGCTAATTCTAATAACTGGCACCATGACCTAAAGAGAAATATTTTTCGAACAGGGAGAGATAAGTTATTTGATTGAAAAATAGTACCTTGAGACCTAACTCTTACTATGTTCTCTTTCTGAGACTAATAGTCTAATATTCCTTTAAATGATTTCACCAATAAATGACTTTATCCCTTGACTGAATGAGCTTGTTCAAAGGAACTGCCAAATGCAAATGACCAGTTGGGGATAGACAAATCTCCCAATATCGATTAGTATTTTCTTGTTAGCCAAGTTGACAAGAATGAATTCTCTAGAACCTCATCACTTATAAAGGTTATTTATTAATATCAAGTTTCAGAATCTGTAAGGTGAAAATAAAATCCAAATAACCCTTAACCCAAAAAGGACCCCTTGGGCCAACCTGTGAAACCAAGCTTGATATAGACTACAGTTTTCTCTCTAGTCATTTTTATATCTAAGGGAAACAGCAACACTTGATTTAATCAACTCCTAAGTAGGCATTACTGTGGGTAAAAACTAACCTCATGTCCCCCATAGATTGTTCCATGTTTTTCTTTTTGATAAAGAACCTGAAAGAATTTATTCTTTAGGTACAAAACATTTAAATTATTTAGCTTATTAACAAGGTATCCATATATTCAGGCTCATTTGCACATTTTCTATTTGTATGAATTGTAGTTGCCATGATTTAGATAAATTACGTCAGTCACCCGAAAACATTGTTCAAATTTCAGTGAGTGCAGCCTATTAATAGTGGCTGATACAAATTTCATAGAGTTTCACAGTACAAACACTGCTGCTAGTTGTTCAGTCCACAAATTACTATGTATTTATCAGTGACTGATCTTGGCATTTCTTTCAAAGCGCACAGACAGCAAAGCATACAGTTCCGTTTGCTTCTGTCTCCCAGCAATAAACCCACATGACATGTTGCACTAATGGATAATTGAAAGATGAGTTGTCCTACAAAGATGAAGGTGGGGCAGAGAAACAAAAAGTGATAACACCACAAATCAAATCTACATATAGTATAAAGGAGCTACTGAAACAATAACACAGTGAGGGGATGGTGTTCCCACTATTGTTCAAGAGACTCAAAACCTACAGCCAGAGGAACTTAGTGAAGGCAAAGTTATTGACTGAAATGAGCAACATGGCTGTGATGGAAAGGATGATGATGTCCCAGAAGATGTGACGCCAATAATGGAACTCTTAGAGATGCTTTAAAACATTGACACGGCAACGGATAAACGGGTTCTAGCTGATCCAAAAGGAGAAGGAAAGGAGTATGACAATTCTCCAAGGCATATTAAAGACACTTGCTCCATACTATGAATTATATGATGAGAAGAATAAGGCAAGCACTGTTTGTAAACTACATGCTAGTTTTCTTTCTTTTTTTTTTTTACAAAACACTTTAATCCTCAATGTTTCTAAAGTTTTAACTTATAGCATACAAAATAAATACTAGTTTTACAATTTGTTCATTTCCCTACACATAGATAAACTTCAGGAGGAGAGTTTCTAATGTTTGAAATAAAAATTTAAAAGGCGACAGAACAATTATAATTTTCCCCATCAATTATTAACATCTCTTTGCATGGTTTCTGAAAGCACAGTCATTTTTAAGGTTCCTCGCTAGTGTACAGCACTGGGACTGCTCGTATTTCAAAGAAGAGGCTTTACTGGTTCCTGTGCTGAAACCCTCCACTAGACTTCTGAATTTTAGGCCTTAAAAAATATCCGATATGCTCCATCAAAGCAAAGATTAAAGGATACAGAAATAAATCTTCTTAGTACCAATTTTGCAAATATGTGGCAAACCTTACTTTATTCTAGTCTATAGAGAGAAAGGTTTACACACTCTAATCTTCCCTAAGAAATAAATTTTAATAAAGTAAGTAATTTCACCATGACGAGAACATAAATGGTCAATACACAGTCTGAGTGTTAAAGTATTTTAAACGCTCATCTCTTTGTGTCCAGGAGCTGCGGCACACTTCGGGTCTGTAGCAGTTTAGCTCCAAGCTTTGTTCTTTCCAGTTGGCAAACATTGGCTGTCCATGCCTCATCCTCCGGTTACACACAATTTACTTATGCAACACAAGCCAACCTGTTATTTCTTCTGATGTCTTTTGGATCATCATAAGCACCAGAGACATTTTCATCAGTGATGCCAAGAACACTGGGAATATGTTAGTTTACTTTCGCTTCCTCTGTTGCTTAGTTGGCTGCTTCTGCAGCCACAGAACAAAAAGAGGATCATGCATGAAATACAGCTATTATTTATGAGAGAATGGCTGGCTTTAAAACAAGATAGATGTTTAGTATTCTGTGGATATTCCCCCACCAGATTGTAACAGTTCTGAAGGAGGTTAAATTGTGAGCCAAGACTGTCAAAATTTTCTCTTGATATAGCACCAAAATAGCCTGATCAGCCCCAAAAGCTGCTGAGCCTCGCTATTAGGAATAGCTGCTACTGTGCAATGTGAAAGATAGGGGATTTGGTCTGCTTCATCATTTAGTTGTTTTTTTTTTTTTGTTTTGTTTTGTTTTGTTTTTTCCTCCCAGGGTTATAGCCTAAAGAACAAGAATTTCTGCTTGAATGGCTTGATGGGACATTTATCTCTAGTTCTGTGGATGAGGTCTCAGTGTTGTTTAATGCACTACATTAACCCAGGCCTGATAGATCTCAAATCATTTTTGATGGAAGCTCAGTTTTACCCAGCTTCTCCAAGTGGGCATGCAAATGAGTTCACATGATATTCTAAATCAAGATCAGTCTGCAGGCCATCTACTCATTCACCAAATTTTATCAAGCATCTGCTATGTGCCAGTGATAAATCTTTCATGAAGACTTCAATATGGATAGACTGGCTTTTTTCTCTCTTGTAACTTCTCCCAGATTTTTCCTTAAAAGTTTGACCTAAAATAACTTAGAATTTTGGCAAAAGTCATAAGAAAACCCTAACAGTAAGGTAAGCATCTCAACTAATGATTTTTTAATTTTTGATAGGCTGGCTAACTTATCCTCCCCTAAAGAGGAGAGTTGTCACTATTTCTTCAGATGTCTTAAGAATACTTGGGCAACTAGTGTGATTGTCACTTTATCTCACAGAAGAGAAAGTGTTGAACAACTTGAAACATACACACCATCAGGGTTCAGAGTGCTTGAGTTGAGAACCAGGCACTATAAACTCTGTGAGATCAGTTGCATTATCCAATATATGTTTTAAAAATATTACTGAGTAGTTGAAAAACTCAATTGTAGTTCTATATCAATAAAAAGAACTCTGCAAGGAAGTCAATGATTGCAGTGCAAGTCTCTGACACTTGAATTAATAGATTGTAATTGAAATATATCCTTAATGGAATGGCTACGTATTTTTCTCATGTTTTCTACCTAGCTTAACAATTTTACTTATTTTTGTTCTTCAGCATTCAAAACTTCATTATAATTTTACACAACCTTTGTTTTCATAGCTGGCAAATGTTAATTCAGTCTCTACTGTTTTTTTTTTCCTATTTATGTTATACAACATTCTTTATTCACCCTCCAGTGAATTTATAAATTGCTAGCTCATGAAAGTGCCTGCCATGTGGTAAGCACATGGTAAGAACCAAATGAAAAACAAGTATCATTATTGTTTTTAAGTTTAATGCAGGATTATGCCTTCTAATACCCTTTTAATTAAAGTGTTTATGGCCAAAAACACTTCATATATATATATATATATATATATATATATATATATATATATATAAATGAAATTTTATTAGTACCCTAAATTGTTTCTACTTAAAGTGTTGTCTGGGGACCAGCAACGTTAGGATCACCTGGAAGCTTGTTACACAACCGGGTTTGCAGATAACCCCGGAAGTAATAAATCAGAACCCACACATTCACAAGTCCCCGGTAGACGCTTCATAGACATGTTAAACTTTGAGAAAGACTGCCCTAAAACATGTTTGTCTAATGGTAGTCTTCATTAGTAATTATTTAATTCATTCATTCAACAGATATTTAGTAAGTGGTTATTTTGGTTTTCCGAAATTCTACCGTTCTGATGGTTAGAGGTTATGGTCAATGCAAAGGGGCAAAGGTCAATTTGGAATAGCTAGCTGAGATTTCAGCAGGTTAATTAGCACCTCAGCTTGGGCTAAGGGAGGGTCACAGAAGCAATTAAGAAAAATAAGGAAGGGCAAGCCTATGTATTTGGGGTGCGATTAAATAAATGGTCCATAGCATGTGTCACCATAGTTGCATAAGAAGCTCTGGGAACAGTTAGGGTAAAGAGGTGTCAGACACCACATGTTAGCTCTGTACTTTGTATCCAGGCATAGCTCTATGCACACCTGAAAATGGACAAAAAATTAATATTGAAATGCAAGTAAATGGAGGGAATAATATTCATGTTCTGGAGGATTCATTTTTTGACCAACAATTTTTTTTAATAAAAATGGATTTTCTGAGTATTTAGAATAACTTTATTTTTAACTAGATAATCATATTTTAGTAGCTGGTTATTTGTCACACTGTGGTAACTTTTTATTAAAAGACATTAAAATAGTTCACAAAACTCTACATTGCTTGAAGGAAGAATGCAAATTTGTTTATCCTTCATATATTCATGGCCTAATAAAATACATGGGTAGAGTATATATTCAAAAATTTGGTATCTGATCAATAAAATTGTATTAAATGGAACTTGACTGATTCATTCACCAAAGACATAAACTTCTTCAGATGAATCACTGTTATCTCATCCTGGAGGAAAGAACCATTGAGACTATGTATCTTGGGCATTGGAAATAAGTAGCAAATATACAAAAAGCCAAATCAAAATACAATCTTATATAAACAGGTGATTATATCTCTGCACTTGTGTATAATTAAAGTGGAAATAAAAGACAAGTGATATTTGAATATCTACTTATTCATCCTCCACACACACTGCTTCTTCTTCTTATACTATTCTGCCTCTGAGTGTGGAATTGACTGAATATTAGGAAATAATACACACATCATTAATGATCTTTACTCCTCTTGATTTCAGCATATGTAGCCTGAAATAACCTTAAAACTTCACTACATGAAAAAAAAAATGAATGAAGGTTATGAATACACAGGACAAATAAATGCAAGAGAAAATAGGGTATGTTTATATACATGCTCTTATATAGAGTGAATTCTTTCTTCTCTCTAATTGTGCTGTTCTTAGCCTTCTTCCATGCTGCAAATTAAATATGATAGGCATCAAACAACCACATTTTAGATACTCAATTTCTTAGCTCTTATAAATAATCTGAGACAAGCATTATTTTATAGGTGAAGAAATGGAAGGACAGGCCAGTTAAACCATTTGCTCTAGGTCACACAGCTAGGAACTAGTAGAACCAGTCTTCAAATTAAGTGCAATTCTAATATTTTCACTGCAAATATTTTTGCTTAACATTAGAGAGACCGTAGGTCTGTAGATTTAAAAGTTATTTTTTTAGAATTTCATTGTACTTTCCCTCAACCCTTGATGTTATATATGCAAGTAGTTATAAAATGACTCAGTTTCAATTTCTTTCTCCTTTGAATGCTTCCTAAAATGTTTCATTTTGTTCCTCCTCCAATGAATTTGTAAATTCGTAACATGTTTGAATTCAATATTAATTTAAATAATTTCTACATCCTTTTGGTGCTTTGGAATTTAAAATCACATATGTTCTTTATTTAAATGACTTAGCTATTATAAATGTACATAAAACTAAAATTCAAAATTAAATCTATGTTTTAGCTATACAAAAATCTTCATAAAAATGCAAGAGATGAAGCTAATACAGTGTAGATTTTGCAAATTTAAACCCACACTGTTAGAAATTACAAAAGCTAAAGTTTATAACACTCCAACTACAAATATTATCACGTTTGTTGAATATGTGGATTGCCATGACTCATAGGACCTGCTGCCAATGTTGTTCTTTTACTGTTACATACAGATTTTTAGCTCACATGCCTAAGAACCTGTGATGGCAGTCACAACCTTTGAATATATTCATATCCAATTTGATCTGTCATAGTTTAAATTTTCTAACATTAATTGGATTACTAGGGACAAACTATTATATGTCAATCATTCTAAAAAATAATTTGAGAAATAGAATGACTGTAGGCTTGAATTTAGACAGCAGTGTTAGAGTGCTTTTTAAAATTGCTTTCTGACTTCTGCTTCCCTAGGGTAATTAATAGGTATAATAAGAATCAAAAATCAATATCTGTATATGGTCTGTAATTGACAGAACACATGCATCATCTTATATGACTATTATCTATCAACCAAAAGGTGATATTAACATTTCTCTTTACAAATAAGAAAATGGAAGCTCACTAGCCTGAGGGAAATACTCTGAATTCAGGGGCTGTGAATTAAAATCCCACCGCTGTTTATTACACCATGGCTACCTTTTCTGCATATCAGAAACCCTACTTATATCAGATACAGATAGGTATTCAAGCATCCTTTTTTTACTTTCATAACCAATACAATCTGTAACTTCAGAACCTCCTACAAGGAAACACTATACTGTTGCTGTGAGATCACTGCCTGTCACGTCACGCAGAGCTGATCCTGCTCCAGCCTTTATTAGTCACCTCATCTGCAAATATAAAATACTAATACTCATACAAGCACTAAAACTTACAAAATGTGTACAAAATCAATAGATTATTTAACATTCTGGCATGGCTCAAATTGTGGTAGTTTCCTGTTAAAATTGCCTCAGGTGTGTCATAGACACCCTCTCTCTCTCATTCCCTCTCTCTCTCTCTCTCTCTCTCTCTCTTTTTTTTTTTTTTCATTTATAGTGTCCACCCACAAGTGGCTCTCAAGAAATAAACATAAATGGGATCAAACATATGGTGATGGAAAGAGAACTGACTCTGGGTGGTGAACACATAAGGTGATATATACATGGTATGTTACAGAATTGTACATTTGAAATCTATGTAACTTTATTAATCGTCGTTACCCTAATAAACTTTAATTTTAAAAAAGAAATAATATAGTAGTGTACTTCCATTTCCAACAAAATGGATTTGTTGTTTTAAGTATTATTTATTAATTACTGAGGTTCATGCTTTTCCCAAATGTTTTATTTTTTTTTCTGCAGCAGAATGTAACCCTTTAAAGGGAATATGTTTTACTTATACCTAAAATACAGAAACAAGATTTAAGATTTTAGACGTATGTCAAGAATAGTTCCACAGTTTCTACATGATTTAACTTGTGGGACTATGCTGAAATTATCTTTTTTAAATAAGATTATTTTAACTCTGATCTAACCTTTAAGGTAACAGAAAACACTTAGTCCTATTTCTTGAGTGGTTCTTATTTTTTTTATAGGATTTATAGTTTCTTATGTCAGCATCAAGGATCTATTATGGATCTGACTTATGATACATAAGTGATCCCATCTTTCATCACTGTCTGCTTTTTTATTTTAGGCATTTTGCTTTTGACTCTGAATTAATAGTACTCACTTTGTAGCATAGTTTTCAATAACATGGTTTATTATGAATATTTTCATTAAACCTGAACTGAATTCTAAAGAAAATGACTTAGTAACAATGTACCTGGATGTGTGTATAGCTATTAGAATTCAGGCAAAACCCTGAGAGAAAAGCAACACTCGTATTTTGAAAAGCCCGTAGAGGTTTGAACTGCTGCCGCTAACATAACATGTTCCCCCCCAGCATGTGTCCGCGCCTGATGCGCCCCTGCCTTCCTTCATGGTGGCATAGCTTGTTTGCTCAAGTTGTCATCCCAATGGCACTAAACCACATGATTTCTCCCCTATGTTATTTCATTTTATTTCCCATAAAAAGCACAATGAGGGATATCCTAGGAGCCAGAGCTTTTACTCTCCAACTGTAATGTTCGGTTTTATAATATCGTCAGTTTTCGCACAGAAAAATAATAATGTGGGTAATGTGAATCGGTTTCTCATTTTGGCTTCAGCATTTCTGAGACTCAACTAACCATCAAATGCACTTACTGCCCAGAATTTTAGTTATTTAGTCATGCAGACTTCTAGGTCACTAGGTAAAGAAAAAAGAAAAAAAATAAAAACTCATAGTAATTTCAAAAATGCGTAATTACACGGTTTTAGTATCACACTAATAAGATCTGAGCTGAGCATGTTTTTACACTCAATAGATGTTACCCTTTGAAACCCAAAGGAAGTAGCCATAAGAGATGTTTAATTGTATTTGCTAAGGGAAAATAAAATTTGATTAATGTGTCTTTAAAAGAGCAACATTATCAGCTATATAATCTCAGGGCTCTGAACCAAACAAAAACTCCTCATAATAACAGACTTCAAATAAAAGTATGCAAATCATTTCTATGAAAATTAACACATCCTGCTTCTTTTTCTCAGTAGGACACCAACGCACCTATTGAAATACAGCAGATTTGTAGAGATTCCAGATCCTGTCGACAATAACTGCCTGCAAGGTGGCTGCCCAGTTACAAACAGTGGGGCAATATGAATGGGGCTGCTGGCTACTACGTGATTTTCTATACAGTTGCAGTAGTAGTTATGCAATTCATTGTGATAAATGTACTTTCTGGTTTTAGGGAATTTGGAAGATGAGGTGGTAGAAAACGTACCAGCGTTGGAATGGGTAGTTTTGGTAAGAAAAAGAAAGTGGAATGAGAGTTTATTCTTCCACTCCATGGACTTCTATTGCCTTCAACAATGCATCGCTTATATAACAATATCTTCATACGCCCTCATCTATGGCTATGATATTACGTCCTAGGAAATACAGTCCCAAGCAAGCAGTCAGGACTTCTCGGTGTTCAGGAGCAGAATAGGACCTTTTTAAGTAATATCTGTAGCTATCATGGGCATGAATTCAAATCATAGACTAGTGAGAATACTTGTAGAAAAAGTATTTCAGTCATCTGACTTTTTACTTCTCATATTTCAATTTGCTATCCCCATTGCTGAGAAAATTTTACCACAAAACCCTTCTTGTTGGTGTCATCATTTCCACCCCCGGGCTTGAAGTAGCTTAATACCATCTAAACAGCACTGCTAATGAAGTTAATAGTTATTGTTTAATAAGGGGAGGAAAGAATAAAGCTGATTTTATGGAAGCATTCGATGCATTTTATACTGTAGATAATGTGTAGAATTTGACTCTGATTCTTATTGTAAGAAACCTGTATGTTTTGACTTTACACATGACAGAATAAGATTAAGTAACTTTCCCGAAGGAACAGAGGTAACAAAATAATGCCAAGATACCAACCTATGTCCAGTATGGCTGCGAAAAAAGGCCTCAGACACTCTTAGCCTGTTCATTTTGGGTTTTATTTTGATTATTTTCGTGTGCATAAACACACCTAATAAAATAAACACATATTTCTTTCTCTTGATTTTAATAATAATGGCAAGGCTGTTGTTTGAATCATGAACCTCTGCTATCCAATTTCCAAACCTTATGAATTTTCTGAATTCCTTACTTGAAAAAAACCAAACCCTGTTACCATTACTGCCTTTCCAAATAAAAGTGGTCCATTCCCTTCAGGTATCTAGTCAATAGGCCTTCTTAGCCCATAATCTGGCCAAAAACCTCAGATAAAATCAGGAAAGGATACTTTAATGATTGAAGAGCAACCATTAGTTGAACATCAAATTGTCTCCCTTATCTGATAGGAAAACTCTGAAATATTTGGCTCTCCTTATGACATAAGGACACATGTCGATTTAAAAGCTGAGAGAGTTTTTTTTTTCCCAATAGACAAATATTCTTTCAAATTGTTTTGTTCATTTTTACCACCTTCACTGAAGCATGACTAGCACAGAAGCAGGCATTAGTCTTTGCTTGTGTGTGATTCAACCAAGTGTTACTTGCATTCCAATTACTCAGACAGCATAGAATACAGCTGTATCAAAGAAGTATTTCAGAGTTTCTTAAAGTCCTGTCTGTACTGTTGTATAGAATTCACTTGGTTTGTATGTGCACTATTGGGTTGTTGGAAAAGTCATGACGTATTTTTTCTATGTTTTTTGTTGCAAAAATGCATCATGACTTTTCTGACAAACCCAATATTACAGTTTGGATTTGGACTCAAGGTGTTTCTTGGTCATTACTGCAAAATCATGGAATATTTAAAACTGGTACCAAATTCAGAAAATATTTGTAAGTGTCATATTTAAAATAGATAATATATTAGGACCCCCAGGACATTCCATATGTGTATGTAGTATAGACAAAATAAAAACAATTATCAGATAACAACCCATGATGGCAGCCTCGTTTGTTAATCCAAAAGATGCATAGTGGACCAGCAGGAAACACCAAATTCATCAGCAGCACAATCCCCTTTAGTAAAGTCTGCCTCTGCCATTCATCGCCATGTGGCTTTAGAGGCATTATTAGCTGCCAGCTCTTCAGCTCACTTTAATGGACTCCTTGTTGTGAAGGTTAAATGAGATAATGCATATAAAGTGCCTATCATAGTACTTGTTGCTTACTGAGTCTTTGTCACCAAAGAAATGATCCATTCCTTTCCCCAGCTAAATTAAACTGAAACAAGGTCTCATAGAATACCTTACTTATCATGAATTGTTTGGTATTTTATATAACAACACATGGTCCAAATAACTGCAGTTGGGATCTTTATACTCACATAAAAGTCACAATGAAATAGAAACTAATAACCTTATACTAAAAAGGAAACCTGATTTCCCCATGCCAAAGCTGAAGTTGTAGTTACTCAAGGCCCGTCATAAGGAACAGAACGCTAACTTATAATTATGCAAGTTGCAGTATTTGTAAAGATAAGCAAGCAGGCATAATAGTCAACTTTTTCTTTTTACCTAAACATAGTTAATGTTTTATAGAGCATGCATTTTTTCTTAAGAGACCATAACAGATTCCAACCTATTTAGGGGGAAATAAAAAAATAAAATAAATAAATAAATAAATAAATAAATAAATAAATAAAACATTTACGTAATATCTACACAGAGCAGCAATGAATAAAGAAGGAATATAAGATAAATTGCATGTGTGTGTGTGTGTGTGTGTGTGTGTGTGTGTGTGTGTGTGTGTTGAGGGAATGTTTGGGATATTCTATTTCCCTTATCAATTCACAGGATTGCTATAAGTAATGACTGTAACTATTGTAACTAGATTATCATATATCAGCACAAGCCACAACAGTAAAATTCTACCAAATCGTTTGAAAAATATTTTACTTCCTAGACCCAGAAGACTTTTAGAATTTACTAAAAAACTCTCATTTGATGTAAATCCTGTCTCTCTAGAATATATTCTCACTGCACCAACTAAAAGATGGAAAACCTGAATTTATTTTTCTGTAGATAATTTCATCCTCGATGGATACAGCAATACTACAAGAATCCTTAGGGACTCAAGGCTTAGGCTCCTGATTAATTACATTAGGTTGGTTAAAAGACAACATTTAGATGCTGTTCACATCTCTTTAATTGATCTTATCACAGGTTCTCTTTGGTACCACCAGCTAAGTATAACCATAGTATGTAACACAACAACCATATCTGAGGTAGTAGAGCTATAGATTTTGTGTTACTGAATTATTTATCCACCTCTGTTTCCTTTCTCTTTTAATAGTAAATGTAAAAAGTATGTAAAATCTCTGGTGTGGGATGGTGACAAAGAGGCTGAATGTGTGTGGGGGCAAGGTGTAGTTGGGAGCTCTATACTTTCTGCTCAATTCTGCTGTGAACCTAAAACTGCTCTTAAAAACTGTAAAATTAAAACAAATAATTTTCCTGATTTTTGATTTCATAATTAAATATGACTCTGGCACAGTTTAAAAATATTTTACAATTAAAATATTTTCAAAATATAAATGCAGGTTTAACTAAAATTTATCCAGGTAATTTCTCTTTTATTTCATTTAAAATTTTACCTGCATTGCAAAATAAATTATCTATATTCTTAGGGTCCAATCAATTTGAAAATAAACCAGCAAATATAAGGCAAAGTATAGCAATAAAATATCTTTTTAAAAGGAAAATTACTTTGATTGCTAAGCTATTTACCACTAGACAACAGGGACTCATTATGGCTAAAATAGTAATGCAGGCTTTTAAATAGATGTTATGTGAAAAGTTTTACAATCTATCATTAAGTGAACTTTCTGCCCTCATTACCATTTGACCTATATTTACTCTTTTCAGTAAAGAAAAAAGAGTAATTTTATATTTATTTTAATTTTAACTCGCTGTAACCCACAATAAAGCAATTTGTGGAGTAAAAAGCATTTTTAAATTCTTGATATAAAGAAAACTATGCACCTAGAACTGATTAAAACAAAGAACACAACCAATGAAGAGCTAAACAGTTTACTATGGTGGGTAAACATTATCAGATAAGGACTTTAGAGTACTATATAAATGTGCTAAGAAGTACTTTTTAATTAGCTAATTCCTAACAACATCCCAGTGAGGTTGATGTGTCATCCACATTTATGAATAAAAAGTAATTTTTAAAATTGCAGAAGGTAAAGCAGTTCTTCACTTTTGCAGGTTTGGTGAGGCATATACATACACACAAACACATAGGTACACACAAAACACACAAAAACTAATTCTGATTCTGAAGCATATCATTGAGACATTAAAAATAGTATCATTGCCAAGGTTAAAATAATAATAATAAAAAACCCAAGTAGCAACAACAAAGGACATAAAAGAAATAAATGATTCTAAAAAAATATATGCTGAGCTATATAGAATACTGCACAATAAATAAATATTAACTTGCAGAATGTCAAAATACTTATATTACCTGTGAATCATGAGATCCTGTAAGCATTCATATCTGTTAAGTACTGGGACTAAGTGATCTCTGAAACACTACCCAGGTCTGTAATACTATACATCTAGGATTACATAATATAATTTTAAATAATGTCTAAATGCTTAAGGAAAATGCCTCTGAAAATTAAGTAAAATTTTAAAAATCAGGGTATTATTTTATTAAAGGTGGTCTTTTTTCAGTCTCCTAAATGTAGTATCATTTTTTTCTTACATTTTCTGATTATAAATAATGTATTTTATTGTCCACAAATATTGTTTTAAGTTCTTTATCTAAATATTATTTGTGACTAAATTTATTCAACCTAAATGATCTTTAATTTTTTGGTGTGCATGGCTACCTTATGGCAGAAGTGATAGAATAAAATAATTTAAAGGGAATAATAGAAAAAAAGAGTGACAATGAGATAGAGAAAACTTGTATCTCTACAACCTGCTCTTACTTGATGAAGTAGATTTATTATTTTTGGGTGATAGAGAAGGATGGTTAAAATATCTTTCTTAGGAAATGCAAAAAAGAGGCCTGAATAGTGCATAAAAAGAAAATAAACCAATATAAGTGATAAAAAAAGAGCCACAAATAAAACAGCAATAAAAGCAATGAGAAAAGAAATGATGAAGGTGGATGGTGGTGGCTAGACTAGTTATTCCAGTTATTCCTGGAAGTGAGATAGATATCTAATAAAACACAAAACATTTGCAGGAAATGAATGTCATGTTAGGTAATCCTTTGTGAAGAATGATCTGATGTTGGACCTTCTGAATCTGGAGTCTGACACTAAAATTCATGGATTTATATTGTTATTTATTATTCTCTCTCTCTCCGATCATTCCAGTCAACTAAGCAACAACACAGACATCAAAGGGTAAACTCAATTTACATAAACCTAGAAATACTGTAAATACTGTGGTTGCCATATTTCAGACATTTTAGAACTTTAGCTAAATGCTCCAGTTTTCCTTGATTTGGTCATAGGAGAGATTAATGGAAATCTCGCTGGCTTGCCAGGTCTAAATGACCATATTCTCTAAATATTTTTGTATATACTGCATGTTAGATAACTAACATGGGCCATGTAAAACCATCAACTTAAATCCAAAACATTTTTTCAAACTCTGCCACTAAATTTATAAAAATTCAAATGAAAGAGACAACTATCAATGACTGCCAAGGTTAACTTTTTAATCTCTGACAATATATACTTAATTTAAGTGCCAGTACTCACTCCAGTCAGCACATTTGTCATTTGATTCAGAATATCCCAAATGAAACTATTGAATATGTAAAGAAATAACTTTTTTCTAAATATTCAGAAATGGAGTTTATTGTGTTTTAAGCACAGTTCATCTGACTAGACTGCACAGTGGGGAAAGCGAACTCATCCACAATGCATGAAAAAAAAGCAGAGGCATGCAGGTGAAGGGCCCTGTGGAGCACACAACAGGACTAAATAGAGGTTGATAGGAGGGGCTGACACCACCGACTAGATAACATGCACGCTCTGTGGCTGCAAAGGGACAGCGAGTGAGGTGTCTCTAAGGGTAATAACTTAGAAGTACCTTTCAACCCTTCATCTAACTTCTTCCCCTAGCAGAGGTTAAAAGTAAGTTTGACACCTTGTTCTATTGCCTGCACTTACCCTCGGGTAATAAAAGAGACAATGAAGTATAATAATGGGTCCCTGTGCTCGGTGGCACTGTATAACAGCTATTGGACCACTCTAGAAGTTCAAACACACACTTCCTAGTGATTTTCAATCACTGAACTGTATTTAAAAAAAAATAAAACATGAGAGTAGACATGTCCCTCCGTCTACGGCTTTTTGTCCTTTCCTCTGTAGTGGCTGATATCTTCATGAATGCTCCTTCACAGTTTCTAAAGAACCTGACATTGTTTAAGACATTAACGTGTATTTCATGTCAGCTGACCTGTAACATACTAATTAATTAAATAATAAGTCTATTTACTTCTTTTGATCCTCATGATAGTATCTCAAGAAATAATAGTACATAATTTGATAATAAAACCAATAATGAACTAATGTATTGACTGGTCAGTATGGACCGCAGAATGTTTTATATGGATTATTTAGATTTTTTCCTTGAAATGCAAAAACACTTCACAGACACAAAATAACTTACTCTTAAATATGTATGTAAAGCACAGCCTACTGACTCATAGAAAATATTTATACCTTGAATCATACTAGCTTTATTAAAGTAAAGCCTGCTGAAATGAGGGAAATATTTCTATCCTGAATTACATGTATGTATTTAAAGAATATCGTTAATTTACTGTAAGAATTAATATTAAGCAACTGCAGAAATAAGTGCCAAAAAAATAATCACTTACGTTTCTATCTTACATCAGCCTTACCAAAAATTCTTCCAGGCAGGACTGTAAATTGTTCTTTTCGCCCTTTGAGATATTTTTCAGGGTTTTTTTTCCTCACACTTTTGCTAATCATCGTCTAATATCAGCACATACGTTGAGAATTTCATTCTTTGCTTGGTTGCTTACAACTTGCTCGAAACTATTCATTCCTTCTGATCCTATTTAGTTGAGGTTGAACATCTGTACTTCGGGCTGCTCACAGGATATTTACATTAAAAAATCCTCTAAAGAAGTAGCACAACGAAAAATACAAAGCGAACTAAGAGAGAAAGCTGCAGGAAAGAAAAGTAATCACTCAAAAAATGGGTACATTTCCCCAGAATGCAAAGTGCCTCGCTAATAAGATCCATGATTTACCCCTGAATGCTGCCAGCTGAAGCCTCGCCATGTCTATCAGGCTGGTGGAGCAACACCTGTGAGCAAGAGGCCAGCGCCATGGACAGCAAGTGTCTTAGCACCCCACAAAAACGCTCTCCCTTACCCTTAGGCCCTGTCACTGCCACCCAGCCAGCAACGAGGTATTTCATATAAAACAAAACAGCAAACATCAACTCCTCTCTTTTCTTTCATGCTATCAGAATCTAGACATGAGATTCAATCTGATGAAAAGCAAGAAAGTGTTATTCAAAAACTATAGTTGTGACATGTACTGCCACTGAATCATCCTTCACCGAATCAGCTTCTATACAGCTGGGAAAAAAGGAAGTTAAGGGAGTACATTTTATGTGTGAATAGCAAATACACTTGGATTTTATATTTCAGCTTTTCTCCTGAAAGCCAAAGTCATAACAATTTCTTAAAAAAAATAAGTTTCTTTTTTAAACAATTGAAAAGTAGGTTGTGAATGAAGGTTATAAATTTGCCTCGTCTGCTTAGCAACCTCTAAATATATATGCATTTATATACATACACACATTTATGTATGTATATATGTGCATGTGTGTGTGTATGTATAAATGTATCCACAGAACTGAAAATGTTTATTGTTGTAGGGTAATGTAACTCTATAATATGTTAAAGAATGCTTTGTTTTTTATGTTGATGTGCACATCCTAAATAATATTTTTGTGTGTATCAGTCAACGAATATTTTAACCCCAGAGTGAATTGTCTATTAATTTTAACTCTAGGTGTATGTTATAATATCTTCAGTTATGACAAAAGTTTTCTTTGGGGCAAACATCAATGAATGGCACTGAAGGAGAAAAAAGAAGAGTAACCAAAAGAATAAAAACAAACAATAGATACCAGTACTGTTAAAAAGAATACCAATGCTGTTATGGAAATGGAATGGAATGTCTCCAATCATTCCTCAGTGGAAGACAAATGTGGCTAAATATTGAAAATTTATAAATATCCACAATATCTCAGTCACAATACTGAGTTTTTGAGAGAATATTTCTTTCCATAGTAGCCATAATATTTATGTCAGTTTTCATAAGACTTCTCTATCAAAAAAGGGCAGGAAAGTCTTATTTCAAAAGTCATTCTCCTACATTAAAAGATCAAAAAATTGCAAGCCTTCCAGAGCTTCAGTTAAAATGCATCGAATGTGAAGGACTTAAGGGACTTTGCACAGTACAGTAGTGAAACTGCTACAATTAGACTTCAGGTCCCTTGATTCTTAGTAGTTATGAATCAACATAATCATAGGCTTTCTACACAGGCAGAACAACGGTCCGTGTATTAATTTATTTCCATTTTGCAATCTTGAGCTCTTCCTGAGTCTTAATCATCTCATCTCTAAAGTAGGCAATTTATAACTTCAACTCAGCATGTTCTGAACATGGAATAACACACAATATAAAACTCTGACATTAAAAAATATTAGTGTTGCTGACAGTGTGCTCTAACATCTGTGTTTTTACATATAAAACAACAAAATCAAAAGTTCTATTCAACAGTTCTATAAGATGAAAGGAAACACTTTCAAAGAGAAAAGAAGCATACTGAATGCCCAAATTATCATCTTTTTTTATCCTTCATACCTCTCAAAGAAAATAAAAACATACCCAAGCTCTTTTTCCCCCTCCCTATCTGGGAGAGAGGTGCAGAGGGGAAGCATGATAAAAATAAATAAATAAAAATTTAAAAATTAAAAATTAAAAAAGTTTAAAATTAAAAAAATCTAAATTTATTCTAAAATGTTAAATAATGAAGAATAATCATGATTAGATCTGAACTATTGCATATAAAACATATTTAAATCCACTGTACTGATGAAAGGATAACTGAAAGATGAAAGTGACAAAACAAAAATAATAGAAACAGACATTAGTACATACATGGATTTAGTACCCAATTAAATTGACAACAGAAACCATTAGTTTATTAAATAGTACCAGGGCAACTGATAAATTTGTTTGAAAGATAATGATGTTATATTCCAACCTCTTATCACATATAAAAACAAAGTCTCTATAAAGTAGGGCAATAATACTTTAATAATTATTAAAATATATGGGAAATATAGGCATATTGACCTAAAATGTTTTCTAAACATTCTAGCAAAGGAAACAACCATCAATGAAAAGAGATGGCTTCACTATACAAATAATATTAATTGCTTATAAAATGTAGCAAAATTTAAGTAAAAACCTGGGGAAATGTCACACACATGGGAAATGTTATATAGATATAGATATAGATATAGATAGATATATTAATATCTATATCTATAGATATATAGATATATAGATATAAATAATATACTGGAATCTTTAAAATCAATGAAAATGCAATAGTACTGGGTAAGTAATAAAACCCATGAAAACATTCATAAATTGAAAACCTCAAATGGCAGCACGTATGTGAGGAGGGCTGGGGAAATGGACAGCTCACATTTACCTTTTGAGAGGCTGAAACCAGTTTGCCTACTCTAATAGCAAAGATGTTGATAAAATTGAAAAGCTTTAAAATCTTCTTACTTTGTAATTCAGTATTCTACTTTCCAGAATTTATTTAAAGTAATTATTAGATATAATTACTGTATATACTGTATCATTTCACAAAAGGTGACCAACACACAGCATTAAGAGAAAATTATAAACCCCTAAATTCAATAAAATTTTAAACTTGCCAATGACATTAGCAATTAAAGTTGATTTTCTTTAAGTGGTAGAAGAACAAGTGCTTTTCTTTTTCCTTTTCTATATTTTCTTAATCTTCTATAATAAATCTTGATTACTTATACAGTCAAGGACAGTATTTTAAATTATGTTTAAACAGAAGTGATGAATGATGGACAAGAAGAAGGATAATTTAGCTTGCACTCATAGAATCCTAAGGAGAGTTGTAGGTTGCATAGGGACTTAAATGCCTGACTAAGGAATTTCTGTCACTGAGTAGGCAGTGGGGAGCCATTGAAGTCCTCTGAGCAGGGAATTCACAGTCAGTTTGATGGTTATGTGCAGGGCTAAGTGAACTACTTTGAATCTAGTTGCAACGAGGCCAATTGCCATCAAATTACAGTAGTTACGTTGCGGTCGGAGTTTAGTGATCTTAAGAATGTGACATCAGACATTTCACGATAATCAGATACACCTCACTAATCCATAGTTTTTATATGAGATATTCAATGTAAGGCTTCACTGTCAACTGCCACATGAGATGCATCAACTTAAAAAGTTTTTAAGCTTTGTGTGCCTCTTAAGGTTATCTCTTGAAAAGAATGGCAGGAAATTTATGTGATTCATATGAAAAACCTACAGAAAGCACCTCATCTAAAACCTGGGTCCTGCAGTTTTCAGCATATCGTGTTGAGTTTAGGCTAGATTGCACTGTGAGGATAAAGAAATGTATTATCTCTGTTACTTCTATCCTGTCTATGCATTGAACTGCTGGAAACACAAATATTACAGAATTGTATGGCAAAAGTAATAAAGTCACATGGGATTTTTGAAGAGCCCTTAAATAGAGCGTTGCCAGACTAGCTCTCTCAATGAGTGGAGCTGTTACGACACCTCCACCAGCCCCTTTGAGCCATATTTCTTCCCAGTTACAATATAGGTTTTTAACTGATCGCAGTTTTGCTCAGCGTGACACTTTACAAATCATGCCTCTGGATTACTAAACATAGAAATCATATCTGGTTATACAATGAAATGGTTTTAACCTTTAGGATCCCCCTCTTTTTATAAGAGAAACCATGATCTCATTTTTAAATCACTTCAACTTCACTGAAGTAAAAACCTTTGCCTTCCTCTTCGCTAGACTGTTCTTTTGAAACGTTTCCTTCACAAGGTATCTTACTCTTGAACTCAAATCCTCTCTCATTACTCATGCTGCTATGTCTACAGTCACATATCTTGCCACTAACACTCATTCAAAAATGAAACCTTTCTGGCTTGGGGGTTGCTGTTTCATTTATTCAGTATTTTATGTCTCTTGTCTATGGTTGGGTCACAAACTGATGGAGAAA
This sequence comes from Hipposideros larvatus, assembly GCA_031876335.1. Taxonomy (NCBI): domain Eukaryota; kingdom Metazoa; phylum Chordata; class Mammalia; order Chiroptera; family Hipposideridae; genus Hipposideros; species Hipposideros larvatus. The sequence goes on along the minus strand of CM063089.1, from coordinate 210,895,042 downwards.
GATTATGTGAAATCGTCTACACTTTCTGACAAAAGACCAAAAATACACAGAATTGTACATTTTTTTTACATCAGATAACCACAGAAAGTCTTCCTTTATCTGTCAGTAATTTAATAAATTAAAATAATACTATTTGGCAAAGGAACTCTAAAATTTTGGAAATAAAATCACAAGAGGCAGAGCACATTACTTTAGGCCATAAAACACCACATACTTATGCTTCAGGTTTTGAGAACTGCATTCTAGATTACTGGAAAACAATGGGTGATTAGCAGGAAAGTTCTGAAATAAGTAATTCTAGCTGCAAATGCTCTGTGTACCCAGGGATGCAATGAGCACATGAATTAACCATTATAAAATTCACCTATTTGTGAAATAAATTTGCACACTTTTCTTTATTAAAATTTGAAAGTCATTATGGTTTTTGATGGTGTACATTCAGACATGATCTAATTTTACAGATTAAAAGCAGCCTCCTAGGATGCTGTGTGAGAACAGGAATGATGCAGCTTTTTTTAAAACTAAGAAATGAAATACATTTTTTTGGTCTTTTATTTTCAACTTTTTAAAAAAAAAAATAAGCAGCTTTCCATGTTTTTCCTCACCATTAAACTCAAACATATTTAAAGAATAATATTTATTATGCTCCATAAGCTTATATTTTCACAACTGCTTAAATGTATACTATACTAATAGCCCAAGATAAATACATTTAGTATATCAAGTACATAATACTTGTTTATTTACATCATTGAAGTTAGTAATCTCATAAATAATATGTATATTATATATGTAATAAATCTCATATATATATAATAGTTTGTGTATAGGAACATAACTTTTGAGGGACTTTTAAGTCAGTTAGAACTTTTATCAACGCTCACTTGACCATGAAGATAATGATGTCATTGACCAAATCACCAACTTTTCAAATCTGAGACTCCATTAGTAAAGTGATGATAATAGGGTTAGAATTAAGGGAGTTTAAAGTAAAAAAATTACATTTTTGTAATTTTATCACAAAAAGATTCCTCTGTTATGAATCCCTAGTGAAATGACAACACGCCTCTTAAAGTGCCTCACACGTGGAAAGCACTTGATAAATGAACTCTTGCTTATTTCAGAGTTATTGGAGGATGAAACTGGATAATTTATGAAAACTCTCGGGGCCCTGCTCTACGTGTGGTTGCTGTTCATTTATTCATCCATACAATATGTGCATGTTAAATACCTATTGTGGGCTAGATACAGTAAGTGCTTTATGTTAAAAGAGTGTTTTATATAAACTACGAGACAAATGTAAGATTGTCAAGATTATATTAAACATTAACTGTACTTCTGGATTTCCTCTGTATTAAATTACATAGGATTATATTACCTTTAAGTGAGAAGGAGCAAGTTAATCATGAGTTGTGAATATTTCATATTTTATGGTCAGAGTTAATTTGGCCATACTACAATTCTAATTTTAATATGGTATATATTAAGGGTAATGAAGCTCTGATTCTGATATTGTCTTTTAAAATAATTAAGTGACAGACACAAATCACTTACTTATCAGCTGACAGCACAATTTTATGGAACTGAAGATTATTCATAATAAGCAATATACATTTTAAATTGTGACAGTTAATGGGAATGAGACAGATGTGCTCAAAAGACACCCATGCAAAAGCAATAAAAGATTTGTTCTGTTAATTTCAAGGAAGAAAAATTATATTTCAGGAAAATAATAAAATCTGTTTTTAGAGGAAGAACTAGTCTTCATTTGTACTGTTGCCATTATATAGCCTGTAGCCTGATACATTTATTACAAGAATAAAGATTAATCCTCAAGGATATAGTAGAGATTGATTAAATTAACACATATAAGCATGAAAATACCATTTCTTTATCAAACAATTTTAATTAAACTATGTATTATATTAAATAACTGGGTAGGGACACAGTGAACATTTTAATAAATTTGAATATATCAATTTTACTCCCAGTGAATGCACATTTGAGAAAATATGTACTGTTTCCCATTTTAATAATGTTATAAACCATAACATGGCAGTATGGACCTATAAAGCAAAATGATTAACCAGGCCACCAAAATATTTTAGCAAAATTTTAGCAATTTGTCTTAATACCTTTGCCACATGATACATTTTTCATCAAAATCATGTGGCCCATTTCAAACACGTGGCCTCAGTCCCATGTCGGAAAAACATGTGTTCAAATTTAAATATATATGTGTGTGTGTGTGTGTGTGTGTGTGTGTGTGTATACACACACACATATATATTAAATATATATATATATATATATATTGGGTTGTCAGAAAAGTCATGATGCATTTCAGCAATGAAAAACAGAAAAAATGCATCATGAATTTTCTGACAACCCAATATATACATATTTTTTTTCTTTCAATAATACCTAACCCACCACAAACTCTCACATGTCTGAAATCTTAAAGAGGTAATGGAGATCAATCATGTGTCACAAGAACAAATTAAAAGGGATCTTTAACTAATAGAAAGAGGGTTCTATGATTCTGCCCCTTTTTCTCCTTCCTCTATACTTTTTCACTCTCCTTCGACTTCAGGTCCATAATCTAACAGTATTTTACCAGCTATGATCTTAATTTATTTTGAAGTTCTATTTTGCCAATGAGATTTAGGTAACTGTGTATTATGAATATTATCAAATTCATTTTCCTAAGTAAACCAATAATGTAGCCTAATCACACAGTTTGGCATATTTCATTTTTCAAATGCATGTGTCTTCAGCTGGTATGCTTATAAAATCCAATCCAGCTCTGGAAACTTCCCTATTCGTAAGTACACATAAACCTTCATTATTCATCTTTAAAAGGTTTCTCTAAAATTTATGTCTAATACTTTCTAACCTGCAATCAATATTTATACTACCATTTGAATAAAAATCTCTAGAAAATTCAAATATTTAGTATCATAATGACCTAAGAATTGTTTCAAAACACCTCAAGTAAGGCTAAATTGATTTTCATGCTATTTTAAAAATAGTGAAATCTTTTATTTTAGATCAAAATAGTTCTTTGTGCTAATGAAAAAAAAGTTGGTTCAAATATTTATTATATTACTCTGGTATTGGGACAGGCTACTTTGCATCTTGAGCTTTGATTTCTTATTTATAAAATGAAAAATCAAAGCTTTTGTGATAAATCCCTAGTGAAATGACAAAGAGTCTCTTGAAGTGCATCATATAACATAATTATATTTAACTATAATGAGTGACCTTACTGTGTACATAACACTTCCTTTTTGTACTATATTACCATAATATTTTAAAGAATTAGATGAGTCCTTGATCTCAAGGGCTTAACCATTTAGCTGAAGAGGCTTTACACACATGCAAAAGGATTTAATAAATAGACTGACAAAGCAACATCTAAGCAAATACACATTTTAAGAGTCCTTATAATCTAGGTTTAAGCTCCTCATATGGAAAACCACTATGCAAAAATGTTCATTTGCTGAAAATTAAAGTATGGAAATGATTCTTTTAAAGTCACACAGCATGTTGTCGTGCAGATGATAAGCCAGGTGGCCTCAGAAAATGCAAGCTGGTACTGATGCATTTGAACCAGGTTCACTGAGATAAATTATTTCCCAAAATATCCAATGAGCATATGACCACCTTCTCTTCACCTTTGTAGAGGAGCAAAAACTCCTGACCACAGAATAATTATTCCATTTATAGTAAGAATTAAAAGTTAAATACAGATACCTGAGTATGTGTTTAGCTTATGAAGCCTTTGAAAAAGCAATTCTAAGAGAAAGGGATATTATAGAGGAAAACACACACACACACACACACACACACACACACACACACACACACACACACACACACACACAAGGGATCTTTGTGGCTTATATTGTATGGTTAATGATTGACAATTATTGAAGGTCTCCTGTACAACAGACATTATACACACAACATCTGTAACCTCACAACAATTCTGCAAGGTTGGTGTGATCCTTCTTTTACAGATAAGGAAACAGAAGCATACTGAGCCTCTAAGTACTATACACATTCAGGAAATGGCTATGCTGTGCCTGATACACAGTTGACTCTTGGACACTGGGGGGATTAGTAGCACTGACCCCTGCACATTTCTTATCTTATTACCTGCCCTGCTTCCTTTACTTTATAGTAATGATCTGAAATTATACAGTTTATTTGTTCACAGGTTATAGTCTTATTCACTAGAGTGCAAATTCCATAGGTCAATACCGTTTACATTCCCAGCATTTAGAATAGTGACTACTCAACGCATATTGGTTGACTATCTAAATAAATAAAAGGTTTGAACTCATAAATGAATCTCATGCCCTTTTCATTACATTTCTTCTAGATGACTTCTTGGGATAATATTTCTTTATTTCTTTAACCAAAGTGAGTTAAAATTCTAAACCTGCATATATGTTTATGTGTATATTTTCAAGTCCCTTTTTGTAAAGGAGGCATAACAGGTAAGGATATAAAACTGAGAAAACAAGTAAGAGAAATAATGGGTCTAATAATATGTGAAATTTATAGTTGTTATCATTTTTATATTATCACACCACAATATTTCCATATTATTCACTTAGACAAAGGATCCTGCAGGTTCTATAAAGTTTTATACAAACAAATAAATAAACATACTTGTTTTCAGGATAGGAAAGCACCAGGACAAAAGGACAACTCTTATATTGTACTATGCACATATTGTCCATTGCAAAGCCCAAGCACTGATCCAGCATAAAAATGGTAAGTTCCTGTTACCACTACCAAATAGTTTTTTTTTAAGGAAAAAGGGGAGAAATTTAAAATTCACTGTTATGTTACTTATCAGTGTAAAATTTACAGGATTTTTTTTTGCCACTCAGTGTTGTAAAGGCATATTTTCTTAGTTATTTCAATGGAGGTGGGATCAGTCACTGGAAATTAGTTTATCAAGTCTTATTTTTGAGTGGTTTTGCATAAAGACTATAATAGTTTAAAAAATATATATATATATATATATAGTATTATATGGAACTTTCATCTCTTTATGCTAATTAAGTCTTCCATGCCACTGTCTCTTATTAATTAATTAATTAATTTATTTATAATATACTTACTCATTTTATAAAATGAATAGTGTTACTGGTTTAGCCCGGAACAAAATTCTAGGAAATTCACACAATTTTAGATGCATTCAGTATATCTAATCATTTGGTATGTCATATCACTATCATTCTCTCCATATCAGCATGCACTTTGTCCATCTTTTTAAAAGTGGAATTTGACATCAGAATAATGTTAGTTAGACACTTCTTGGATTGCTTTCTACATTGAAATCATAGAGCGACGCCAGCTTAGAGTAGAGCCTTGCTCAAACTGTCACATGTGGCTTTGCTCGGTACCCCTTCCTGAATATTCCTTACTCCTCCCTGTATGTAATCATCAACACCATTTTCACCATTTTCTTCACCCCAGTATTAAACTTATTCTGAGCACTTACTCCGCTCGGCAGGGTGTTTGGGACATCACATGTATTTACCCTGAAAGGAGCTTTATGACACAATGATCACGGTTGCCATTCAATCAGTGAGGCAACACATTTGTTAGAAGACACGCAGAGACTGCCAGGAAGATCCATATTGAAAATGTGTGCTGCATTCAGTGGCAGAACTCCCATCCACAGTATATACGTTCTGTTATAACTCTCTGTGTACACTGATCTTTCATCCTGAGCATCGCAGCTCTTCTAGGAGAGGGAGTCTCATTAGCGCCGCTCCACTGTTCCTAACAGGGCACATCAATTAATTAACTATTTATCAAAGAATTAAAAAAAAATAACTGAAGCTATAATTTTCCAAACATTTTAAAAGACTGAATAATGTTTTCTTATTGTTTGACTAAAATGCAAAAATGTGTAAGGCTTCTGCAAGATGATGTCCTGTTATCTATTTGGGCCTCCTCTGCCTTGTGACTGTAGCCCAATCTCAGTAGAATATTTAATTTTCCAGTTAGAATTGTGTTACTGACCTTGGTGTGTGATCTTATTTTCCACACATAGACTCTAGTTCTTTATTAATATTTTGCCTTCAGGTTGAAACTTCATTGAAATTAATTTTAAATCCACAATATAATACGAAATAAGAGTATATCACCCAGATACAGTGAAATAGATCAAATCAGCCTGTAACTTAATTAGATCAACATATCTTCATCCAAACAAAAATTATGCAAAATATCTGTGACTATAATTCTTCTGCTTTTGTTCCTAGAAAAAGGCAGAAATCCTTGTTTACATTCCTAACACAGGTGACTTCCAAGGTCCCATTCTTAGAACTTCAAAACACTGTCAGCTATGAAGAATATCCCTCAACAAATTATAAGCGATTACATTGCTCTCCCTTCCATTGTTAATAATTACTTTTTTTTCATATGATAACAGGAAGAATACCTTACATTAGTGTAAGCATTGCCAAATCATGTTTTCTTCTGCTACAGTAACTGCCAAAACTTTGCCCATCAGACACCTGGATCGTACTGAGAAATGCAATCACTGAGGTTGGCAATAAAAGGCACTTGTTTTGCTGGATAGAGCTAATTAAAATTCAAGGTGTTCCGTCTGGTACATCACAGAGAGCAATGCTTTATACAATGAAACCCAAGTTTTATTTACTTTTTAAAATCAAATTAGAGAACATGACATAGCATAATTATAACTTAGTAGAAAAGTCTGAGTTCAATCTGTTTAACATAAAAACAATTGGTCAGTTCAATGTAAAAAAAAAAGTGGACAAATACACAATATAATCTGTTAATTATATTGCAGTTTACTATTTCATGAACTACAATGGAGTTGTGTTTGTCAACCTTTTTAATTCACTTCTCCCCTAAGTAGCTTTTTAAGACATGTTTTCTTGATTGTCAACCCCATGAAATTTTAATACTGCAGATAAATTGTCCATATATTCCTGTAATGTATGTATATCCGTGCTTTACACACAGAGAGTAATAGTTTTCCACCCCTCGCCTTCAGGAAGCAGTTTTTGCCCCCTTGGGGGCTACATCTCCCTTTGAGAATGTATGCAGTAGACAAAGTTCAAAGTTTGAAACTGTAGAAAATATATTTGCATTTAATTTCAGTGAGGCATTTGCCAGTTTATATAATTTAAACTGATCTCATAGGTTTTTTGTTTGTTGTTTTTTGTTTGTTTTTCAGAAAGGATTTTAAATTAAGAGAATGAGAGAAATGAAGAAAAACAGGGAAATATTTTTTCAGTAACTGTATTAAAGCAACATAGTGCACAATTATTCCATGAGACCAAGGTATATTGCTGAACATAGGATTTCACCTACATTCCCAAATAAAGGGTTTTAAATAAACCCCAGAACTATGCCACAGTCCCATCTTGTGAATTCTAATTTTGCAAACTATAGTCTATGGGGGTGGGGCGAATAGCAGAAAGCCAGAGAAAAGGAAAAAGGAGACAGTCAATAATATACACATCTATGTATCAGAAACTTTAATTCTAGCTAGAAACACAAAGTAATTGCCTAGAATTTAAACTTTTTACCTCGTTATACTGGTATTATATAGAAATTGTCTTACTTTTTTTTTTTTTTTAAGCTGAGCCATCCTACTACCTGTTGGCAGCTTAGCTGCTGCTCAGCTCAGGCCGGGACTCGAACCGCTGTTGCTCAGAGCTCAAACTCTTGAGCGAGCTATTAACCAACTGAGCCACTCAGCCGGCCCCAAAATTGTCTTACTTTTGAGTACACTTTACATGAAAAAAATGTGAAAGACTGAAATTTGGTTAGTGTCCTGATCCTCTCCCATCTAACCCAGTGTTGTTTCCACTTCATTGTTATCTCAGTGCCTTTGTTTAGTTTTTCTTTTCATCTCTGTACAGATAAAATTTAAACTGTGGAAACATAAATTGTAGAAAAATGATAGCACGGGTTAATTTTAGCTGGTTCAGATTGACTACATGCTAATACCCATGGCTACTGACCCAAAACTCTAGAACCCATTACCTAGAAATAAAGGCTGTTCTGTAACCATGAGTCTAGATGATGCTTTGGAGTAGGTTGTATCAAGCTGTTATCATTGTTAAATAATAACATTTAGACTTATAATTTGCATCTGATTTTGGTGAAGTCTGGGGTGGAGTTTCCAAGGTAAATGCTGGTCACACAGCTTGGATGTGCCCATGTGAACAGAATGGCTCCCACCATGAGCAGATTTGGGGCTTCCTGGCACACAGGTGCTTTGCACATATGCTGGTGGAGGTCCTGGAGACCATGCATGTCCTCTGCAACTCTCAGGAGTGGGAGGACAAAAGAGCCTGTGTCTGACATCTCTGGATCTTTTTCAATACAAATACTTCTGCTGTGGCTGTTCTGTATTTTTTGCCCATGAGAATAAAGTCATTCTTGTGAGTACTTCAAGTAATGGGACACTTAGGGTGATTAATGTGCAATTAATACAATGATTACATTATAATATTATAATATTAGTAACACAAATGATTCCTATCCATAAAAGTGCAAATTGTGTCCAGTAGAATGCAATTTATTATGTCTCTCTGGATACCGATCTGTTTTGCCACCATTTATAAACTTATTTCAAATTTATCCCTTATCTGACTTTAATGTATGGAATCCCGGGTTCTCCTTTGGGCCAAATGCAGTATCTTACTGGTTTCTTCATTAATTAATGAATTAAATAAAATTTTTGACACATTTTCATTTTACATCTGGATGAGAGTAATAGTTATACCCTGCTCTACATTTTCTCCTTTATCAATTTAAATAAGAAGTGGCAGCATAGCATAGCCATTTGGACCAAAAGCACTAGTCATACTGCCTGGGTTAGGAACTATATATATATATATATATATATTGCCCTGTAATTTACCTAGGTTAGCTAAATCCTCCAAGTATCAATTTCAACAACAGAAAAAGGGATTGCATAATATAACTTCCTTAAAATTTTTAAAAATCAAAATGACTTTGTTTCCTATCAGTGAAAGGGGAACACTACCAGGTCCTATCTTATGATATAATCACTGTATTATTCTTCCTAGGGATGACCTCCTGGGAGGAATGACAGAATCTGTCAAATCACATAACTTCTGTTCACTCCCATTTTCTTAGGTGCCTGATAGTCAAAGTAAGTCTTGTTTCTTTTGGTATATGAAAACTCTCCAAACCTGGGTGGAAACCCTCAAATCTAGATATTTAAATATAGATCACAATATTAACCAGAGATTTCTGGAAATATAGTCACACAGTATTGAGGGAAATTAGATGAAAATATTATATTATTTTCATTCTTATAAATTACTTTTAACTATATCTCTTTATTTTCCTTAAAGTTATTTTCCTCAAAAGTAGAATGTGACAAAATTTTACATATCTTTCAAAAATCAACTCGTGATTTTTCTCAGCTTTCTTAAAACTTGATCTGGTGGCAGAGGGGTGGGAGGAGGAGAAAAGATGAGGAAGACTACTTGAAAAAATGAAGTGCTAACCGTTTCCACTCTGAGGACCTGAGTAGGGTAAATTATTGTTGAATTCCACTTGATAAAAATAGAAAGTCCTCTTGAGAATGAGGCTTAGTGAAGTGACTTACAAAGCTGTAACTGATATTTTCTCACTCTAAGCTGAACCAACTGAAATAAGGTCAGCAATACCGATAAAAGCAAACACATTGCTCCTTTGCTCCACCCACCTTAATTAGACAAAAAAAAATACTATTAAAATCATTATATTTGAGGTGAGGAAAATAAGAGGTTAATAAAAAATTCTATGCTCTGTTGAACCTCATATACATACTTTCCCCAAAGCAACAACAAATGCACCTCAGAAATGCAATCAAGACCTCAAACCCATTCTAGCAAACTCATTGTGCCAACTCATTATTAATGTTACCTCTCAGGGAAATTTCTACTTCCCCATGATCCGGGCCAAATATTATTCACAACTTTGTATTATCATATTTTATATTACCCATATTTAAAAGAAAGAATTATATATAATGGAGAAGGATAAACTTTCAGGACAAGCTTCCATGAAAGAACCAATCTTTAAAAAAACAAACAGGAAAAAAAAAAAGCGTCCTGACAAATTTATAAAGGATTTATGATACTGACACTAATTGGTGGCAAATTTGACAGGTTATAGATAAGTGAGTTGTCCCAGTTGAGGAGCAATTCCGTAGATCCATTTTCTGTATTCCTTTCCATGCCAATCACTGAAAATCCTAGTGAAGGGGCCCAGCTGAACTGAGCCATTGAAAGTGAGAGTTAGGGCATTAATTGTGTTCTCTTGCATCTTTTCCTACTGCCAAAGAAAAGCACTATTGTTCTCCTTGAAGGATTCCCTTTCAGCCTAAGGATCACTGCCAACTTCACTGAGAAAGTCAAACTGCATATCCAAGTGGAAGTGAGGGGGTTTCACATCCAGCTTTGTTCCTGGGGGTTGTGATAAGTTCTAAACATAAGCACCCCTGAGCATCGTGTTTTGCGTTTATTTTCAAAGCAGCTTAATGAAAAATGAGAAACACGGAAGCAAGAGTGAGAAAGGAGAAAGAATAAAGTACAAATTTATAGCCTGAACGAAATTTATACAATTTTACAATTATACAAAATGCTATTTATAATGTTGTCTATGTACGCATGCTATGAAATTCCCTTATTAAGTGCATTAGAGCCTCTGAAACACAGAGAGCAATCTTATCTGAAATAATAATATAAATGTCCACTTTCACAGATGAATAGATATATTGGACTAAAAAAAAAAAAGAAGCACTCTCTTTAATGTGACCTAATTAAGGGTGTAAATTAAAAAGGGTTCTGAGCCATGAAAGTGTCAGATCTCAAATATAACTTATTTGAGGATTTGAATATTACCCACATAAAATGTAAGAATGATTCAATGACTCCCCAAGAAAAGGATGTACTAGTATAATTTCCATGAGGAAAGTGGGTAAGTTGACTGGTTGATAAGTGTTACAATACAGGAAATTTTAAGAAAAGTATAGCATCACTATATAAATGAAAAATGACAATTTTTCAACACTGAGTTTATCTGAACTCAATAAAATTTAGCAGTTTAATTGGCAGGTAAAAGATCATATATACAATGTTAAATGATTTTAAGGTAAGAAAATAGGTACTTTATAGGAACAAAGGATTATAAGCTACAGAAAAGTTTTCTGTGGATACAGGATACAAGCATACACCTATCCATAACCAAACAGGTAGAATATATTCATGAGGTTTAATGTCTTCATAGCTTGGTGCTTGTAACGGGACTAGGAGGGAACTAGTTTGTAATTTTGTTCACTGTTCTAGTTGGATTGCATTTCCTTACACTTCCTGCAACAAGGGCACATTGTTATTTAGTTAGTTAGTTAGTTAGTTAGTTAGTTAGTTAGTTAGTTGGGTAGGTAGGTAGTGAATGTCTGGGCAAATAACCCTACAGAAAACCTCTAAAACAACACTGGATATGTAAAGTAAAAACTGTGAAATGCATAAGCCAACAGTTTTATTTAGTAATAAATTCAATCGTATGGCATTATTACCATATGGCACAATGAATTTTGTTTATCTCTGTTTCATCAAAGTGAGCTCCCAACATTTCTTATTTGTCTGTGAAAGATCTACTATAAACATGATACAAGCCAAGCAAGGTGAAACAGACACATACACCTTAAATTAACTTTCCAACTGGCCATCATATTTTGCAAAGCAAGAAGCCACAGAGTACAATAGTATTCAAGTGAAGATTGGCCTAAACTTGATCTCAAAATTTAATCAAGTCTCTAAACATTTATATCTATGGCATCGCAAGCACCTTAACACTGCAACTTATTTATACTAAATACCTTTCCCTAACAAATAATTGTCTGGACATCACCACAATTTACCAGGGTCAGCATCCAAATATAGAACAAGTAACATATTTAAATTAGCTTAAAATTGTAAAAAATTGTAAAAAAAGTTACATGACCTGGCATGCACCATATTATCATTAATTTAGTCGTGCCTGGGATTTCAAATGTCTTCTTTGCCATAGCAGGTGGTTTATAACAGTGAATTAAAGCACAAATGGTTAAGATCACGTTTAGAATGTGTCATGTAAGAAACACAATGTCTTTTCAGCAAGGCTAAATAGTGGATGGAAAAATAAAAGGTTTACATCTGAAATTCCATTATGGCTCTAAAACCTTACTAAGTTTTTTGGTTGTTTTTTTTTTTCCTTTTTTTCCTTTTTGGGTTTGTTTGTTTGTTAATTCTGTTGCTGTTATGATTATCATCATTTAATCAACTGGGCTTGGATCTCCTGGACCCTAACCTGGAATAAAATACATGATGTACCCTTACATTCTCTATAAGCATTCATCTATGAGAGCTTATAATTATTAGGATCAACACATCACCACCCACATTCTCCTAAACATTACCATTGCATTAGTAAGTAAAGAAAGATTATTCATTTTCATATTAATATTACTTCTTTTAAAACATTAAATATGGCTTTTAAAAATACCTTTCAAACACATTCTTAGATTATACTGTGTAATGTAAGATAGGTAAATTCAGAACACGCCACTCAGTAATAAACTAGCACAGGAAAGAGTCATGGAACAAAATTGAGAGTCAATTAGACAGAAAAAACTTGTGCAGTCTCAAAGAGTGGCAACGCTTATAGGCAAATGACACAAATTAATGTGTTTCCTCAGGATTCAGGAGTAGAACTTAGATCCAGGCATGGATTGGCCAAATGATGTAATCTATTGGTAGAAAGCATCAGGACCTCAAAGAATGATACAAGATGGTTAGAAAGCTACTCATGTATTCATGAGTAGGTTGGGCTGGAGCATTTTAGTGGCTTTTGTTTTATATTCTCAGATCCTCCATTGTCTATGTTGTTTTTGGTTTTCTTTTCCAAAAAAATATGTAAACATGCAGAAAACAATGATTATGTATTCGTATTGTTCTAACTTTATAACTTCATATGCCACTCCTCTAATAAACTTATACCATCCCTAAGAACAAAAAATATATTTAAACATATGAGGAATTTAAGAAGACTCTTTTTTTTTTTCCCATCCCATATGTATGCAGTGTGTAAATCAAAAGCAAAGCTTCTAAACCCTACTGCACACCAGGCCCATGCATGAAAAGATACCAAGGATCTGTAGCAGGGCCCTGAAGAAGGCGGATGATGCATCCGGAAATGGCATCTATGCTTATCTCATTGCCCTTACTCGGGGTCTACATGCAATTACATAACGAAATGTGCACTACAGGTGTTTGCCTGTCCACAAGCCACCCCTGTGGGTGCAGGTACTATCCATTAGGATTGCAATCATCAGTAGCCGTCACTCACGGCTAATGCCTAGAATTAAGGGTTAGAAAAAAGGGTTTAATTCATTTTTCTGCCACCCAAGATTTGGCTTTTTTTATCCAACCCTCTCTTTTTTCATCTTTGCACCACTCCTTCCTAAATATCCAGTTTCAAGTATGACTTTCATTGTGTTTATATCTATCTTTTCTCCAGCACAACAAACTCAATTGCTTTCTCACTATGGACTACGTAGTTCTTTACACATAGTTCAATTACATCACATCAGTGTTTAGCCACAGGAATACTTGGTCCAGTATGACAAAGATTAGGTCTCATTAATATTTGAATTCTCGATGTCACATATTAAGTAAGCCCTCTTTAAAAAGTTGCTCAAATGAATTGATTTTTTTCCATTCATGTAATCCTTTTCATTTTTCAAGTTACTTTCTCATACATTGGGATACAAAAAATATAGATATTGCAAAACGGAGCCAACATATGTTTTTAAGTAGCTGAAGAAATCTTATTTTGAGGAAATTAATTGGACCAAGGCAGAAAAAACTGGACCTAGCTAGACGCTCTATTCTATTGAGAAGGAACATTCGATAGTTAGCAAAATCTATCTACTTATTAATGTATTTAACAACTACTGACTTCCTCCTGTATACTCTGCAGCAACCTAAAGATACCAATTAATGACAAAGTTAGTCCCTCAATTCAGAATTGAGTGGTGGGACAGACATACATACAAAGCTATGATAAAATGAGTTCGTCTCTTTCAGGGTATTCCGTTACATAAACATTTACTTTTAAAACTTGGTAATTGTTAAAAAAATATAAGATCTAATGTATATTATAAAAATTACAAATATAATATATTTCGGCATTAAGCGCAGTCTAGGACATACAGACTCTTATTCTTGCTTCTCCTAGAAGCTTCAACTATTTGTTGCCCAAGCTGACATTGAGCATGAACTGTCATTTAAAATGTGTTGAACCTGCAGGCTCCCTGAGTTACTGTACTGGGATTGGGAAAACCTGCTCCGTGTTCTGCCAGAGAATTACAACATATTGCTGCCTAGAGCAACGTTAACTTTTAATGTCTTTGTTGTGGTATCTTAAGCTTTTTTCCCCCCATCATACAGAATAATTATTTTTCTCTGCCCTTTTCCACATTACTTTGTAGAGAACTCTCTAATCTTTTTTTTTTTACATATTATCAGTGATCGCAAGAAAGTGCTGCTTAAATATATACCCCTTTCAGAATTTTTAGTTAGAAAAATACTTGTGTAATAGGATGAATAGAATCTTCTTGATGTATGATCACATGGATGTTGCCGTATCTGTAGGAAAAGCTTTTGTTATAAATGGGCTCGTGGTCTGGACATGACAGTGCTGGAGGCTTGGCACTATCTGGGCTCTGCCATTAAATAAACATATGTAATCTTACAGAACTCATGTAATCGCCCTGGGCCTCAATTTCCTCACCTAGCTCTAGATCGTTTGTTTTGTTCTATTTTTTTTCAAACGGTATAGTTGATAATGATGAACACACTCTGTACATAATGTCTGAAAGAACATGCTTCTATTTTACGATGGCCAAGTTGGATTTATTGACAAGACCTCTTTCAACGTCTATTATTTGGTCTAAATTCCTGATTTTTTTTCTTATAATACGAATAACTGAATTACAAATGTAACAATTCCAACTGCAACAAAGGAAATTCATGTGTACATGAATAAAATATGGCCCTTGATTTTAAGCATGAAGCATTTTTCCTTACATGGTAGGCATGTCTCAGAAATGGGATAGCATCTCTGAAATACCTTCACCTCCTTGGCACATGATACATATTTACTAGGTTATTCTTAACAAGAACTTCACGAAGAATATGTTATCACCATTTTACAGATGAGAAAGTTGAGGCTCACTGTGAATTTAATAGGAAGTAAGGGACTTATTAGCTGACTGTATCTTCACCATAACAGAAAGTCTTCCAGGGAGATCAAGCAAATAAGTTAAAAAATAATGTTTACATTAGTTCACCCATGAAATTAATTTGATTCTTTTTGAGAACAATTATCTCACTGTTTTATTAGTGACACAAATGTTTAAAAAGTTACTCAGTAGAACTAATCAAAATTAGAATGCAAATCCCCTAATTTTGTTTAAGGCTTTCTCGTTCATTCATTGATTCCTTTAGGTATTTATATAATTGCTTTTAAATTTTCTTGATTCCTCCCTTCAAACTTGGAAGGACAAAATCTACTCACATTTATAGACACGTTACAGTAAAAAACCTCTCTATACCCATCTTTATATTCTTACTTGATTCACAAAAATTAAGTTCCCAGGAGCAGAATGCAAATAAATAAAGACTGCCATGGTTTGCTACTTTTCAAATGGACATATATGGCAACAATATCCCATAAGAAGTACTGACAGATGTAACCACCCAAAACTCTCTTTCCTCTTCTAGCCTGCCCTGAAATCCAGTTAGAATGAATCAAGACATAGCTATGCTCCCCACATCCATAACACCTCTATTTATGTTTAGGGCAAAGAAGAATGCTCTCCACCCTTTATAAACACAAACCTGGAAGGAGAGAACTTTCTTTATCTATGTTTCTATCTCTTTCGTTTTTAGCACTAGCTGACCGTCCTACTTTGATTTTCAGCAATTTTATGATACCCATTTTGTGTTAGTATGATGATTACATTATGAAAGTACAATTAAGAGACAGTTCGTGCCTACAATTGAACTTAATAGTTGTCATTTCCTTCTTATTTAGTCTTAAGAAAATATAAGGCATTAGAGAACAAACTTGTTCTGAATATGAAGAAGAAATTAAGAATTTCTAAGAAGTGATTATAAAACCCAAGTTTGTTGATTTCTGTACTTTTGCTTCATAAGACACCTAGTTACAGATTATAAGACGTCTGTTATTTATATGTTATTTATATACTATTGCTCAAAATTAGTTCAGATTAATTAGACAGTCAGTACTAAAGAACTGCCACAAACAGTATGTTTTTTTTTTCAAAATAAGCCTCATCTAAAGATTTAAAGGAAAAAATTTAACAAAAACTCTTGCTATCATGCCTAGCCATACCTGAATGTCTTTACTTTTATTGTAATTTACACAATTATTCTAAATCATCACTTTTTTATTTTTAAATATAAATAATAATGAATCCAGTGTCAGGGTAAAATGCATGCAACTATTAAATATTGTCAAAGCAGTACGCCATACTGCTGTTTACTGGAAACAAGGGAGATGAACTTGAAGTCAATACGCTCAGGCTTTTGTTATTCATGACAAATACAACACTTGAAAACAATCAGATAAATGACTAGTGAGGGTGTCTCAGATGTAGCACTCATATACATCCATTTGAAGACTTTACTATTACTTACCGAGCACTAAGCATGTGCACATGAATATTGCAAGCGCAATGAAAAACAAGTTATAAGTAACCTGTTCTCTTTCTTCAAGCATCATTCAATGTTGTGAAGTAGAAAAACATGTTAAAAATTAATTCTGTAACAAGGTGGAAGGTCCTACCGGACTTTTAATCAGTTCTTAGCTGTAAACCAATAAACATCTGTTGGTACCCAGTATTGATTTATGACAAACCCAAGGCATTTTTCAAGCTATATTATTCTTTATTAAAGTTTATAACCTTATATCTCCTAGCATATCAACCCCCGTTTTTTGTTTTATTTTTTATTTTTTTATTTTTTCATGGACGTAGATCCTTGACCTTGCCTGCAGTGATTCTCTCTTGTTTTGATTAATATTTGGAGAAGAAAAGGGTGAAGGAAGAAGCAAATGAATAAGAAGTGGGAACAGAAGACAGATTTTGGATTCTCTTTGACTTGACATCTCCTCCCCCTCCCCTATGGTCATTGCTCCCTAGAGTGAATTTCAGCTGACTGGGCAGAGCAATAAGTTGTTCAAGAAGCTTTATCCCTTTGGGGCTAGAACCATGCACTGGTATTGAGAAAGAGATTTCTGTGTACCTTCTGTGGGATGCATTCATGTTGATGGCATGAGTGTATTTAGTCATCTCATGGTGTTTTACTAATTTACGTGTTCCCAAGATCCAGATGGGTCCTGGTACAACTTCCTAAATTAATAAATTAAGAAAGGGTGTGTTTATGTGAACACAGCCAACGACAATGCTTGAACTGGAAATCAGATCATGTGGAAGTAGAAGAGTCTTGGGCTTGGAGTCAGTGCAGAGCACAACTACTGGTTCTGCAAACTCACGCAACTTCTGAATTTGGGCGTCTTCAAGCCACGTTTTCCTTATCTTCAAAATTGGGACTGTTCAGAGGTACATGAGAATTTAGTGGAAGGTTGATGGAAAGTGTCTGTGTCTGACAAAGAGCAAACACTCATGTATATCCACTCCTTTTTTCTTTCTAGCTCCTAGATCCATGTTGTGCTACTAGGCCTCGTACAGATATGGATTTGGACCGACGTGGTCATATTTTGCAGCTCTTTTGTGACTCGGCCGCCTGAACACAGTGCGTGTGTGTTTGTGTTGCCCACAGAAGAATAACACAACCTTGCCAGGGGAGGGTTAAATGCTTTCATTTATCCTTTACTCTTAATCATTAGTCCCCTTTTCCACTCCTTGTATAGCCATGGTGTGGAGGGCATGGCTTAAAATAAAGGTTTTAGGATTTCACCTGGCTAAGGGTAGGAGGAAACAAATATATGGGAGGGCAGGAGGAATCTTTCTTCTCCTCTTTGTTACAGAAACATTAAGCTACAGAAGTATCACAACAGAATTGTGGACATGGCATACGTAAAGAAGGGGCGAGTAAATACTGGTGATTTTTGAAACTATGTCACTTATCTCTTTCATTATCAATGAATTATCACCATCATCCTGTCTATGCTGCACCTGGAATTTATTTCTTCTTAGTTTAGAGCTCAGTCAAATATAGACTGTGTAATCTATAATCACCTCACACATATTCCAATTGGCTTATTCTCACTCCTTTTTGCTTAATTTGCCCTAGATTGGTCAGTCATTTCCATAGGTATGTTGCTTTTCTCTGCCTTTCAGTTTGGCTATATAGACTATGCTTTTAAAAAGATTCTTTTGAAGGTGTATTTGTGTGTATGTATAATTTTATATAATACTAATCTGAGTTGAGAACAATGGAAATATTGTTTAACATGTTAAGTATCCTAATCTTCTATTGCTGAAACAGTCTTTATATTTTAAATTAAACTTCACAGCATGTCTTTCTACATTTGTCTTTTATCTTTTTACATATAAAGAGTTGAGAACTTTGAGAAACACAACTAAAAGATTTATATAATAAAATAGGTGTTATGTTTAAAATGAACAGCCTAGTATTTTTACTAAAATATACATAGATTTATAAATTATTAACTCAGTATTATTAATGTATTAGTGTATGGTATTTGCTTCTTGATTAAAATTCTTCAAAATGATCTACAAATTCTCCACTAGCATTTAAAATCAAATAAAGCTAACATTTTATCATGTGCCAGTCAGTTTTTAGTGTTACTAGTACTGACTCATTTAATGTTTCTAGTAGTCTATTAATAGCCCAATTATCAGATGAGAAAACTGAGGTGCAAAGAGATTTTAAAAACTTAGTCATGTAATATATTTAATATGTATTTAGACTATGTGTTTCCTGAGCCTGTGGTTTTAGCCGTGACAGTGTAGTAACTTAATTACTGTGCTGAACCTATTTCACTTTTCATTTCACCACCTTAACTAACCAATAACATTGTTCTCTAGTAAACTCTAGTATATAATAAGTTCACACTTAAAGTTATCAATAGGTTCTGTGATGTCAGTAGAAACTATGTAGATATAAAACAAAACCAATTTTACCATAGGTTAACTGGTATGAACAAGAGTTAAGTACCTTGCAGCATTATTCACAATAGCCAAGACATGGCAAGAACCTAAGTGTCTTTTGACAGATGATTGGATAAAGAAGTGACACAGGGCCGGCCAAGTGGCTCGTTGGTTAAGAGCTGGCTTGGGAGCACCAGCTCTGAGCAGCAGGACTGCCAGTTTGGATACAACATGGGCCAGTGACACTGCCCTCTACAGCTAAGAGGGAGAACAACAGCTTGACCTGGAGCTGGGCTGCCATGAGTCACCGGTGATGGCATCGGTTGCAGTGGGGCTGCAGTGGGCTGCTATAACCTACTGTAAGTGGCCGGCAGCTGACGCAAGCTGCTGTGAGTGGTCGTCCAATGGCCGGTGAGCGGCTGCCTCTTCCGGGAAGAGCATAATGATAATACCAACATGGGCCAGTGAAGCAATGTCCTCCACAGCTAGACTGCAAACAAAAGGACAGCAACTTGTCTGGTCCCCTTCCCCAACTCCCCAGCACTGTTCCCCTTTGCCAATTCCCAATAAAATCTTTAAAAAATGAAGTGACACATATATACAATGGAGTATTACTTGGCCATAAAAAATGACATATAGCCATTTTCAACAACATGGATGGATCTTGACAGTATTATGCTAACTGAAATAATTCAGATGGAAATGAACAAGAACTGTATCACTTCACTCAATTGTGGGATATAAAACAAAAAGCAACAAACAAACAAACCTATAGAAACAGCCAACAGAATGATAGTTATTGGAGGGGAGTGGGGGGAAGACAAAGAGGGTAAAGGGGGTCAAACATATGGTGATGGAAGAGAACGAGACTCAAGGTGGTGAACACACAATGAAGGATAAAGACACGGTATTATAAAGTTGTGCACCTGAAATTTATATAATGTTATTAACCCAACAAATTTAATAAAAAGCTGAGTTCCTATGGCAAAACAACTTTGAATGAAACATTATTCAAGAACATGCTGTATTCATAGAGTGAAATTTTACCTCTTTTAAATAAACACTCACTAGATCAATGTAGACAAGATATCCGTTTGTAAATCCATCATTTTTTGAAATTTATTTTGTAGATCAGTTGTTTAAATATGGAAATGATATTATAAATGGTGGTTAGATGTCAAAGATAGTTACAAAGGCCTATTTAATCCATTATTAACTAACTATTAATTAAGGCATTAATGTTCCTTTACCTTGGCAGCAGGGAGGCAGGCATGGCAAAGAAGAGAATAGATAAGTTTCTTCCCTTTTCTAAGAAACAATAGGGCTGACTCCAGGCAAAATTTTGAAATATTAAAATTTGACTTTGTTACTTCCCAAATATCCTTCCTGCCCTCAGCCTATTTTAGCCTACAAGATTCTATTCCATGGAAATCCAGATTTTATTTCTTTAAGTCAATTGATCTTTGCTATGGGATAAGTGTGGAATTTAAATGAGTAATAATACATCGATTAAAACAGCTTCACAATGAACCTAGAAATGTTTATATTATAAAAAGATATCCCTTACCGAAATTAATAGTAAACTAATTGAAACTGGTTTCTAAATGAGGACAGACAAACCTAGATGGCCCTAGAGGAGGATTTTCCTCCTGTTTTGGGTCATTTCGTAAGAAGCTGGCTCAGCAGACTCAGGAACTCAAAAGAAGAACAGACTGATACAGCATTCTTTAAAGGCATCCTTCCAAAGCCATTCTCTTGACCGGAAATTCTAGCTGTACATAGTTTTCCAGATGTTTCTGTCCCTTGGTACCTAACATTTAGTAAAGCATTGTTGGGGGGAGGGGAAGGAATCTCTTCCCTGGAACATTCTCCCAGCTGTGATAACTCTAGCTAGGCCCAGCCTAAGCATTCTTCTTTTTGAGATAATGAGAGCTTGGAGAACCTTAGTAGTGGCTCTTTCCCTGATAACCAAATTCTTCACCTCAGGTGCTAGTGTGTGTGTGTGTGTGTGTGTGTGTGTGTGTGTGTGTGTGTGTGTGTGTATTCACGCGTATGGGCCCTCTTTACACTACAACCAATGAAAGGCTCATGCTGTGGGGAAGGGCATTTTGAGCATGGCCTTAATATAGCTGTCTCTAAAGTCAGCTCTCCTATGCATTTCAAGATTCTACACACACACACACCCACACACACACACACACACACACACACACACACACACACACACACACACTCTAGGTCTGACAATTAAGTTTGCGAACTCATCCTAGAAAAAGTGCTATATACCTCCTTGCTGAATATCACTACAGTCACTTTGAAGGACTCCCCTTGGGAAGCTATGCACCAACACCAGCACCTATTCCACCCTTCAAAGCAATTTTGAAACTCTTTTCCTGGAATGGCCATCAGAGCTGTCATAGTATTACCCTTGATGTCCTGAATGTCATCAAAAGTCTTCCTTTCAACATTTCCTTTATCTTCGTTTAAAGAAAGAAGTCATTGGGGGCCAGATCAGGTGAGTAGGGAGGGTGCTCCAATACAGTCATTTGTTTACTGGCTAAAAACTTCCTCACAGACAGCACCGTGTGAGCTGGTGCATTGTCATGACGCAAGAGTCACAAATTGTTGGTGTAAATTTGGGTCATCTAACTTTTTCACGCAGCCTTTTCAGCAAGTCCAACTACCCTGTTTCCCCAAAAATAAGACCTAGCTGGAAAATAAGCCCTTGCATGATTTTAGGTGCCAAAATATGGCAACTTGGCATACTGAATGTTTTAAGCTGAAGGAGTTCGTGGAAAAGGCACCTTTCTCCCTGAAACAGGTCATAAAACCTTCATTTGAGGGGTGCATGCCCTCCATATCCTGGAAGAATCATGCTATGGCTTATTCTCAGGCTAGGTCTTATTTTGGGGGAAACATGGTAGTAAACTTGATTAACTGTTTGTCCAGTTGGTACAAATTCATAATGAATAATCTCTCTGATACCAAAAAATGTTAGCAACATCGTTGTAACGAATTCGCGAACTTAATTGTCTGACCTTGTATATTTATATTTAAATACCATATCAAGTCATACTTTTTCTAATCACAATAGTATGGATATCAACAGCTCATGTCATCTGTTGCAAGGAGTCAGTACTGGGGACAAAAGCACTTCTTTGTCCATAGGGATCTACTGCAAATCATTGCTTATATTTCTGGTATTGTGTAAATGAAAGGAATGTTTTTATAATTTCTTTCCCAGATGAAGTAGATGCTTTGGGATCTTTTTAGCACCAATTATTTTGTCAAGTAGGAGGATATTACACAGGTATTCTCATCAAAATAATTAGGTTGTTGGATAGGCTCTGCATGTGGCAGTTAATGTGATACATTAGTTAAATTGTAGCCCTAAAGGCTTGTGGGATCAGAATTGCAAAAGCAATCTGAGTTCCCAAGTCCCAGGAGCCTACCCTCTAGGATATACTTCATCTATAGTGAGAGGGACTACTGCAATAACCGATTATCATCATAAGTGTATGAGCTGATTCTCTTGGAGAAAACACTTATGTAAAGATACTGAGTGTTTAGAGGAACGCATTTGGATATGTTGGAATTTTTTCACAACCCCCAGACATGCCAATCAAAGATAACACAATATAAGTATCTCTGAGTGACAATTCAAGCCGCATTCATAAGCAACCTGCCTCATTCAAAGTCAATGAAGAGACAGGACTTACAAGCCCATGCTGAAAAGTTATTGAAATATGACTGACATCTCAAAGAAACGGTGTCAAAAGGGTTGCATGACCCACTGCTGAAACACAGCGGGGTTAATCAAAGTTATGGCAGTTGGGTACTGCCAAGGTCTTCCCTAGGTTTATTTATTTTATTTAGTGTGTATCACTAAATAAACCCTACTAACAACCCCCTACTCTCTCCCTCTAGCATTTAGCCCCCAGTTTGTATTATTGGTTGTAAACTTTTGTTTCAGTTACTATTCAGAAAGGAGGGAGGTACTAGTGAGGCTTTTGAAGATAAATATTGGTGTTAACATCGCTTTCCATTGCTTTCATTCCCCTAGGAGATTGTGAGCTTCCACAATTATGTTCCAATATGAGGTGCCTCCTGGGAGAGGAGGATGGAGCAGCGAGCATACAGTTCTGTTCAAAGAATTTTCACTAGTACATGCATTTAATGATTTCCCGAAACCCTACCTATTCACAGAAGGGTCAGAAAGGGGACATTAGAGGTAAGTTTGAGCTTGGCCTATCTAATCATTTTATCTCTTTACAATGGAAATCATATTCTCCTGCCTCCTATTCCTAACCACTTGACTACTGGCAACTTTTTTGCTTTTTTTTTTTTTTTTTTTTTGGTGCCATCTCAGGGCAGAAGTCAATCCTCTGAGAACAATTGTAACATAGCCATCAATAATAGTTATCAGCAATTCTGTTATATTTATATTTTATGCTGAATGTTTCCATGGCTTCTCTTCAATAGCATTGTAAAATACAGAAGGTATATGATTATCTGACAGTGAAAATAGCTAATAACCTTGCCTAACAAAAGAAGAGAGAGGGATAGAAAGCCTCTCTCTGATGAACAGAATTTTCCAATGTTATAAATATGTTCATGGCAATTATGCCCATGGTTTAAAAAGCTCAAAGAATTATGGATTGTGATTACACATGTTAGAAGGTAACAATGCATAATAGAAATTTATGTATGAAAAACGTATGTGCGTGTGTGTGTGTGTGTGTGTGTGTGTGTGTGTGTGTGTGTTCAATAAAATATTCTGGCCACATTTCAACTTTACCTTTGGGTCCAATATTTCTTGGCCTTTAAAAAAAATTTTATTAATACCTTGTGAATCTATTAGGAATGAGTTAATAGTTTAAAATAGTACAGTCACAAGCCTCAACATGATTGGCTACTAAGTATTCAAATATCCACTCTTCCCAGGAATCGAATGTATATAATATACTCTCTATATATTCTGTCTATCTACTCTCTCCATATATTCTCTGTAGCTGAAAGACCTAGAAAAGAAATTTGGTGTTTTTATGCTTCCAGACAGTTCTACTACAAAATAAGTGATAAGTCTGTTAATATCAAATAACTTATCTAGTCTGGAATCAATCCTCAGTTCATATTAAAGTCTTTCACAATAATACAAAAATAAAATAAAAGAGAAAAATGACAGTAAAATGACTACTTCCCTTATTATTATTTTAAAAATTTTAAAAAGGGGTGAGAGTTAGACTTCAGAAAGATCACCTTGGAAAGAGAGAATATCAAACATGACTAGCAATGGACTTTTCTTTTAGGAAGAATAATGGTTTAATGTTTAATTAATCTTATCCATTTCTGCATTTATGGGAAGGCAGAGAAGAGTCTGCTTTATAATGTAGAAAATTAAATATTAAAACCTTGGTGCCTACCAGACTTACATTTTCTTATTATGAATGAGCATTTTCACTTTCTGCACACACAAAGAAAGAAACAGGAGAAAGATGTAGTCACTTAGCTCTGCAGGAAAAGGGTTGTTTCAATGAATCTCTTTTGCTATCTTCCTATTAGAAACAAAACACATCAAAGATGAATAAGCATTTAAAACCAAAACAAAAAAGCCCACAAAACTATAATGACTATCATATATAATATAAATCCTTACTCTAAATGTAGTAAGTAAGGTAATTATTCAGTCTTTTACTCATGTATGAATTTTCTAATATTCATAGATCTGATATTCCAAAATGATATATTGCTTAAAGGATATTACAATAATTTTCATAGTCTATGATGCTTCTTTTAGTGAGGAAACTGAAATAAGATGTTAATTAAAAATAATAAAATTCTGCCAGATTAAAATACAAAAAATAACAATTGAGAACAATGAAAAGATCAGATGTGTAATTCAAATTGGTGCCTATTCACATTACATACAGTGTGGGCCAGATGAAATATTTTATTAAATATGAAATTTCAACTTGTATTTTAAACTATCATTTGGAACTTTGATCTCCAAAGTATTATTTATGACAATACATTGTAGAAAGGGTGAAGGATGTAGTTAGATCACAGGAGTCCCACCAATGATAAATCCATTTCTACTGATCATCAGAGATACTTTGCCTATCTATCACTCCTGAGAAACTATAATTGATTTGAAAGGAAAAGATGGCAAACTTTACAAATATTGTACCTAAATTTAATGGGTTAACATGTGTGATTTAACACGGAAAATTCTTCCAATTTTTTGGTGTGCATTTCTGAACTTGTTAACATCTTGATTGCTAACCAACCCTACAATTTACTGCTTCTAAGGCTAAACCATGATAGAACATATTACATTCACAAAATCTCAGTGACATGGTATTTTTCAAAATTGCTTACTAGAGAACATTAAAAACAATTATGGGGAAATGTAGCAGAAAAATTGGGGAACGTTCAGAAAAAGTATGGGAAATAAATAAAATCCAAAGAAACTAAGTACACATCTTTATCTTATGTTTCACCTGACTTTCAGTTCCTACCTCAATGGTCATCTTCAACTATAGTACAGTATGAGATTTTGGATGCTGCCTGTACAAGTGCCTCTGAGGCAGAGATTATGAGATTACAAATATGATAAACATATGATTCCAGTTACAATAAACTTTGTAATGGCCTGCATGCCCATCCTTGCTCTGATAATAGAAGACAACCTGTCAATGAGAACTCAAGCACTGCCCACCCATCCACCTGTGCATTTGATTCTGTGATCCCACACCAAGTTTTAGTCAAATGCCCACCTGAAACTTCTGCTGCGATTATAAAGAAGGAGGTGCTCTCTTTCCACAGGAGCTACAAATGCAAATGTCTAGTCCAGTTTAATCGGCTAACAAATTGCTACGGACCTATAGATAGGACTTCAATTTCAATTGGTATGTTTTAGACAAGGGTGAGGAATCAGAGTGAGAAAATTAACGTTGATTTTCTAATTGAGAAAACAAGGAAAGAATGATGATTACTTCAGCCTCAGTTTTTATTTCTTCCCTGTTTGCAACCAATGCTCCCGTTTAAACCACGTCCCACCACCAGGGAAATATTTGATTGGCTCAAAATACACTCCCTATTCTACTCCATTTGCATCTTTCAATCTATAATAAAGCGATTACCCCTTTCAAAAACTTTTTCTTGATTTCTCCAGCTAGAAATAGCTTAGGGGTTCACTATTGAGTTACTTTCTGGTATCTATATAAACTGAAAGTGCAGTTCAAAGATCTTCCCTTTGTCCCATATTTAAGTCAATAACTTAAATTAAGATATAGAAGGCATGTGTATCAAATAGATACCACATAGTTCGTAGCAACAATGACAGATCGCAAAAACTCAAAATAAGTTGAATAAACTATAATAATGGGTAAAAATCAACAACATATAAAGTAAAAGTTATTCATCTACAGAATATTTCATTAAAAAATAACTGACTTTAGCCAGCCGAGTGGCGCGATGGTTAAGAACTGGCTTGGGATGCCAGAGGGCCCCGGTTCGGATCCCACATATAAGGGCCAGTGACACTGCCCTCGACAGCTAAGATGCTGAACAACAGCTCAACCTGGAGCTGGGCTGCTGAGAGTTGCCGGCAACGGAGTAGGCTGCAGCCCCTGTGGCAGTGGGTTGCCATGGGCTACCGTATGTAGCCAGCAGCCAGCGTGAGCGGCCATCCAGAAGCTGGTGACTGATCTGCCTTTCCCGGGAAGAGTACAATGATGGTGCCAGTTTGGGCCAGTGAAGCAATGTCCTCCACAACTAGACTGAAGAACAAAATGACAATAACTTGTCTGTTCCCCTTCCCCCAATTCCCCAATTAAAAAAAAAAAATCTTTAAAAAAAAAACTGACTTTAAATGTATGACTACAAATAGGGTTGACAAAGTATGTATCAAAAAGAATTGAGGTCCTCAATGTATCATGCGGTCAATAAATTTCAAGAATTCAATACAAAAGGTTGTATCAGACAGGAAGAAAGTACTCCTGATCCTTTTTTCTAGTTAAAACTCAGTGTATTCTTTAAGGACCTGATCAGACCCAATTTTATCCAGGGTGTCTATCCTAACTACTTTATGTGTTTTCTGAATTCCTGAAATACTCATATTATGTACCAGAGTTAAAGGTATCACTTTCTTATAAGATATTTCAATGATACCCCTCAAAATATAAATTCACAGATCAAGCGACCATATCCAGAGACAAGACTTCAAATGTATTCAGCCACAGTCAGACTGTATATAGGCAATCCCATGTACATATAAAACCTGTGTATCAGATTTTTTAAAGAGAACTGCAAGATCTCAAAAGATGAATTATATTTGGAATACAACATCTGGATCTATCTACAATAGAAGAAGGTCTTGATAAGCTCCTTCAAAATTTTGGTAGGAGCAAATCGATCCATCCATTTTTAGTTCACAAGGTAGAAAGAGGAACAACAGATAAAAATAACATGTAAAGTTTTAGCTTGACTTGTAACTGAAGCCTCGTAATAAAATAAGCTAACCTTAAAAATGATGGATATATTTGAATAGAGGCTGAATGAGAGCCTAAAGAATTCGGAATTGGAATTGTTACATTACTTGAAAAGTGGAGTTTCATGACTCCAAGGTCTTCTTCAACTCCACAATTCTATAATTTCAAATCTAAATTTTATGTCATAACACTAGAAAAAAAAAAGACAACCCCTTTTCATTAGTTTAGTGCTCTATGGAGCCCTGGCCTATATTAAAGGGATATAAAAAATTTGCCTAAGAGGAGAATTGGAACAAACCCAGATTCCCTGGCAGGCAGTTTGTGTTTCATCTAACTGACTGCATTACCTCTTCTTGTGTTGCTCATCTAGAAATGAAAGGTTATAAAAAGACATCACTAAGAAAAAAACCTTAATAGTCAAGGTTAGACCCTTCATGCAACAAATTAATCAAAAGCAATCCTAGCAAGATTGACTATTTCATGGACTAATGTAGTTTAGAAAAATCATGGAGGTCTCATGTATTCTTTTGAAAAGTCCACGTGAGGGTAGTATGAGAAAAGTTTGTACGTAAAGATAGCTGTGCATGTTCACAGACACGTCTCTTAAAATATATAGAAATTAAAACACATTAAATCAGGTCAATAGGACTGCCACTCTTGAAAATGTGCATGCTTGAAAATTTGCATCAATAGCATTTTGATAATGTTAAAATATTAATATCCAATGATTACATTTTCATGTTGAGCAATTTTACTTCTAATAAAAGAGACTACTTTGTGTAAAATCTTCCAAGACACCCTCTCAGTGATTCCAAAACATCCATAAAAACCAATGTTGACAAAAATATGCAATTTAAAAAACAAAAGCCCTAATAGTTGTATCCTCTTCTTTTCTCATTTTCAGTATAGCAAAGATCAGTATTCAGGAGAATTTAAAGTTGAAACCAATCCCTGAGGTTCTTAGATATAGGTCATTTCATTTAGATAAAAACACAAACTTATAATAAGTGACATAAATCACCCTTTATCACAGAATTAGCTGTTTTAATAATCCTGAATAAGCCATTCCTTTTGGCACTCTAATTCACCATGGTTCATACACATGGCCACCCCAGGGGGACCTGGATTCACTAGCCCTGCTGCTCACGTGGCATTAAAATGACCCTGGAGACTCAGAGTCACTGAAATTTTGATCCTATGCCCAATTCTCTCTTGCTGCATTTTCCTTTAACATATGCATGTTTTTTCATTTAAAGCTTGTTTTTTTTCTTCTTGATGTATATGTATATTTTTTTACAGGAGCACAGTTTTAAGGAAAACAAGCTGAATTACAGGGTGCTCGCTGCTACGGTACATCTGCAACTACTTCCAAACAGCAGCATATATAAACCTAGCGACATGCATGAGAGCAAACAAGCCATCTATAAATACACTCAAGGGGCTTCTAAAACAATGTAAAAGTGGCATCTGGAATGGGTGAGATGGGCAATTTAAACTCCTCAACTCTTCATCCAAATTTATGTTTAAAACTCTTTCAAGCAACTGATTAGTTAAAGAGAAAAACGTCATGTTGTGCTGGTTGATTATTCTTCCATAGAAACTGGAAGGAAGCTTTAGTTACAAGGTGGCAATGACCCGTGAGGAATGAGAGATTTGTAGTCCCTGGTATAATATGCATAGGTTTGTGAAAAGCATGCTTTGATAGGGAAAATTACATTAACTATTATTGTTAATAATAATGCATTTCATTGATTCTAAGATGCCATCAATTGTGCAATGGATTATGATTTCCCATATGCCATTGAAAATGTTAACAATTTAGTTTTGAGATGTCATGGATTGCAAGGTGCCACCATTTTCAGAAATATCAAAATGTCTATTGTGAATTGTTAAAATAAATGAATATTTTATAGTTTTTATTTTGATAACTGTTTTATGATGCTATGACTTAGGGGTTGGTGGAGGCACTTAGGGGGTGTCATAATCAGCTTAAACTGAGCATTAGGCTTCAAAGCTCAGCTAGGAAAAAAAATAATCTAAACTCCCACTGTGTGTATCCAATTTATATTTTCTACATCTCCCTCAATTTTCTTCCCACAGTTTTCATTTTATAAGGGGCATTTTCTGTCTTTTTCTTTTCTTTTTTTCTTTTTTTAATCTGTCTCATTTAGATTCACATAAAGCTTAAGGTTTTCTAAAGTTATAAAGTGGAACATTAAACCAAATATCAGTACTTCACTACCAACATAATTTCACAATAAGAACACTGGTAGGCAGTATTTAGGAGATACAAATAATTAGCAGCTTAAAAATACTAGTGTTTTGAGGGGAGAATGTACGCGGTGTGATCAAACAATAGAGTGAATGTTTAAATTAAAAAAAAAACATTATTATAGTAAAAGATCGATCGCCATTAATCCTCCCCAAAATACTCCCCCTCGCTTCGAACACAATTATCTCAGCATTCTTGCTGCTTTCTGAAGACGTTCTGGAAGTCCTTTTTTGTGATTGTCTTCAGTTGCGCTACCATGGCTGCTTCGTTGTCCTAAATCAATTCAAAATGTTTACCTTTCATGGTCATTTTGTCTTTGGGGAAGAGCCAGAAGTCGCACGGTGCCAGATCCGGAGAACACAGTGGATGAGGACACACTGAAATATTTTTATATTTGACAGAAATTGCCATACCAGAAGTGATGTATGATACGGAGCCTTTCCTTTTTGATGAAAAACTATGGTGAATGCTGCTGTCAACTGCCACCCAACAGAAAGGCAGGAAGGAATCTTCAATGTGGGAAGTGGAGCGCTGAACCTTAGTACCTACTTGTTTCGATACACTCAGTTGGGTGTGAGCTACGGTTGAGAGAAGGTGTGTTTTAAAGTGTGCCATAAAGCATCTTGCATCGTGACAACATTCCGTGTCACACATCACTTCTGGTATACAGCAATTTCTGTCAAATAAAAACATTATGGTGTGTCCTCATTCACCTTATTCACTGGATCTGGCACCGTGTGGCTTCTGGCTCTTCCCAAAGTCAAAATGATTCAGGACGTGGAGGCAGCCACAACAGCACAGCTGAAGACATTCATGAAAGAGGACTTCCAGAACTGCTTCAGAAAATGGCAAGAACAATGGGATAAGTGTGTTCAAAGCGAGGGGGAATATTTTGAGAGGGATTAATGGCAATGTGTCCTTTACTGTAAAATATATATATTTTTTAATTTAAACATTCCCTGTGTTGCTTGATCACATCTCATACAATGAGAATAGTCAAGGAGAATTTCAAAATTCATGCAGTAAACTTGTCTGGAGTCATTGAAATAAAAAAAACTTCTAGAAAAATACAAGTGGGAAAAATTTAAGTACATTTGCAAAGTGGAGAGAGGTGTTGGCATGTTTTCCCATAATATTTTTTCTCTTGTGTAGTACCTTCCTGGACAGATGAAGAGTTAGAGATCTGTAGTGTGGATCCAGTGGCACCATGCCATCCTCATTTATAATAACATTTCCTGCTCCTAGACAGTAGGAAAGGATTTCTCTGACATGTCTGCTATGGTACATCCTCAACTGCTATTGCTTCCTCTCCCCCCCATGCTGAATATTATTAAACTCTTAAGTATAAGTGAGTCGGTAGAAAATGAATCAGTCCTTCACTGCAGCACCTGTCCCTCCTCAAGAGAACCTGTATTCCAGATGACATTGGGTGCCTGTGGTTGTCCATTGAGTTTGCTGCATCATATAACATTAATGCATTGAACGTTGGGAGGAGACTGACTATATACTTTGAGAATTTGATATGCTATAATGAATTACACCCAAAAGAAATGAAGGGTAACTAAAGTATCTGCCTAAATGTTGTAGTTTCAGATGGATAGAACTGTGTAATCTCTTGCAATGGAAGTTGTAATCAGAATCAATCACTCAAACCTTAATTTGACATTGTACAAATTAGGTAATAATAATAATAATAATAATAATAATAATAATAATAATAATAAAATAATTATAAAGAAAACAGCAAGCTATGTGTCTCCATTTTCTCTGTCTCCAAATTCTATACATGTTTATGAATGGAAGGCTCTATAAAATGATTTATGGAAATGATTTATATTTATTTACTCTGCAATGTTATCATGCATCAATGTGAGGCACAAGAACTTCTCCTTTATTCATTTTACTCAATAAATACTTTTTCATTGCCTATGATGAGCCAGAAACTGATATATATATATATATATATATATATATATCTCAAGTCATGTTTGGATAATAATGTAAGGATGAAGTCTGGTTGGTAATATGTTTAAATCAGATATTCTCTATTGAAATCTGCAACCATAAGCTCAATGAAAGCACCAGAGTATCTACCACTGTTTCCTCAGTCTGCTCTATAAAGTGCAATTTTGTAGGTCAAAACTTGGAGGTGATCCTCCTGCCTCCATCATGAGGAGGCAAATATAGCGTGAATTATCTTTAATAACAAAGAACAGCTACCAAAATAGAGATGACTCAACTTCTGCACAGGGAAACTATGTTGTAATGGAAATCAGCTTTCAGCTGCTGTGACATGTAATTTCATAATACATTTTAGAACATTTAACCTATCCACATTTTTTTCAGCTCTGTCTGCAATAGTGAGAGGTAGTGCTTTTGTTACAAATTCTGCTAAAGCTACTTATGTGCTATTAATATACAGGAATAAAAGGGATCTCTTCCTTCACTGGTGGTCTCTTCCAGCTACTCAAAAAACTCTTGGCCTAAAAATGTCATCGACCACAAGGATTATTTGATTTTCTTTGTCCATAATCAATCACTTGGCTTTTACTAAAAAACACCACTTAAAAATGTCCAAAAAGGAGAGAAAAATCTGCCCAATTCCATGTCAAAACTTTCTAAAAATTTTGAGGCTGAAAGGAATGCCCATGAACAATATGACTCGTCTTATTTTCAGTAGTCATGCACAGGTCATACAGTAAAGAAAAGAAAATTTCTTTTCCGTTTTCTTCTTCTTCTTCTTCTTTTTTTTTTAGAAAATCTGAGTGAAAGTCCATTTTAGCTCAATGGAAAAGTGCATAAACTTCGTTGTCGTATGAAATGGCCTTGAATCCTAAATTTACTATTTATTTGAGCAAAGTACTCTGTCTCATGAGTCTTAGCATCGTGCTCTATAAAATGTCAAAAATAACACATGCCCCTATCATTGAGTTGTTGTGAGGAATATTTAGACAGTTTAGCACATTGTCTGGCACATCATAGGCACTCAATACATGGTGTCCATTATTTATGTGAGTTATGTAAATTGCATGAAATATTTAAAATATGGTTGTGATAGTTTTGTGCGTTCAAGCTTTATTTACAGTCTACACCATCTGTTGATCAAAAGTACTAAACTTAATAATAGTCTGTTAACATATCATGGAAAATTGCCTGTACAAGTCAGAGTAACTAATGCTTTGATCAAGTTACACAAAATTCTCCTAGGAAACAAAATGAACGGTATCGTTTAATATAAAAAACAATACCCACAATATGTATATCTGTGTGATTGAGGAAAGGGATCGCCCATACTGAGAATCCAAAGCAATAAAATGATACCTATATAAGGCAGGAAATGCCACTCCCCCCAATTCTCAAGGGCAAAAATTCTAGTCAATGCTGTCACACGTGCATCTTCTGCCTTGACATCTGCCACTCGAGTTTGCATACACCATGGTAGATTCTGTCAAATCACCCCAGTAATAACATAACTATCTGAAACATTAACAGAAGACTTCCTTATGACATCAACTGTCACACTATGTGTGAATCAAATGTGCTCCACTAAAATAACTTGGTTTTTGTTCTGACTGCTCATCGTTGCCATTTGAATCTGTGAGGAGCCTTATTGACTCTTCGCCGCTATTAACAAATCTTAATCGCTCAGAGATTCGGCACAGTTGGATAGTGCAATCAGAGCAAACTCTCCATTTGATTCCAGCACAGAAGTTACCAATGAAACTAACAGAGGATAATACAAAACTCCCTAACTTCATCCCCTTTTCTCCCAATTCTCTGTGAAAAATGAAATGAAAATAAAACCATATAGGGACTTATGTGAAAGCTGCTCTCTTGAATTTGCAGTGATTATTTAATAGCCAGTAACACCAAGGACATGAACATATCCCAAATATATTACTAATAATTTAAAATTAAAAGCATCCTGACAATCAGCACTTTGGCTTTTCAAAGTATATGACTTGGACATCTGGTTACCCAATCCTGTCAAGAGGCAATCACTGTAATAGGTTCAGGTTGCACCACAGCACAACATCTGTTCCAAGTACCCAATCTGATGCTCAATATGAACCCTTGAAAAAAGCAATTTTGCTTTCATTAACACCAAAACAATTCCCATCAGCTGATATTCAGTCACAAATGATAAACCTAAATGTTAATAATTAAGTCATCTGAATTACTTGCAAGCAGTCTTTTTCAGTGTTGTGGGGTTACTTTTGTGACAGGATTGAATATTTTACTTTATCTGAAATACACCCTTCATAAGGTAATTTCATCAACTGATTTCCCATCTGCTATTGGAAATGCTATTTTCTGCTCACTCCCCATTGCCTTAGTTTTTAAAACAACAATATTCTTGGTGTTTAAGGAAGGGTTAAATCATAAAAGAATATGCTATCTAGCATAAATGGCTGCTGATTTATGACAAGAGCACTTTTAGTCAATTATTGTCTGAAAGCGTAAATGGACCTCCTGGGGTCCAGAATTCACTCATACAAAGTGTCTGGCTCAGATTGCCCGAACTGACCATTAATTATGATGACCACGGGTGGCAATCTATGTATAGCTTAGCTTTTTCTGGAAAAGGTGCAACATGAGAGCTGTTAGAGGTAAAAGTCCACTGTTGGAAGACTAAGGTCATTGTTGGACATCAACAGGACTCAATTATAATTGTTTTAATAACTCATTTTTATGCAATTTTACTCTTTATACTTTCCCATAAATATCCCTAGCTGAGTTTCACAACAATCACATGAAGTAGACATAGGATTCAATATGAAGGAATCTAAGGTTGAGAGTTAAGAAACCTTGTGGTTAAGTTTGGTCTGCGCCAGGTTTGTGGTTTTGTATTGTATTCCTTCTGCTAGTTACTGGAAACACGGTGCTGGTCACACTGGCTTCATAATGGAGATTTTTATAAAATAAAATATAAATGCATCTAATATAATACATCTAGTGTAAAATACAAAAACATCTAATGTAAATGCTATAACATGAAATAAAATACATTGCAGTATTTGAATTGAAAAAAAAGTAGGAGCGCTCTCTGAGGTGTTCCTTCTCTGTGAGACTTACAGCTTTAGGAAAGTCACAAAAGACCTAGTCAGAAAGGAAGGAAGGTAAAATGCTGCGGGCCAGACAAACAACAAACTGAACTCTGGGGAGTGAGTGATGCAAGGCTTGGAATACATCATATATGTGTAGCCTCCTCAGTGATGGAAGGTTCCAACTGAAGCCATATTTGACTGAAACTCATTTAAAGATACCAGGGCTGTTACATGATTCAGAGAGACTATGAAAGGGAAATTGTAGAAGAAATGCATCCTTACAGATAATTAGGTGAGTCATAAGCATTATGCACCTGCATATTTTAGGAGACCCAAAAACACACTTCCAATTTCTTTCCTTGAAGAAACAGGTCCTATACCTCCCCTAAGGGCAATAGTAACTATCACATAGAAACATAGACTTTTAACCTACGAAAGGCAAAAGGGGTGCATTTTCGGAGCTTTCTAACATAAAAGTCTGTAAACAAAAAAATACTAGTAGAACTCTTTAGAGCAACAATTCCCATTCCTGGTTTTGGCACACAATTTCCAAAAGAGATTTTTAATTTGCTTTAATGATAGTGGGCTTATTTGCCAGGGAACAATTTAAAATAGAAACTGTTTTAAAATGAAGGACAAAGAGGTGCTACAACTTTGTAAAATTTGTAAGGAACTGTCTCTTAGGAACAATGATCTTGTTTCCCATTCTTGTTTTTCATCCTAATTAATAGTGTTCATGTGAGAAGAGCCTTGCTGCATACTATATCTTATTATTGTGTTTTTATTACTAAAGGAGATACAGTCCAAATAAAAAGCCAGTGTCTATTAGTCTTGAACCACCTTAATTAGTAAAACATTCATGCATTTTATAAAATATTCATAGTAGGAAATATCTATAGTTCTGGGAACAAGTACACGTACTTAATGTGTAAAACACCAGGCACTTGCTATATACAAAATTGACATTGAAAACGTAAAAAGGTCAAGGACCCCAAATCCCTGTGTGAGCACCTTTAATCATTCACTGTAAAGGAATGCTAATAGGGTACCCAGAGGATACCTTTGTGCCTCAGATTCAATGTTCCTTGTGAGGCATTTCACTTACATTTTGAAGTGTTGATAAAGGATGAGTACGGTATTCATCAGGGAAAAAAACATGCGAAGATGACATGCAAATGTTCTGCAATTCACTATGTACTTTCTTTAT
Organism: Hipposideros larvatus; assembly: GCA_031876335.1. Lineage (NCBI taxonomy): Eukaryota > Metazoa > Chordata > Mammalia > Chiroptera > Hipposideridae > Hipposideros > Hipposideros larvatus. The sequence continues at coordinate 210,858,795 of CM063089.1, read as the reverse complement.
ACAAAAATGGATGAAATAGGAAATGCTATCTCAGCGGTCACATTCTTTCATATTAATAACCTCTCATGTCTGTCAATTGTTTAAATCCCACCTGTCACTTTGACCCCTTTAATTCCTAAAAAAAGCTATCTTCTAGATCCTGAATCACATAAATTTTTCTGTTTTACATCCACAGATTGAATTGGAAGGTGGGACTGCTCACAGATTTTCAGCCTTACTGTCCTCATCTTTGGTATTTGATATAAAAACAACAGGAAAATGAAAGTTTTGTTTTTGGTTTGTTTTTTTTTAAATCAGATATTAATTAGAGTCCCTTAGTGGTTTTAAAGGGGAAATCCATGACATACCATAGCACAAAGCAATGATGAAAGTAAAAAAATGTCCACCCCCCCCCCAACACGTATTGCACGATAACTGCCCAAAACTCTCTTTGGATGACTGTCTAAATATTAGCAGCAAACACCAAAGAAATAGAATTCTTCAAGAACTCATGATTTGGCCTTAAAGAGATCCTTATACATGAAGTATCTCTTTATTAAGATTCTTAGGTTTCTTCCAAGTGTTCCAAATTAATTATTTTTACCTTGTCATATTTTTTTTCTTCCGCTCTTATACATGATAGGAATGTTCAGGGATTTTAGGGACCTCATTTAGTATCACAAAAGCTCAAGAGTCTTAATTAAGACAAAATATGATTTCTCAATAACAAGAAGAGGCTGCTCACGCCTAATAGGAAAGGATAACTTACCCTATTAAATTATCATCCACTTTACCGTTTATACTATAGGTTTCATAGTATAAAAACTTTTTGAAGTTTCAGTCATATATTTAGATGTGCACCCTGTAACTTTTCAAATCCAGGAATGAGTAACAGGAGTCTTTTATGGATAAAGACTAAGAGAAGCATTTAACACAAACTAGTGCAACTCAAAGTCAAATTACTACTTTATGGTTATTGTACTATTTTTATAGGATATAAAATATACTAGTACAGTGAATGAAAAGTCTTCCTAAAGTGTTTGGAAAGTCACTTCAATGACATTCCTCAAACTTCAGAAGAGATGATATATCTATCAATAAAATGACACCAAAATCATATTTTATAAGGATTTTATATTAACACGTGCTTTTGAAGGATGGCATTACAGGGTCTTAATATCTATAATCAGCAAGTCTTTTGCTCTTAACTTGCAAGGCAATAAGTTTAAGAATTAATTTTGTCTGCTATAAAGCTGGCTTGCCTTTAATCTTCAGATTTAATAGGTCTCTTCTTGCTGAATGTTTTAGGCAGGTAATTGAGGAAATAGTGCACGTTCCATTTCAGTCAACATAAAATGACATTGAAATGTCTTCAAATGTTTCCAGGAAATTCATGCTAAACAGTCTCTCTGTTATATTTGATACTGAATAACAGCAGAAATGTCTGTATTTAATTGTTTCCTAAGATTCTATGTAATGAAGCTACATGCTCATGATAACTTACTTTACTAATTAAGATGTTATAAAACTAAGCATATAAAAATGCATATAAATTAATAAATGGATAAATGTTGACTTATGCAATACAGAATATCACACATGCTATATGTTTCTTCCTCCAAATAAAATTTCTTAGAGTAATTTTGAAGCCAAATTCCTTCAAAACAAACAAACAAACAAAAACATAAGGATTGTCCTTGGTTTGCTCTGATGGACATCTTGATTCAGGCTTTCTCACATTATTTATGTCAATGGAAATCTTGAGAAATCATCTGCTCAGTAAATTGTGTAAAGTGCACAAAAAATATGCACAGAACATCGGAAACCAGCAACTGACCCTATCCAAAATAGATCCTTCCAGGAATCTTTGAGACTGCTCACATTTTAGAAGCGGCAGTGGTTACATTAAGGACTTATGAAAGGGTTCCAATTCTGAAATGCTTTCAATGCATGTGGATAACTGGCAACTTCTTCCTCTTTTATTAAAAGTACTTTGCCAGAAAAGCCTACTTCAGTCAAAACAAACTTCCACTTAGAGCAGTTTTCGGGTTTTTTTCTAAACAGTTTCATAAAGTAAACAGTAAAGCTTTCTGTTTTGTCTTTTTTCTCCTCTTTTCTGATAGGAAATGAGATTCTAGTTTGGCAAGAAACAATTGTGATTTTTGACTTTCTTTTTTTAAGTTTAGTTATTCTTTCTTGGTTCTGAATTTGTTATAGAGGTGCCCAAAGGCAAGCAGAAGCATTTTTATACATATGAAGTAGATAAACAATGCAGGAAAGATGCTCTAATGGACCGTGTCTCTGCTCTACTCATCTAGCCCACAGCGTTTTATGTGTTCTACAAGTGTTACAGTTCATCTGAGAAGGCTTCTTCTACCGCTGATTTTAGATTTCACGTTCTTTTTAATTTAATTTTGTCTTTTCAAAAGCTGGAAACAGGATGCTTAAACTTTCTATCAGACCTTCATTTTTTGAACTAGAAATGGTAATTTTGGGAAAAATAAAATGTCTTTATCTTTGCAATGATACAAATCTACTTAAGGCCTTCTTTTTTTTTTTTTTTCTAACAGCAGTGGTGGGAGTGGGGCAAGAGGAAAAAGTGGGAGGAAGTCCACCTCACAAATAGAAAACCATGATGCATATTTACTAGGATAGCAATGACATACTGCTTGGTCACATCCAACCACAGGCTCTGCACGGTTCCTGGAGGGAATATGCTTGTCTATCTGTAAGGTGACTTCTGTGGCTAATGCTCATAGCTGTATTAATGAGCTTGAAAAAGGTGCCATATCTAGATTGAGTGATCTTGAAAGAAGGCAAGGTCATTCATTTTGGGACGACTCCACCAACTGCCACCATTTCAACAGCCAAAATCAGTTTCTTCTGTTTCAGGGACACATCTACAAGCAGAGACTGCCCACTGTGTCTTTTGCCCTCACTGGGTACCAGAAAAATACTCTTGCAGATGAATTTCTAAGAAATAGGTGGGGTCTGGGCCAGTTGCAATGTGTTTCTGGCCTGTTTTCTCACTGTCAAAGCACTCCATCCTTTCCCGCCAACCCCCTTCGTCCCCCAGTACATGAACATACATTACACGCAGGATAAAACTATCACATCCTTCCTTAAACAAATGTCCTTTTCAAAAATATAATATAAAGCAGATCTAGAAAGTCTGCTGCTATAATGATTTCATGTTTTGCTGATCCTGGTCGTTTCTTCTGAAAGGCTTTTTAGTGGTCCCCAGTGAAACGTTGAGATCAGCATTTAAATGCGGGTCTATCTTTTTCACATCTTTTAAGTCCTTAGAAGTCACTAAGGCTCAGTGGCTTTGAGAATTTATAAGCATATCTAGGATGTTAAAAATACCTTCAATGTCTTTTTTTTTTTTTTACAAAATTACATTAATTGGAATTTGTATTTTTTTCTTCCCCTTTGTGATTTGAAGGAAACATGCAGAATAACATTTGTTCAAGACCATTTCTTTGTATGAAGCAGCTCTCCCCATAAGTTAGGGACCAATTATAGGATTTCCTATAGTTTTTGGATTTTTACAGCTGACATACACTCGTTTCTCTCCTAGGTAAACAGCAGCATGCATGCGGGCAATGAGACATAGGAAAGAAAAAAAAAAAAGAAGGTAATTACATTGTTCCCTGCTATATGCAATAACCAGCATTTAGTTGGAACGCCTGTATAAGTTTTAATCTTAAATGAAAAGATTAAGGCAAATGAAGCCAACATTCTCTTGAAAATCACTACTTTTCTGAATCAATCAACATATTCATTTGCATTTAAAACTTAGCATTTCTTGCTTCAGTCACAGTTTTCTTCCATGTCTTTTGAAGTCCTTCTCTACATTCTTTACACTTATCATAAAGACATTTTTATCTACCATTAAAAGATTGAGCAAAACTGATCAAGGCTTAGAGTTTTCATGTTCTTAATGGTCTGGGCCTACATGTTAAATTGTAAAAATACAGCCTCTGAAAACTGTCTGAGGATGAATATAACAAATAGACAAGTCCAGCTGATCTTCAAAAAAAAAAAGATTATATTAAGTTTTGTATTCTTATGATGTAAAACTATTGCATGACCTTGTAAGTTCGAATCAAGATAAGGCAAGTGAGGTACTTATGTGGCAAAATCTAAGGAGGCTTTCACCCTCGAGTTGGTGCTGAAACCTGGGCCCCCACATCCCTGTCTTAATACTACATGGCATCAATTACCCTTCAAGTACATTTGTGGAATAACTATGTGTCAACAATGTGGCTAGATCTTTTGAAGGGATATTCAGATGGATAATTGTGTGGGAAAAGTGCTAAGGCAGAGTGCTGTCCTCCTAGAGTCTGTGTCCCTTGCAAAACTGCCTATCAGCACAAAGAAAGCAACTGTAGCACAGCAGGGCTACGGGCTCCTGGTGCTGATGCCCTCCACTGGGATTCTGCTTCGCTTCCTTGTTCTGTCATGCCTGTTATGTTCTTTGTAATATGTTTAAGACTCATAGTTATGAGAGGCGCACAATGATAGTGCCCACTTCACAGGTGGAGTGAGAATTCTGTGAGATGTCTTATGCTAATCACAGTGCCCAGCACACTCTTAGGACCCGATAAATATTTGTTATTGGGATCATCATCATCATCATCATCTTTAGAAGGAGAGAAACAAACATAACCAAAAATCTACTTTTATACAAAATGAAGTAACAAAGTTTTTTGTTTTGTCTTGTTTCTCCTCTTTTCTGATAGGAAATGAGATTCTTATAGTTCAGGAAACCAAACAATAAATACTAATGACTATGAAATGTTTATTTGATTCTTTTAATGATTATGTGTTACCTTAAGATCACAAAAAAATTGCAATTTCTACTTTCATCAAGAAAAATTACCTTAAAAGCTTTTACTCTTTATAAAAAAAATGTAGGATTATTAACTTTAAAACTAGGTAATGGCAGTAGTAATAAAAATGCATTTGTAGAGTGTTTGAGTTTTAAAAACTCTGCTTTTAGCTGAACACTTTCATACAAGTTAGCGTATTTAATTCCTACAAACACCCTGGGTAGGATTTTTATCCCCATTGTACAGATAAAAAAACAAAGACTCAAGGTCACAGAGCTTCTTAGTGTCAGGAATATTCAATATGTACTTCTAAAGTCAAAATTCTGAAAATAATTGTCTCATAAAGGTCATATATAGGTAGGCATATTTTCAATCCATATTTTAATGGTAAAAGATAATTTTAGTTTCATCTAAAGAAACATCCAACACATTGATTTCCATAACAAGTCAGAAGCGAATCATAAGTAATAGAAATTGCTAACGAAGCATTCCATATTTTGTCTGCAGTAGCAATTTAAAAAATGCACAACTAAGATATCTTCAACACGTGTTAGTAAGAAATATAATCATTGGTTTCTTGTTCATTTCAATGGCCCTATCTTGATCTTCCACCTTGGGTTCTGCTAATCCAATAAGTATAATTTGTTTAAGTCTTGTGATTCTTAACCACAAAATGCCAAATTAAGTGCTTTTAATTATATGAAGGAGTGAGAATAAAGGTGTAAATAAGTGCAGAACCATTTATAACTAATGCATATTTGTTTTTAACTTACACACACACACACACACACACACACACACACACACACACACACACACACCACACCACACACTGAAAAACAGAGTAATTAGAGCTCACCCTTTGTAACCACAGGTATTAACAGTACTCCAGGAAGACTTTTTTTCATTGCAAAACTATTTCCATGCAGACTTAGTAACTAGTCCCCTTTAATCCAAGCTACTTGCTACTACCAGATTAACCTCCGTATTTCACAAATTTTGTGATTCTCCCCTTCCCAAGACCTTCCAACTGCTCCTCACTGTCCACCAAATAAATAAAACTTAATCTATAAAAAAAAAAATGAGTTCAACATTCACCATATATGACATCCGCCTTACACTGCCTCGCCTCTGCCCTTCCCTATTTTAATCCAGAGAAGTCCTCCATCTTTTTAAAAGTTTGTTGAAAGGATTATCTTCTGTTTGGCCACCGTATTCAAAACTATTTCTTCCATGAATATCTAGATAGAGCTTCTTGTTTTTAATCACATGTGGGTTTTATCTCTGTGATTATCTTAAAATAGGGTTATTTAGTGCTGTGTCATTTCTACTATTAGAGACAAACTTCCGATAAGACTGAATTTTTTTTCATCTTTATGTTCCCCCATTGCATACAGCAGGTGACCAAAAAAGACTTGAAGAAAACAATGACACTTCTTCCTCTTTAAGGATCTTAATATCTAATGCAGTGAAAGAACAGGACCTATTTCCTACCTTCCCTGCCGTTCCTCTTTAGGTGCTGCTGGGTGTAGGTGCAGGTGGCTGAGCAATGCGCAGCGGGCAGGGGCAGCTTCAACTGGTAAACCAAGAGCCGCAACTTCTTTGATGATTTGCTGGAAAGAAGTTGGCATAATTCGGACTTGGGTAGGAAATCTGAGAGGAAGCACTACATTCTAAAGTCCTTTAATGTTAGAATCAGAAGATCTCATCTGATGCAAGGACCTCATTTCACACAGCAGCAGACCACAGGGAACATTTCTCTTCTAGAAGCTGGGGAAGCCTTTTGCTCAATACTTAGAGGAAGAACAAATTTCATCTTTTGAATAGATCGAAACTGAGGCAAATAGCTAGGAGAAAACTATCATAAATAAAGAAGGAGGGAAATATCATTAAGCTCAGGGACTTCAGGCTTTTAAGGCATAATAAAGGCCTCGGGAAGTCAGCGCCATAGCAGAGATGCAGGGGACATCTCCACACAATTCTGGACCACATTCATTTAGAAGGTGCCATGTCCCAAATGCACTCAGGGTTCCTGTATCAACATTGTGCCTAACAAGATAATTATTGTGTTGCAAGATGATGTGAATAAATTAAAATATTCTCAAGAATAATTTTTTTATTTCTTAAAACACTCACCCCAAATGACAAGAAAGGAATTGCAATATTTCACAAATTCTCCAAAATGTCATCTTCTCATAACTAAAGGACTTACAGGACCTTTTTGTATTATACTTGTTTTTAACAATTGTAGGTTTTATGTTAAATAAAAGCACATGCTGCCTTTTGCAAGTGAGGACACTCCATACCCCCAGAAGAACCCTGTATGTTCTACTGCTGATAGGAAACGGAACTCTGCCAAGCAGTGAACTAATGAATTAGAATTTGGCAGCATGCCATGCCTGATACAATTTAGTTCAAATTTATGAAATCTGCTGCTTCCAGAAATCCACTTGCGCTGAAGGCCTCTCTGTACCTCTCAGAGTAAAAAGCATGCCACTGCTAGACTTCCGGTTTTACCTTATTGATGAAGAAAAAATTGTGAACATTTGTTTTTCTAACCTAATCTCTGAACATGTCTTCAATTTTGCAACAACAGTAAATCAGTTGAAATCAGCATCTCTTTGGGAAGGTGACAGAATGTTTCTAAAACTCTGATTAAATTAAACCCCCTTAAATATGACAGACTGAACATCTGAAAAAAATACCTGCTGCCTCAAAACGATTGATGCCCTTTTGGAAAGGAAGGAATATCAGTTCTGTTCAAAGGCATGCTGTCTTGTTTTTTGTACTCTTTAAACTTTCAATCAATCAATGTGAAGAAAGAATCATCATTAACCCTACTTTCAAACTCATTTTATTTGGGGGAATCCACTTTCAAAATTATACTCGAGAAATGACAATGAGGAAGATGAGAAAGTTTTACATTTAAATACCTACAAAGAAGAAAACTAGGATGCTAGAAAACTGAGACTCAGATTGCAAGGGAGTAGGGCCTTCATTCTAAATGTGTATGTGAATATGACTCTTTCTACTTAAGGGATGAGGTTAGCCACCACCCCACTCCAAACACCTCAGTGCAACATTCCGGACACTTCCTCAAGTATCCCTCAGACTGCCATCTGGACTTACCCTGCTGTCTCACCTCCTATCTTTATGGCCATGCAATCCTCTCCTCTTTTTTTTTTTTTTTTAATATTTTTATTGGGGAATTTGGGGGATGGGAACAGTGCTGGGGAATTGGGGGAAGGGGAACAGACAATTTGCTGTCCTTTTGTTCTTCAGTCTAGTTGTGGAGGACATTGCTTCACTGGCCCAAGTTGGCACCAACATTGCGCTCTTCCTGTGTGAGGCAGATCAGTCGCCGGCTTCTGGACGGCCGCTCATGCTGGCTGCTTGCTACACACGGTAGCCCATGGCAACCCACTGTAGCAGGGACTGCAGCCTGCGCCATCGCTGGCCACTCACAGCAGCCAGGTTCAGCATCTTAGTTGTAGAGGGCAGTGTCACTGGCCCTCATATGTGGGATCCGAACCGGGGCCCTCTGGCGTCCCAAGCCAGCTCTTAACCATCGCGCCACTCGGCTGGCCTCCTGTCCTCTCCTATTAACCTGCTTGCCTGGGGGACCAGCATGGCCCTATGACCCAACACAAGTTTTCCTTTTTAACTTTTCTTCTCCAACAAAATTAGTTGTCCCTTCCACAGTCTTTTAAAAAAAAAAAAAAAGTTTATGGCACTTTTTACAACACAATTAACAACTTGTTTAGTCATATTTTCTGCTTGTAATACTATGAGCTTCTCACCTATAAAAACTGTATCATTTTCATCCTTGTATAACTGGAAATGCCTTACACAGATAGAACATTCCATATGTGTTGATCGAAGTCATACAATTCGGTAGGTTCTTTGGGGAAAAAAAGTGCATAAACCCTGTAATATCTACTTCCTTTGCTTACCCAGAGGTTTCTTCTTCTGTGATGTTTTATCTGTAGTTACGAAAAATTTACCATTTGCTGAAAAAATATAATTACAGTATAATGGGCACTGAAGATAATTTTAGTTCACCCTGAAATAACTGAATCACCAAAGGAAATCTTTTTGTGTGAATGATAAAAACAATACCAGTCTCATTTGGCTTTGTTGTGAGCTTAGAATTAAAAAAAACAATGCACATGTATACTTTGCCATCTTGCTCACATCAAATATTATTTTATGCAACAAATTTTAAAAAAGAATCAGTGTCTTGAATTGAAACAAAGGTAAGGAAGAAGAGAATAAAAGGAAACTTAAAATGACAAAAACTCCTCCTTATATAAGATGTAAAAATAAAATGTTTAAAATAATCCACCACCAGTTTAGAATATGCAAGAAAGAGATACAGTCTTGTCTGGGTGACTTATGCTGGGTTAAGAAATGTTTTCCTATCATAGTTTCTTTTTACCTAATTTTTATTACATTCTGTTAATATTTGTTTTCTGTCACAGGGGTTTGCCTTTCTACATATGTGATTTTCAATTTTGTGTTTTGGCATCCCATCCCAGCTTATCAGATATTTCACAATTTCTCACTAACTTGCTTTTTAAAACTCATATCAGTTATTTTTCAGAAGCAAACTAACTCCCTGTGTGGAACTGAATTCAGTAGGCCAGGAGGCTCAAGCAATTCCAGTATCATTTCCAAATCTTTCAGGTTTTTTCAGAGATAGTTCAATGCTTCCAGCTTTTCTAATATTTTAAAATCTGTTATAGGGTTTTGAATTAGTGATTTTTTTTTATATATTACTGTATCAGAGGCTAGAGCATTACATAAGCATGGGAAGATTTCCAAATGGGAAAGAGGGGTGTAGAAAACAAAATTATTTATGTTGAAATTGGATCGTAATGTTAAATAGTAATTACCGAATGTATGGAAAACAAATGTGCTTGTATTTGTTATAACAATGGAGCATATGCTAGATGCATGAGGTGTTCCATTAGATGATTTCATTTTTAAGTCATCTTCTCTGCATGTCCCAGGGGCAGCCTCCTGTTCCCTCTGTATTTGCTGAGGAATTACTCAGTGTTGACAGAAGCTAGATACCCTCAAGGAAATATCCCGAATACTAAGAACTATACAAAGAGGAGTAAGACTTGGACTCACACTGAAATAACCAACAAAGAGGCCATTTTGTGGGGATAAAAAAAAGAAGAAGAAGAAAAAAAAATAGCAATATCAATCTCACTTGGCTTTTGCTTGGGTGTCTAATTCTATCCACATTTTACAATCAACCCACTCGAATACTCACACACCTGGCAAACCTGTGCCTACTTCTCAGCTGTTTAGCTTGCTCTACCTGCCTAGAACATTTCCCTCCCTGATTTTCATGTGGGTGGCCCATTTCATCATTCAAGCCTCACCTCAAATACCATCTGCTTAAGGAGGCTAGCCTATGTAACAACCCCTCTTGCCTCTCACTCTCAAATGTATTTCTTCAGAGTACTTCACATTATTTGATATATATTCTTTTATTTCCTTCTTTGCTTTATAAAATAAGTTGCTCATCTTCTGTGTTGTATCCTCAGTGCCTAGATCAATACCTGACATACACTAATATTAATTGATTGAATGAAGAAACACACTCCTTTCTGAATATTAATATATCTTAACATATCTTAACTGCATCATACCTCTTGCCTTTGTATTTATCCTTGCTGCAATATCTTGTATGTCTCACCTAGGCCACTTATCACTCTCAGTATTTATATCATTTAAAAGCTTCCTCTATTAAACTAAAAATTCCTTGACAGCTGGGTTTTCTTTTATTCATTTTTTGAAATACTCATGCCTTTAAGATATATACATACTAAGTGTTAGAACCCTATTATTTAAATGAATGGATGCAAACTAGTATAATAATGGTGAGTTCAAGAATGTTTATTCCTAACTTATGCAGTCCCTTAAAAATTTTCAGTTTTTTAAGTCTCTGAGATTGTACATACATGATTATAGCACTGGCCTACACTATGGGTAAATTCTACTACTCTCAAACCCAAGCAAAAGCCTTCAAAAGTAAGTGTCTGCAACACAAGTTTGTTTTATTGAAGAGGAACTGGATAGGAAATAAAACATGCCATGTGAGATAATATAATAGTAATATAATTATGAATGTGGTCAATTTTTAGCCATAATATTTACTAAAGATATTTATCTGGCGGTCAAGAGAGCCTTAAGCAGAAGGCAACCTTAAAACTAACACATAAACAGGCAGATTTGGGGGACGTTTGAAACTTGAGTTTGAAGCCTTAATAGGATCATCATTTCTTCATTGCCATTTCTTCATTGCCAGCATAATTCTCTCAGTTTGGACTCTGGCAGTGAAATCAGACAACGCTCGCTGCAACCTGGGGGCTGACATTAATTAAAAACATAAAATCATAAAGCATCTGTGTTGAGTTTAGATGCCAAATGAGATGGAGCTATTTTAAAAATAAACATCTTACCAAGGTAACTGAATGTCAGAATCTTATGTGTTTTTCTAGAATAACAATAATAACAATGTCTTTCTGTAGCACATAATATCCACACATTTATAACTGACATAATCGGTATCACTAGACCTTTTACTGTTGTGAGAACCATTACAAGTCTATAGATGTTAGTGCTTATTTTAGGCCCAAAGCAAATATATCTGCTTCTTCATTTTGTTTCACACAATATAAGCGAATATAACAAGATGTCTATTTGTTTCCTTATACCCTTGGCTTGAATGTTTATGTAGTTCACAAACTGAGAGCAGAAATGTGCTGACTTTTCTCTTTATTGTTTTTGATCCCTATGGACAAAAGACCTCAAAGCATGGATACAAAATAATTTTTGTTATAGCTTCACCCTTTAGAAGATATGGTAGGTGGAATTTGCCATCTATTGTGTTTTTACTGCATATGTCTAATCTTAGGACAATGAACAAGTGGCTTAGGCAAAAGTTACACAAGCTGCCATGTTGAAATTTCACTAGTTTAGTTTATTGACTATCAAGAGGGGATAACAGTCTCTCTGTAGTACAAAATAATAAACTCCAAAAGAGGAAAGGCATCATTCTATTCCTGAACCAAAAGGCAGACACCTGCCCAGTGACACTATCTTTAATCTTCAAAAGGACCCTGAAAGGTAATGTTATTATCATTCCCATCTTACAAATGAAGACATTAAAGATATGCAAAACAAGTTGATTTTCTCAAGCTCACATAGTTGGAAATGGTTAGAAGGAACGAAAGCATTGGAACAGGAAGATGTTAGGGAGGAATGTTGTGACACAGAGTGAACAACGTCCTGACTGAGGCATGGTACTTTCAGCTAAGCCTGGACAGTTGTGGGCAAAGAGTGGGCCCCTCTGTGTAGAGACATATAAACCATGACAAGGAGTTCAGAATTTATTCTGAAGGAAAAGATTCACTGTTGAAGTGCTTTAACACAGGAGCGACCTGACTGGAAGCCAGTGTGGTACGTCACATCTGGCCAAGGAACGGCACGCATGGCCCTTCACATCACTTCTTGACATCAAGTGGAATTTACCAAAGGAAAAGCAATAGAATGAGTTGTTGGACCTGGAGTCGGAAATAATGGAGGTCAGAGAAACTAGACTCAGCCCTGGACGATGACAACAAAAAATGTAAAAATACATTATTTTAGTTTTGCAATTAATTTAAACATTTTCATCAAAAACTTTAAGATAGCTGTAGAAATGACTGAAGGGTCAGCTGGTGAATAATTTCCTTCTTAGCAAATGGCAACCTATCTTCTTAAAGAAACCATCCATTCAGTAACTGACTCAGAAACAAGTTTACTCAGGAAAAAGAAAATGAGCCTACATTGAAATAATGTAATACTTAGTGTGAAGAAAAGCAACACTGTAATAAAGAAGTAACTAAACTATGTAACCAATACATGTTCTTTTTGTCGCAAGGAGCCTTTACCCCTCTTACTTTTTTTTTTTTTCCTACTTTTTGTGCCGTTGCTAGAACTTTAAGGGCTTCTTTGCAACTGAGCAAATGAATCAACTCTGATCTGAGCTCTCTTCCTGTTTCTTCCTGTGGAAGCCCTCCCTTCAGCTCACAGACATTTTGAAGAGCTCCCTTGGATGAACATCACCGCCATCCTGAAAATGCTGACCTCTCTGAGATTGGTTGATTCATATTTCTTCAACCTCAGAGATTTCAAACAAACAAATCACCATCCACAACAGCAACAAAATGAAACAAAAACAAAAACAGGTTTCCCCTGCTATCCGAAAGCACAGCATTACAGTAAAAGCTTTCCTAAGCCAAAATGGCCCAACGTGAAGAAGCAAGTACCATTAAGGTATATGAGGGGGGAAAAAAAAAAAAAAATATATATATATATATATATATATATATATATATATAAGCATTTCCAGACCCTCAACATTACCTACCAAATCATACCAATTAAGACATAAAACCTAAAATGACACTCGTATATAGTAAAATCAGTGCTATGGCTTGGGCTGCGCGCTGCCTCTGTAATGGTTTACTGCAAAATAACTGCTGAACACTATTTTTGCTTTTCACCTTGTTTATTGAAAGCAAAAACCCTCTTCAGGTTTTTTTGGTTAGCCAAAACATGCAATAATGTAGGTCTTTCGTAAAAGCGAAGAGGTGTGATACAATCTTCCGAAAGGCAGGGGATACCTGTACTCCGAAAGTTTCATGAGTTTTCTTCCTTGCAATAGGGGAGTGTTTTCATATTTCTCTTTTGATTAAAAAGTCAATATTATGTATTCTCCTGATGTTCTTATCTTAGGGTTTATGGTCTAAATGCCATAATGGGAGACAACCTTCAGGCTGTGGTGCTCTTCAGTCCATCATATTTTTTATCAGATATAAACCAGCATTTCATTTGAATCAGCCACTGCAGTATTATGAGCCATGAGCACCATTCAGGAGCTCTGTTAAGAAAGGATGCTTTTGCTCACAGGCACAAAAAAAAAAGAAAAAAAAATCATCCTACTGAGTCACATTCTCGATTCCCTCTGAACATTCATGCAGCACTGAGTACAAATGAATTCACACACCCTTTGAATTAACGTGGTTAGGAACTAGTTTGCAGAGCAGTCAAGCAATTTTCTTAGGCACTTAGATATTTTCAGCATCTCAGAAATCCAAGTACCATGAGGAAATTTATCTAAAATTACAGATAATCTATCTAGAACAACAATAGTAAATGAGGTACGCAGAGGGATTCCTGGGAAGGGTACTTGTCTTGGACGTTTTTCACCACAAGTTCAGATCACTGTACAATTAATGGAATAAAATGATTTTACAAGCTGGATATCTAGAGGACACATCACCAATTCCCTTCCTGATTGCAGAATGAGCCAAAATTGTTCGACAATTCTCTGCAATTTGACTTTAGCTATACATTATGTTCGAATACAAGGAAACTCTCAGGGAAACAAAACATATGCAAACAGACAAACCTCCCAGTTAATGAAATGCCTCTGTGAGAATTGCAATCAATAACAGTAAAATCTATGTTCATAAATAAGAGTTCGGCCTCAGAAGAGGGTAGGGCAGTGATGAATTATTCAGGAGGTCGGCTTAGCTGCCATTCTGCCATGTCTATGCTTACATGTCTTCAGTGACAAAACACCTGTCTTAGCACCCATTGACTCTAGCCTCTCTGAATATCTAAATCCCTTTCTTCCTTCTTGTTCTAAATGTAATTTATCCATAGAGCCTAACGGTCTTGCAGCTTCTCTGCGAGTCAGCTCCAAAGAGAGACATTGAACTCCAAGAGGAGAAAGTCACTTTTTGCAGGTCACAGCCCCACATGCAGAGCCATTACTGATGGTGGGGGTCTGTTCCCTGTAGAATGGACCAGTGACCATAGAAGACCAGGACCTACCAATAAACACTTGAATTTCTAGGGCCTGTCACGCAGGGTTAATGTGAGTAGGGAGAGGGAATTAGTACTTAATAAGGAAAAATAACAGAAAACAAAACTGTTTTCCCCTTGCCAAATGTCTGCAAGGTATGCCTCTTCCCATTCGTTTTACAATTAGAGAAGATGATGTAATAATAGCAACAATCCAATTTCTCCAAGCATTATAAAGGGTTTTGCCCTTATCTGGACTTACGAAAGTGATAACTGTAATATGTTATGTGCAGTCAACAGTGCTTGGAAATTGGTGAGGGCCAAAACTTATTAGCTGGCCTAGCCGACAGTCTAAGCATTTTGTTCAAATCAGCCTTCTGAAATGACCCTAGGAATAGAGATTTTGCCATATCTTCTGGGAAGCAATTATAAAGCCAATAATTTTTAGTGTTATTAATTTTTCATATCCAGGCTAAATTTCCCTTGGCTTTATTCCTTCCACTTATTAATACTTATTGGCCTAGATAGATATCCTAAATATTGTCCATTTGCACTAAACTAACATTTGCAGATCATAGCATTTGATAAAGTAGAAAAATATGCCAGCATCTTTCTCAAATTGAATTATAGTTCAAATTTCTCCTAAAATCTAAGTATTTCCAAATACACGTTAACTTTTAAAGTGCTTCACTCTCCAAAAGCTTCTCTCTAGACCCTAGGTTTTAAAATCTTGGTTGGTGAAAGTGAACTGGATATATTCTCTTAGAAATTTTGGTGTGAAATACTTTTATGAAAATTCACGTACCAAATACCACAAGCAGTGTTGACTTCCACTTGCAGGATTCCTAACTCACAGAACCACCATCAAAAAAGCCTTTCCTATCTGATCACCAGAAGGAACTGTTCACAGAAGGTCAGCCGTTTTTGACCTAGCTCCTGGCCTGCAGGAGCCTGAGTCAGAAAATCAAATTGGCCACACTTCAATGCCCTCTTCTAAAACTCCCAAATGAGCGAATAAGATAAGGTGCTTCAGAGCCTTTAACATCTTTCTTCACATCAAGGGAAAGGAAAACTGATCGAGCACCCCTTAGAGACTACTGTTTAAGTAATATGTATTCAGAGAAAGATAACTGTGGAATATGCAACCACCTGAACTATTCTGAACTCAGAAAACAGCACTTGGTCTGAGGCAACTAAAACAGCATCTTTCTTAAGTGTGTCATTAAATTTAGCAGTGAAATTTAGGAAAGTTAATGGAACAATATAGGCAAAACCATGGATGCATTTTTGCAATCCTTTATTGCTATCTAAGTCTCTTACATTAAGACCATGATGCACAGTAGCCAGGGCAGTTAATTCTTTACCATATATAAATAGCAACACTTTCAAGTTTCACATATATAATCAGAGAAGGGACCAACTCTGGGGCACATGTTTGGTTACTGTAGCAACTCTACGTTGTGAATGAGAATCAAAAGGAATCCAATATAATAAAGAAATTCACAGGGATCTTACTCAGGTCTTATAAATAAAAATGTGGAAGTAATGACCAAAGCTTTCAATTAAAATTATACTAACTGTTCATAATATTTTTGAATCAATCTATTTTATTACTTTAATATCATGGTATTATAAAAATATATATTCTGTTTAAAAATTGTATTGTGGTAGGAACACTTAACAAGATACCTACTCTCTTACAGATTTTCAAGGGTATAATACAGTATTATTATCTGCGGGCAGGTATTTGTGGAGATGTGCTTGCTGTACAACAACGGTTTCTAAATTTATCACTCCTCCATGGAGAGGAAGCAAGCTACTCTCAAGTACAAAATGCATTAAAAAATATTTAACACCTATATTTAAATATGTACATAATATGGGACCTTTAATGGTCCTTTCAGAAGGTAGATCAGGTACTTTCATCGCATTTGTCAAACACAGTTATTTTAGAGTTATTAAAATTATCCTTTGTATGTGCTTTAGCTTTTCCATCTTAAATTTGCTTCTCTGTCTTTATATTCCAACCATTTAAAATTCTTGTGCAGGTTTTCTGTAATAAGGTCATATCAAAAACAGTAAATCCCCTAACTTCTAGTCATTGTAGCATTTCATTTTATCTTGTAAGAAGACATTTAGACAGTAATTATCATTTCTGGTTTTAGTTATTAATATGCCAATGCAGATCAAAAAAAGTTTATTTTTATCTCAAAACTTGCCTGTGTCAAGTAACTGAATTTAAATACTGCATGATATTTTGCAAAGCTATATCACCACTCATAACTTTATATTGAAGTGGCCAGAATATGTAATTCTTTAAGTAATAATCAGTGACTTACATTATTATTTTTTTCTAACACATAGGAAAACTATCAATAAACATGTCCAGGTTTGTTTGTTAGTGATCTGAAATCAAGCCATTACCATAAAGACAAGCATAATGACAATCTACAGGACACTTTTTTTTTGTATTTCTGATTATTTATTCTTTTTTTTAAATTATTTTTTATTATGAAATACACATTTTTTAGAATTAGTTTCAGCTGTACAACACAGTGCAATAGTTATACTTTTTATCCCTCGAAGTGACAACCCCCCTCCCCCAATCCGCTGCCCCACTTCCCCCCAATATCATACATATCTATTACAAATCCCTTGACTCCACTCCCACACTATACTCCATGTCCCATGACTATATATATATATATATATATATATATATATATATATATATATACACACATATATATTTTCACTTATAGTTGACATACAGTATTATACAACATCAGCTTCAGGTGTACAGTGCAGTGATCAAGCCTCTTCCCCATCCATGATGCAAGACATGTGACCCCCTGACACCCTAATACGCAACTACAATATTGCCACATGAACATGAAAGACAGTTCAAGGAATATAATTAATGTTGTAAATACAGGACACTTTTGAAATAAACAATTAAAAGGGTTCCTGAAGTTAATGAAGGGGATCAATGACATGACTTTTCCCTTGACTTATTGCAAAACTCAATTAGCTGAAAGTCTAAAGGACTTAGTTTTTAAAGTTATGAATCCACTGGAACATTTTTATGTGCTTTGACATCTTCTAATCACTACCCACATGTATGTACATTTGCACATAATGCAGCTAAAATGCATATTCAAGTTCATTTTCTGCTCTTCTCACTTCATCTATAAGCATTTTTATTTGTGTTATTTCTGCCTTTTTTAAATAATTATCTTACAAATGAATTTATTTACCTGCTGACTAGACACCTCAATGAAAGCCCCATCAGGCAAAGAGACCTTGGCCATATGATTAACCATAGCAATACGGCATCTACAATAGGGGCATAGCCAAATGGTAGGTACTTGATAAAGTGAGTTGAAAGGCAATGTGCAAAGGAATAAATAAATTAAAAAATAAAATAAAATCACATACAATCCTATCACTCAGAAATACACTCTGTTAATTCTTTGGATAGTATTTATTTTTCTCACTTTTTTTTCATTAGTGAACTGTGATGACTAAAAACAATTTGAGCTAAACAGTAAGTTAAACATAAATATGGCTCTACATGATAAAATATATATGGTTACCTTTCCAAAGTGAAATCATACTATAAGTATTGTTTTATAACCTGTAATTTTTATTTACTCATGCATTAATGAAAAGCTCATTTTTATGACTGCACAATATACCTTTATATATTTTATGATAGTAATAGTTAATATTTCATGGGTGC
This sequence comes from Hipposideros larvatus, assembly GCA_031876335.1. Taxonomy (NCBI): domain Eukaryota; kingdom Metazoa; phylum Chordata; class Mammalia; order Chiroptera; family Hipposideridae; genus Hipposideros; species Hipposideros larvatus. Next base: position 210,840,369 of record CM063089.1, on the reverse strand, counting down.
TTACTGTACTATGTTCTACATTAAAAACTATATTAATTACCTCATTTATGTTCTCAGTAACTCTGTTACTGCTCCATTTTATAAACTGTCAAGACTGCCTGAGGATTAAATGGCAGAATTCATATTGAACTCAGGACAAAGAGAATGTTTCTACTCTATCTATTATCTATCTATCATCTATCTATCTATCTATCTATCTATCTATCTATCTATCTATCTATCTATCTATCTACCTGTCTATTATCTATCATCTATCTATTCTCTCTCTCTCTTTCTCTTTCTCTCTCTCTCTTTTTCTTTTACTTTCTCTCTCCATCTACCTATCTATTCCTTCCAGGGAAAGAAAAGTTATTCCAATTTATATCATCATTGGCTGTGTATGAAAATGTCTGTTTTTTGGAACCTACGTTGATTTTGGTTATTTTTGTTTTGACAGATGGATAGGCATCATTATCTTATCTTTTTAATACAATTTTATTTCCTAGTGAATTTGAATAATTTTAAATGTATTTGCATGTTTCCAGTAATGTAATAAATCATATTTGAATGACTGATTTGTTGATTTATGATTACGTCTTAACAGCTTATTATGCTCTGTTAATTAGAAGCTATATAACTGTGCCCATTTTGCAGACTTAATGTGTTTATTACAAGTAATAATTTAATCACATTTAAACCAATGTGATCAATTAGGCTTTCTGAATCTGTTTCTTCTTGAGTTGGAAATGCTGTAGTCTGGGGTCAGCTGGCCTGAATAGTTAAGACCAGGGGTTTTGCAATAAAGAATCCTTGGGACTCTTCTACCATCATGGCTTTAGCTGACCATTCCACATACAATACTTTTCACATTGACCATGTCTCCCTGACCCCTTGTACTTCTTTATTCATCTTTGACACCTTCATAAGCACCTGCCATCCAATATGCCCTTATTTGTTTTTCTCTTCTATTAGAAACAGATAAATGCCATGAGTCGCGAGTCTTGGTTTAGCTTAGTGCTGCATCCCCAGCCTCTGACACGTATGGGTCAGCCATCCAAAGGATCACTGTGGATAGACTGAGTCTCAGGATTTGTGGCATCCTTTGACTTGGAAACCTAGTTTCACTCCACTGGGTAACCATGAGCAAGTCACTGAATCTCTTTGAGAATTCAGTTTCATATAACACAAAATGTTGGATATTTGAATATGTAACTATAAACTATGAGCGTGATGAGGTCATATAAATTATTTGGTTAATACACTGTTTTTGTTTGGTAACACAACTTAATTGATATCTTCTGTCAAATGAAAGCTGTCTACTTTCTTTATTAGACTGATACATAAAGCACAATTTATAAAAAAATTTTAAGAATTTGAGTTTGTTTTGTTTTGCTGTGCTTTTTCATTCTAGGCTATATTATTAGTGGTAATAGGAGACATAAAGCTTCTTTTCTCTATCAGGATAGAAAACATATAATGTTACAGTAAAATGGACTACAATGAGCGGGTGGAGTTCATGCTAATTTCTGACTGCATTTCTGCCTAAAAGTCTACAACTTTACAATTATTTCTACTATCTGGAAAATATCTTTCCTTTGGTAAACTAACAGTGGAAAAGGTCTTTGCATCATTAATATTCATATAAATTTAGAAGTATGAACACTGAAAGGAAAGGTTTCTTAACACTGTGTCATTAGTAATTAAATTAATTCCAGTTTCTTGCCTTAGAACAGCACTCTTTCTTATTCTATGTTAACATAATAAATTCAGAAGAATTCATTATGATTTTTTAATCCTTCATCCAATATAAGTGTAAAGCATTTAGGCTACATTATTTGTCTTTAAATGGAGCTATGTGTATCATTAAACAGCATAATAAAATGGTTGGGAGCAGAGAGAATCTGGGGCCAGACTATATAGGTTTCAATGTACTTTTACTACTTAATAACTGTATAGCTCTCAGCAAATTACTTACACCCTTTGGGGTTCTATTTCCTTTTATTTAAAATGAAGAGGATAATAACTATATTTACTTCATAGTGTGATTGTGAAAATTTAAGATGTGATAAAAACAATAAGGTCAGTATCCGGCCTTGGTAAGGACTGCATCATCTGATTCTCAAGTGCATAAAGTCAAATTTACTGCTTCATAAGGAGAAAAGCCAGTCTTCATCAAGCTTCCGCTTAACCATAGAAAAGCTTTTGATATAGCCTTCTAACTCATTGGCTTTCAGTCAATATCTTTTTTTTTTTTAAGTGTTGATATTCCCTGTGACAGGCAAATCAACATTTTAAGTCTCTTGCTTTGAATAACAGACTGAGGCCCGGCTCCTAGATCTATCCATTTCCAGTGCGTTTTCAACAGTCTTTTAAGTATGCTGAAGTTTCTCAGCCCCATTCCATTTCAATATCAGGGTATTTTTCCCCCCTTTTTGTCATGATTACACAATAAGAGTAGCTATTCTGCTATGACCAAACTTAGAACAGGTCAGCTGCCTGGAGTTATATTCATAATCCAATTTATTTGGAAATGTATTAAAATTACTGTATAGAGGAATTTAGATTTATATGAAATAGTCAGAAACCAGTACAATACAGCCATGGAAAAAAGGAAAGGAGACAGCGCTGTCTTCAGGAGCTTGAAGTCACATCCTTACTATTTCATGCAGAAACAAATTGCTCGCTTCACAGCAATAGATAACAAAAACTCATATTAAAAATGGCAAATACAATGGCAGGAGGGAAGAAAACATGCCGATAAAGGTAACTATGTTGTAGACAACTTCGCGAGAAAAATCACTTGTTATCCGATGCAAGTGGCAATCCGTATTCACATTTCTGACAAGTTGTGACAAAACCTTTATTCTTGCAGCCTTCTTCTAATGTAGAATATCTGATTTGGAAATGATTTCAATATATAATCTCTTTGCTAAGCCTCGACATCATATCATCATCTTATATTGCTATAGTTCAAGAACATTGATTCTAAAGGCTGATACAGGATGTTCATAACCACGGGGAAATAAACAGGGAAGAAGAGGAAATATGGAGAGAGAAACAGGTCATACCAAGAATACTAAATAGGACTTCAGTGACTTGAAAAAGGGGTGCTAATAATATGGAAGAAAAATACAAAAAAAAAAAAAGACCACCAGCCGTCAACCATTGTTCAAGGTTCATTTAAAAAGCTATCTTAATCTTTAAACTTTTGTTATCTCTAACTGCAAAGAGCTCAACTTCCTCTAAATCTCTACAACATTTTTTTTTAATGGCTTTTAGGGCACCTTTCATGAGCAAGTCTGAGTCATTTTAGTATTCCCAAGAATGAGCAACAGGTCCAGTAAATGTTTAATGAGTGTTTGTTGAACAAGTTGTTATTAATATATGTTTTATCTACTCTTCCCTATTCCTCACACATTCCTAAGACATTCAGTGCAAATTCCTGAGGTGTAGGGATATTATCCTCTTCACATTGGTCACATTGGCAGTCATCAGCATCACTTTAGAAAAATCAGTGGTTGTTCATGAACGGAGACCACGGTTACATTTGTCACACACATGACTGCATTTCACATGAAAACCAAGAATGCAAATGTGAGGCAAGCACTATGCAATTATTGAAAATCCACATTTTAAGGATATCAAAGCTCTAACATACTAAAATCAGTTCAAATTATTTATACATATTTTGCAATGCTTATTTTGGTATTTGAATTTAAATTTAATGCTTCATTAAGAAAATTAAAAACTTACACATTAATGTTTTTCAGTGCTCCAATATGCAAAAGCTATTTATTTATTTATTTATTTATTTATTTATTTATTTATTTTTGAAAAAGGGAAACTGGCATAGATTTAACTCATAAAATTACTGCTGTTTACACTTTTTTGGCTTCCTTGAAATAGATTCTTATAGCAGATTCTACACTATTAATTTTTAATTGTTATTGAAAACTCCAGATAGACTAAAGATAGACTAAGATTACTTTGTAAACTAAACAATACTTTAAATATACTCTGTAGTCTTTGAAACTATCAAGTCAATGTAACTGATACAGAATCTTAGCAACCCAGTGCTACCAAAAACAAAAAAAATGCCCACACTCTATGTATTTTCCTAACAAAATATTTTAAAATGACACTTTCTATGATTAAATTAATAAAAGCTCTTTTCCTAGCTACTTAAGAGATCTTGAACAAATGAATGAATCTGTTCAGCTCTTATTTTCCTCTTCTATATTTTTTTTGTTCAGTTAGCTCATTGCTAAAAAAAACTCACATGAGTTTACTTCTTATTAGTTTTATGATCTTGGATGTATTACCTGAGTCCACTAAACCTGAACTTCCTTTTTTATAAAGTGATGATTATAATACTTTTATACAAACAGGGAAATTGCACTGGTAAATGACATAACCTTTATAGAGTTCCTAGCAGCATGATGGACATAAGTCCTCAATAAACAAGAGCAGTGGAATTGATTTCCCTAAAAGACCTTATTCTTAGCATCTAATTCTTTGCTACAGGTGTCTGGATTTCATTGTGACCATTTTCAAAAGACTAAGGGAGCAAAACAAAATAGACAGAGATGCACATTCAAAACTTAAGACCACCACTTAGTAGTTTTATCACATCAGATGAGACCTTGAATCTCAGTTTCTTATCTTGTAAATTAGGGCTAACTAGACTATTGTCCAGCCAAAATTGAGTGTGTGTTAATCTGTCTGAAAAGAAGAAAAAAAAATTCAGTAAGGCTCAGCTTCTCTTACAATGGTTGTAGTGGGACTATTTCAGGCAACCCGGCTGTCCTTCATCTCAAGTGTATGTCTACTATGTCTAGCATGATTGGTTTCACGGCCCCCCTAGCATATAGTGCAATTCTTGAAGGCATATTTTCCTGCTGAGGCCAGACAGAGCCCTAGCATCATTCTTAATCTATCTCTTCAGGCAGCATATACTCATGCATAAGACTTGGCAGAAAATTGGTAATATCTATGCCCTTCCAACAGAATGAGCAGAAAACTCAAATGACGACAATGAACAGGCAGTTAAAGTAAATAAGCGAAGCTAAATGGGGAGTAAGATGAAAACTGGCAATAGAGACTTGGCCGCAGTGATGGGAATCATAGGCAGTGTTGGGTATCCTTCAAATTTGAGGGAGCCTTTACTCTCTGAAGTCGTAGTTGGGGCTCAATTCTACAGGGATTTTATGGACTTTCAAGAATGAGGTGGTGGTGGTGGTTCATTCAAACATTCTAGGAAAGCTAACATTTTTTAATTCTTATATATTGGCAGCTCATGCACATCTAAACCACTGCAGGGCCAAATAAAATAAATCCATGGGCTGTATACGGACCTCAGGAGAAAACTCATACCTTTGCAGCTACAAGCAGCCAAAATCTAAAAAGCAAAAAATCCCTCAAATTTTCTGAAACTCTGTTCCATGTAGATCAAGAAACTCAAAATAATAATAATAATAATAATAATAATAACAAAATATTTATTTAAGATTACATCAAAGGGAGGGAAGTTTAGACTATCATGATTACCTTATACAGATAGACTCAGAAACTGGAGCAGAAAATGGGAGGATTGAAAGTTATTCACATTAAGACTTTTCTTTTCCAATGTAACACTCTTGAATAAGTAGAATTTGCAATTTGTTGCATAAAATAACTGGGAGCAGGAATGGAGGGTGGAGAGTTATGTCACCTGAGAAGTATATATACTGAATGCATCTTCCTGTGAAAAGTATTAAAGTAGAAAATATAGGGGTGACTAGTTTAGCCCCTTAAAGGATATATTCTTTAAGATTAGTGAATTAAATATATTTTTCTACCTGCAACTCTGATTTACAGCTTAAGGACTTGTGGTTCATCTGTCTGTCAGTACTTAGCTCCTTTCTGCCTCTGCGGCCTCACTGCAGGAGTTTCACATGATGGAAAATTCACTTAGGCTACCTGTTCTAGATAAAAGTCTAGAATTGTGAACTCAAATCCCAAGTGCCTCTGGTACATACTTCAGTTCAACAGAGAAAATTTTTAACTGCACTTGAAGGAAAACGACCCTGGAAAATAGGCTATCAAGGCGGCAGGAAGTCTGTGACTGATATGTTTTGAATTTCGAATTCTAAGTACACTTTATAGGCAGAAAATGCTGTTTTATGCCTCTAGCTGTGAGACAAAACAAACAGAACCCCACCACTCTCTTATCAAACCATAAACTTCCTCGAAGAGTTCTGATCAGTAGAGTTGCAAGCAGGAATTATTTGTGCTTTAAAAAAAAAAAAAATCATCTTCCACAACACCAAAACCTCACCCTTTCAACAACTTAGATGACAGGTTGTCATTGTCAAATGAAGCTATTCATTAAAGGGGGCCCCCCAAAAAAAAAGAACAATCCATCTGATTTATAGATATTAAAATGTATAATTAATTTATTCATATTATTTATTTTTAGATGAAAGAAAATAATAAAAGCATCTTTAATAGCCCCTAGAACATATGGTCTGCATGACAAACATTGATTAACAAGAATATTTATTTGAAGGAAAATTAAATATCTCTTTTACATACCCACGCACTCCAAACATTCATGCAACTTGTCCTTGTGAATGTATGTATAAAATATTGATTTTTAAATATTTGACTGATAGCAGATAGCTAGATAATAATAGATATATGGGGGGATAGATAGAAAGAAAGATAGGTAGATGATAGATAGACAGATAGATCCATACATACATAAGTGAGCATGGAGGGAGGGAATAAATTTATTGTTCATTAAAATGCTTTTGTCTTGCAGAAAGCCCAGCAATGAATGTTGTGCCTTTTTTATTATGGATTATAAACATTGCTGATTATAATCATTCTTGCTAATAAATATCTCTGTTCATTGAGCCAATAACTAAAGCTACAATCTTCATGCAGGGAGTGAGGGGACTGGGCTTGTGTGGGATGATTCCGTAGCACTGAATACAAGGCTGATGTGTCCATCCCAGATTTCTTATTTCCATCTTAAACTGATCTTTTATTTATTTATTAATGTCAAATTTATGTTTAAAAAGTAGCTGTAAATTTGAAAACAAATTAAGCATCTTTAATGTCAGAAAAATACTTCTTCATAAATAAATCTAAATAAATCTAAATAAATAAATAAATCTAAATGCTCTTTGATAAAGAGACTTTTCCACACACTGAAAGGTTGCAGGGAAGTTTGCTTTTGAACTCTTCTGCATGATACACTCAGATATGGGTGGCAGCCAACATTCTGTTACTTGACTCAGTATGTCTTTAAGGAGTCTCTAAGCTTGCACAAAATGGTGCTGATACCTGAGAGATTTACAATAATCTTCAGAGAAACTAGCTTTTTAATGACTAAAAGTAATTATTAATTACTATTGAAGAAGAGTAATTTACACAGTACCAGAACTAAACGAGTCTTGGTTGGTTTCACCTACCACAACCCAAGTGTCATTATAAATAAATCATCCTGATTTGGTAAGCTATATGAACTCTCACATACAAACTATGCTATCCATGAGCACACTATGTACAGGGCGTGGAACAAATGAGGTATAAAACAGAAATAAATAAATAAATAAATAAATAAATAAATAAATAAATAAATAATGTGTATAAATATATTTCATGTATGCATATAGATTACATAAACCATATATATATATATATATATATATATATAAATATATGGTATATATAAATGTATGGTATATATAAACATACTATATATATGTATGATACATATATTGATATATACATACATGTATATATAAGCACCCTGTATTAAGCACCCCATAGATGTGTGTGTGTAATCATATATATATATATATATATATATATATATATATATATATGAATATATATGAATATATATCGATATTTGGTTTGGGTGTGACCAGCTTCCTACTTCCACAGCTGTTTCCACTTCCCAATTGTTCATGGGAGCACCAATACCAATGACCCACCCAATCTCTGTTCATAAAGGGATTAGTTGTTCAAATTGGGTACAGATACAATACAGTGCTTACTTCTACAACTCTCAAAATTCTTCCCAAAATCATACCTCTAATCACATCTTAACTAATTATAAAGAGAATTATAGTAATACTTACTTCAATAAAATGCCAGCACTAGATTTTAGAAATGCACAAATATATAGACATAGAACTATGTCTAATGTTTGAACAACAGATTTAGACTATTCTATCTAACAACAAAATCCAAGGATACCTTTTTTTATTTTTTTTAAATGGTGCATTCCTTCACAGCAAGATGTTTCCAGCTGATGTGTTTGATTGAGCTAGCTGATAAGTTTTATTGCTCACATGTAGACAATGAAACCAACGCTTAATGGGGGAAATTGCATGGAGTCTTACTTGGAAACAAAGTTGGCCTCTGGCTAATGAGTGAGTGGGTCCAACTGAGAAAACTTGTTTCAATCCCCTACAAGCCCTAAAATGTGAAGCAGAAAAGAAAGACAATAAAAACGGATATTTTATTAAGACAGATGAACTCAAAAAGAGCAGTGGTGCAGAGAAAGTTAATAAGGGAAGTAGGGTATAAGTTGTGTTGCAATTACTACCAGCATAAAGCAAATTGCTCAAGGTCCCATAAATCTTTTCAGGTTCAATCCCCCATGCTTAACCAGATGATGTGCCTGGATCTCTGCGCATCCATCTTGCCCCATTCTCTTCATTTATTTCCTCTTCAACAAAAGGTACTTTCAGTTCAATGTTAAAGTTTTTGACTAAAATCATTCTACTATCAAAGTGTTATTGTTAAAGCACCTTTTGAATGGTTTCCAGAAATAAAAATAAAAAGAGTCTCTATTAGAACTGAAAAAAAGATTTAGAAATGCCTCAACTGACAGTGCTACCTAGCTTCACTTATTCCTACAGTACCAATATTTTACACCAAACAAAAATGTGTGTACACACACACACACACACACACACACACACACAATATAACATTAAGTAAGAATAGATTTCCCTCTCCCTTATCTAGCCTTGTCTATTCCATTACACACCTGGCTCTTTCATGGGACTTCTTTTTTTTTTTACAACGATATAGGCATTCCCTTTTTTAGGGAACCAATCATTTGAATTATTAAATAATTAATACTTTCGTTCTTTAAATAAAATCCCTTGCCACGTGTCACCTTTCCAAGCTTTTGCATCTTTTCCTCTCTCTCAGATTCTAACTTCTTGTAGAAATGGTCTCCATACACTCTTCATTCTTCACCACCGCTCACTGTTTAATCACCCCGCTGCCATCTGGATTCCAGGACTACGCTCCAATTTCTCTCACAGGAGTCCTTTCACCAAATCCAGTTGACTTCTCAGCCTTAACTTATTTACTTAGTATCTTGGCAGCATTGGACATCTGGACACTCTTTCTTTTTGTTGACTTCCATGCACTTCGCTCCCACCCTATTCCTCTCTCCATCTCTTGAATATATAGCCATAGAGTTGCTTCTGTGTATAACCCTTAAATATTGGTGTTTATTCCCCTATGCTCATGTTCTCCACCTTCGTCCTCTTCTCTCTTACAATGTCTTGTAGGGCAAGACTTCAGTTACCATTTGTTACGATTTCTCATTGATAGTCCTCAAATTTCTGCTTTCAAACAGGAAGACATACTTATTTACAATGCTGGACCACTCAACTTGGGTATGTCCCAGATGTCTCAACCCCAACATGTCCAAAATTGAACCCATGATGTCTAACCTCCACTTCTAAAACCAGTTGTCTTTGTGTGTTTCCTAGCTCAATAAGGAGAAACAATATCCGCTCAATTGCCTAAGCCAGGTTTGGAGGTCATTGTTGCAGTACCCTTTTCATTCAAACACACTATACGATTAGGTACCAAGCACTGTTGACTCTAAACATCTCTCAAGTCTGCTGTTCTTTTCTCTTTCTCTCATTGCCACAGTCTTAGTCCACATGATGCTTTTTTCTTGAATTCTTACTGCTTCCAACTTCTATTTCACCTCCATATACACTGAGAAAGATCTTGCTAAGATTACTAAGATGGGGAAATATGTATCATAAAAGTTAAAGGTCAGACTAAAATAGGTTAGAATTCCATCTACACTGGTGTAGTTGTATGATCTTGGGCAAATTACTTCTCAATTTCTTCACTTGTAAAATGAATACAATTAATATCTTATGTTGGGAGGATTAAATAAGATAGTATATGTCAAGTACTTAGCATACTATTACTGTTCATTCTAACATTCAGTAACAGCTCCTTATCATCCTCTTTTCTGCATTTGATTATGTCAGCTCTTCACTTTAAATACTTTTGGTGAGTTCCCACTATAATTTAGAATAATATCTATACTTTCTAACTTAGTTGATAATTGGCCTTTTTATATATAACAGAAGCCTAAATACTCTATCCTTTTTACTCTGACCTTGTTACTGCATACAGAAGCCATATCCGACATTTTTAGACCCTCTTAAGTGCCTCTCTCATTCACCCTTGGTCTTTGAATTTGCTATTGCATTTTCCTGAGTCATCCTCCTCCATCTTTGCCAGTTAAATCCTACTGGATTTAGGCCTTTCCAATCTCATCGTAAACATGTTAATGCTAGGCAACAATTGCTATATGGTTATTTTGGACCAGACCTTGAGTAAAAATTTACCCAAATAATTTCATTTTTAAATTTCTCAAAACAACTCCATAAAGGAGAAAGACCTGAGCTCCAACAGAGCAACCAACAGATATCCTGCCTATAAAACACCTCGGTACTCTATATTTACCAGAAATAGCACAACTCAAAGCCTTGCTTAATTTCCTTCCCAGTTCCATTGTAACATCCATGAGAACAGGGATTTTAAATATAATTGTGCATTTATGCCCATATACCCAATTAGACACAGTGGCGGCACATGATAAGCACACAATAAACCTTTGAATCGTGAAGCTCTAAGGCAGCCGTTCTCAACCTGTGTGTCATGACCCCTTTGGGGGTCGAATGACTCCTTCACAGGGGTCGCCGGGTACTCGTATGTGGGCATATCTGCATGTGGGCCTGGAGACAGATAGAGGAGCTGTGTTCTCGGTTCCTAAGACCATCGGAAAATATGTGTTTTCCGATGGTCTCAGGTGACCCCTGTGAAAGGTTGAGAACCGCCGCTCTAAGGGAATACATTACTGTGTCCCAGGTGCTATACTGAGTTTGTCTTCTTTAAATACTGTGAGTTAGGTAGCGAATCCTTACTTTACAGAAGAGAAAACTGAGAGTAGAGAGCACCAAGTTATTGTTCAGTGCCCATAGTAATTGTCAGAGCCAGTACTTACTTTCAGAAATGTCAGACACAACAGTCCATGTAGAAAGTTTATTTTCTTTATTTAAACATCTGCCTAAGGAGTCCTTGTAATGGGATCACTGAGGCTTAAGCAGATAAAGGTGCTGTGGCTGATCCACAGCAATCTATCCACAGGCCATCAACCAAAGCCTGTTCACTACACAACTGCAAAACGACTGCAAAGTGGGTTGTAAAAGTAACGAGAGTCCAGGTCAAATGAAGACTACGGAGACTATATCCTAACAAAGCAGGTTAAGCAAAAAACATATTTCTAGTGTTAACTGCTGTTTATTTAATTTATATTAATTATAATAATTACTGATATTAAATATTGTGTTTATGTCTGTCATACTCTATTAGAATTAAAGCTAAAAACACCCAAAAGCTATTTTGAGGTTATTGTTTATGAAGTAAATATTCCACATTTAACCAAGGGTTGGTATTTTGGAGAAAAGTAATAAAAAAAAGTTAAGCTATATTACAGCATTTCTGCCCAGCGTCTCGGATATGCCCTCATTGCTTCTCTTGAGAATCTATCTTTTTAAAACCTATTGCAAAGTCAACATTAAGGGAAAGGGAAAAAAGAAGTAGAAGAGAAAAAGCAAATATTGATTTCAGTATAGACTTTAAACTATAGTTTTCTCAGAAATCAATGGTCTATATTTCAGGCACCCAAGAAAACTCTAAACTATCATTCTTGTATTTATGGCCAGTCACCGGGAATGGAACTTCTTTTAAATCCCCAAACTACCAGTTGATATTCTTTCTTATAAATTCTTTGTAAAAAATTTGATTGCTTGGGAGGTTAGATAACATGGCTAATGAATATTTGATTTAAGTATGATATATTGAAATGCTCTTTAACACTCTGTAGTATTTCCTAGAAGATCAGTGTCATCTCTGAATTGCAGATACTTTCTGCTTAATTATTTCTAATTGGAAAATGAAAGAGGGGACAGGCGATGTGGCTTGATACCTACAAACTTTAACTCACAACCACAGTCTCTTTGCTATATAACCACAGAATTTGTCTTTGGGAATATATATATATATATACACACACACACACAACACACAGACAACACACACACACACACACACACATACACACACACACCCATATATATATATATATATATATATATATATATATATATATATATATATATATATATATATTACAGTTATACTACTTGTAAGTATTATGAATCAAAACTTGTATTATCTCCAAATCTGTTAGTGACACTCACTGCCAGGCTCTGGTATGGCTCACTGAAAGACATGGATAGCTATGCTGCTATTACAGGATGCCTCCAACTCTAAGTCACTTGCATTAAATCAACCTATCACATTATTTATGTCTTCAAGTTCCCTAATTCACTTTTTGGTATTGATTTTTGGATTTTGCTTTTGACCTATTAGACTCTGCATGGCCTATGCACATTTAAAATAACTATTCAAAATTCCCTGGTTGGTCTTCAGGAGCGGAGCTGACTCTGTGAGCTGCTCCAAAGACTTGTGTTATTATGATACCCCCTAGGCGTCTCTATCTATTGCTCCTTCTACCTTCAGAATTAATAGATTGGGAAGATTAGGTCAATTGGTATTTCTGAGGCAAGTCTGAATTAATTTTCTTTGGCTTGTCTTGTTGAATTTCACACTCCCTGAACATTTCTCACTGATAAGCAGATTATGATGCTGGCTCATGTTCAGGGATAGAAACTCCAAATGTGTTTACCGAGTTGTATTGTTACCTTTTAGCACCATCAACTGCAATATGCATTATCGTTTACAAAGTTAAAGCTCTTCATTTTAAATTTGTGTCAAGAGGCTAATATAACTGTGATTTTAATTACTAAAAATCAATTTCAAATTAATGGGAAATTTAACAGTGGGAGATGTGTAGGAAGCCAGAGACAATCCTTTACCTTAGGTGTTGTCCTCTGTAAAAGACATTAACATAATGCTTGTTTTCTAGATCACTGGCTTTCAAACTAGGGTCTATGAAAAGCTTAAGTCAGAAGAAGAGTTCCCGGGGATTTATTATTGAAATTTAAGTCATGGTAAATCACACTTGCAAATAGTACAGATAATTTTTTTTCAACTCCCTACTTAAAGTAGCTGCATAGAGAGAATAATCATAAAAAGCCACTGGTTCCAGTGTTTAGGAAATCATTGGTGTCATTAAGCAGAGCAATTTCAGGGGCATTGTACAGAACAGTCCTATTGCAAGAGGTTTGGGAGAGAAAGAACAGAGAACTGGTAGAAAAGGGATACAGATGACTTAAAAAATATGTTTGTGAAATGAATCTGAAGACAATGCAAAGGATTGGAAGTCAATATGCATACATAACTTGTTAAGATGGGAAAGCATTTAAATCTTTGTAGGCAACAGTGCAATGGAGGTATTAAAGTGACTATTCCATAAAAATATACTAAAAATGGTGAGAAAAACATTGGGTTCCAGCTCTATAAGTGGGTGTAAAATCAGAGTAATGGCAGTTAATCTTGGAAAGACAGAGGGACACTGTCTCGTTTTAAAGCCACCAAAGGGACATAGAGGTGATTGAAAATGCAGGGCATAAAAAAACTATAACGAACTGGACCGTAGAACCATTCTCAAAGCCACAAACAATATCTTCCAATGGAGAATTCTTTGTCTTTTATGCCCTCACGCACCCTCAGCAGAATTCTCCCAGATAATAACTCCCTCTTCCAGAAACAATATTTACATGGTTTCTGGGACACCAATGGCCCCAATTCGCCCTTCGCCTTACTTACTACTTTGGTGGCTCCTGTCCTCTTGCTACTGAATGTGAGCTTATCTCAAGGCACCAGCCTTGGGTCCCTCCGCTCACATGCTACCTAGACTGATATCCAGCTTCAGGGCAGTGAATTGTACAGTGACATATCCCAAATACATGACTCTAGATTCCACCTCCCTGCCGCTCAGGACTCATAAGTTAAACCACTGTCCTGGTATTTCTATTTATGGACATTTCTATTAATGGACATCTTAAACATCTCCTGACTAAAACAGGAGTCCGGCTTTCCCTCTTTAATCCACTCAAGCACCAGGATTTCCCATTTCCCCTTTTGTTCAGGCCAAAAACCAAGGAGTCAAGAGCTTAGATACAAACCATCTCTTTTCTCCACATCCCACATCTAATCTGTCAACATGCCATATCAGCTCTACTACATATGTAGTAAATAACCCAAATCGCATGATTCTTTACTACCTCCTTGGCTGTATACCCTGGTCTGAACTACCATTATCTTCATCTTTTTTGTTCACCCCTTTACCCACTAAAGTCAGTTCACCACATAGTAACTGGATTTTTTTTTTTTTAATTATAGGTCAGATCATGCTACCCACTGATGAAAATTTTCAGTCACTCTTCTTCCCACTCAGAATACAACTCAAACCTTTTCTGTTTAGACCTTAGCTGAACTGATCTATGCCAGCTCTTCAGCTCATCAATATCTATCAACATGTCAAGAATAAACGCTTACCACTCAGACTAAGGAACCAGAGGTTAAAGGAAGTTAGTGTTTACTAGTCCTTCCTGGAGAAGTTAGTAGATAAAATTTATTTGGGGACACTCTCATTCTTTAGTTCTCTGTCCCTAAGTTCACTGCTCTCCCTAACTTCCAAAGACTGTTTGGAAGGTGACTTGGCAGAAGGCTCTAAATTCTAAAATTACTCTCCTTTCAATGTCTTGCAGAAGGAAAATGAACAAAAAGATTGGCTCTATTTCCTCAGTGCAGCTTTCTTAGCTAAATGTTGGGAGGAATTAATTGGATTCAATTAGCTTATGTATAGATTTGAATGATTGCTACTACTGTTACTACTACTATAGCCAATATCAATGATAATAAAAACACTTATTACTATGAATTGAGTGCCTAGCCCTTTCTGCACATTTGAATCTCATTGCAATACATTTCAGAAAGTAAGGATCAGAGGGAGCTAAAATTTTGCCCAAAACCAGAGAGCAAGCAATTGGCAGGAATGAACTCTAACAACTCTAAGCCCTGATTCCTAACTATTAAGAAAAATTACAAAGTTAGCATGTCGGGTGGAATTCTGGGCAGTGTAGGTTAATACATTTTTGGAAAAGCCTGCTCTGAACTAGCTCCCTTACAAGTTTGTGCTTCCACAATCTGTTTCCTTCTTTTTCTTACGAATCTAAACATCACCTCAAATATCCCAGTTGCTATTTTTATCATGTCTCTCTTGGGCATTTGGGATATTGTTCAAGAGGAGAGAGTACCTCAGAGGACAAAGGCAGTCAGTTTTAATTATAAAACTTCCCGTATGTTATATATTTTATTCAAGAGCCAAAAAGAAAAAGAAGATACCACGACTAAAGTTTGAGGTAAAAGAATAATAGTTGAAGCAGTTTGACTAATTTTAACTTTTATAATAAAAGACTATTGCTACATTCAAAAATAATAATTTAAGTAAATATACAAAAAATAACAACAATGTTTAAGTGGTAAAAATTAGGATTTAAGATGTACATTTGCAGTATCTTTTCATGTATATTTGCAAATCACTCTCTGACATTAATAATGATTCTCTTCTTGCTAAAATACATGGTGCTAATAAGAATGTTAGACCCCAGTGCCACCTGTGCCTGTTTCTAAAACATCTAGTAATTTGTGTTGTTGACTAAATTTTCTGTTTTATGCCCAAGGAAGAAAAGGAGCAGTATCTTTTCCGTAGTTGTTTCACAACCACCTGGTTAGCGAAAATGTATGCTAAAGCTTCCTTCAGGTGGTTGGTGTCTCAGCATCCTATTAAATGACACCAGGAACACCACCATCAATAAAAGTCACACAGCTTCTATAGCAGGAAAAAATGCAAAGATGAAGGTTATCGTGGAAAAATGGGTTGAAGTCTCTTACACACCATAGGCCCTGTGTTAATTCTGAACCACTCATACCTTTTGTCCATGTGATAACCTTATTTGATCCCCATTTAGATCTCTGTAATTTGTGAAGGTACAGGATTTTAAAACTAAGGCCTGAGCAGGGTGAGGGATGTTGATAAATTGCAAATGATAACTCTACCCTGCAAAATTCATCTCCTGTGTTATTGGGGAAAGTAATTTTATTATCTTGGAAAATAAAGCCATGAATTCTAGAAATAGTACATTGCTTTCACTGTGTTGCACTGATACAGAGTAACCTTTCCTGACCTATCAAAAGGTGATTCATCCTTCAAATCTCATCCTCATGCATCTCTATTTGGTCTTCTCTGTTAACTGTAGTAACTCCTTCTACAGGATGTCTATATTACATAGTCAAGCCTTTCCAATGGCATTGTCATATAGTACCCTCTTTGATAATCACTTGTCCACTCAGCTCCTCTGTCTCTTTGAGGGCAGTGAGTGAATGCTGCACTAATTCCTTGATCCATTAGAGAGAGCTGCAATTACAAGTAAAATGAATATATTGTTTATAGTTCATTTAAAAAAGAGAATACAACTCAAGGTTTGAGCAATTAGAAATGTACAGTAAGAGAATAGGACACTTGTTAAGTGTTCTTAGCATGAACACCAACACAGAAAGAAAGAAAGAAAGAAAGAAAGAAAGAAAGAAAGAAAGAAAGAAAGAAAGAAAGAAAGAAAGAAAGAAAGAAACCACTACCACCAAGGATAACTTACATGGGTTTTTTTTTTTAACAACATTTTTGCAGTATAGATTTCTATTCTCATTGGTTAAATTTTGGTATTCCTTTATTTTATTTGTTTAGTGGGGAATAGTGAAAACCCATCAAAAATTCTGTAGGAACAATATAAAATAACTTAAAAACTATAAATTGTCTACTGTTTGCATAGAATTAAGTAAAATGCATTAATATTGAGTTAGTGTTATAATTAGTAACTACTTATGTTTTTTAAAATATAGGATATGTATTACTTTGTGTAATATATATATATATAATAGATTTTAAAGAAGAATTTTATGACATTCTAAAAATTCCTGGATAATTTTATATTTTATTCTGAGAATTCAATGTAGCTCTGATATATACCATAGTTGAAGCTGTATGACCCAGAAAGAAGCAAATTGATTAAGCTAAAAAGAAATGTTTATTAAATGCATTAGGCGCCATAATTAATAATAAGGACTTTGAAAAACAAGTTGAAGTGGTATTTCTTTTCAAATTATTTTCTGGCATTAAAAATAGCTGAATGGGTAAATGGATTCAAAGTGAAAAAAAAATCCAAAAATTAGCTAAAAATGACACAGGAAGTATTTCTCAATTAAATTACATGAAATGGTTAACAACAGAATTAGAAGAAGATGAATCTAGGTTAAAAGACAATATATTGGGCTTGAGGGGACAGATGTGATATCATGAATCAGTATTATAGTTGTCTATGTGAAAATATAATAATATATAAATACGTAACATATGCTGGTGACAATAAATAAAATAAGTGTACATTAAAACAATGTGATTCATCATAAGCCAAGGAATCTTTACACATAGAACTAACATATCTGGAGTTAATAACCAAAATCAATCATTTGAAATATTTTAGTTGTTCAGGTATTAACTACTATTTTTAAGTGTTTTCAGGATAATACTGATACAATAGATCTCAAATATTCTGAAGAAAACTCTTTTAGTACCATGGGGACATTCTACCGTTGATATTCTTCAAATAGTTGTAAATATTTTTAATAAGCATTTAAGACTTCTCAAAAGCTGAAACTTGTGTACAAATACATAACTCTGGTGTCAATAAATATGAAACAATCTGCTCCCAGAGAGAATTATATTTTTCACTCTCTTGTATCCTAAGAGCATATACTTAAATTAACAATATGTATCCTGACAGATAAGTATAATGTTAAAATAATTTATGTTGATTCTCCTTTAAGTATGTTGAGTGACACTGAAGTTATCATGACTTGATCATTATATACAATAGAAAAACGTAATTTCATTTGAGAAATAAAATAAATTACCTGGATTAGGAATGTCTACTGCTATATAATGCATACATAAAAAATGTTGCTTCTCAAATTTTAATATGCATTGAAATCACCTGGAAATCTTGCTGAAAGGCAGAACTGGTTCAGTAGTTATGGGATTCTGCATTTCTAACAAGCTTCCAGGTAAATCAGATGCTTCCGGTTCATGGGGGAATTGCATTTTTAGTAGCAAAACCTTAAATAGAATTAGTTGTCTTAATGATCTATCACAAGATAAAAAAGATAAGGATGAATGAAGGGAAAAAGAAAGGAAAAGTTATTCTTCCATGAAAGATCAACTGGATAATAACTCTAATGTATAATAACAGTTAGGTATATTATTGTTTATTTTTAACATACAGGTTTGCTACAACCCAAAAATGAACATACACGTTAGATCTCCATTAAGTTTCAGACATGGAAAATTCTTGTGCTGCTAAAGCTTGCACGAAGAACAGTATTGTAAAGCAATAACTGACATAGTAAGGCCTTTTTCTTTGGTACATATATGTTATAATTCAAAGAGAAGGAACCACTGATAATTTGACTGGTTAATTTATAAGTGTTTTTGTTGTTTGCTTGTTTCAATTTATATGGACCCACTTTTAATGTTTTTCCTCAACTTTTCAATACGAATGTGGCAATTCATCTTTCTCTGTACTGTGTTTTATATCTAACTGATCCTCTTCAAGCATTAAAGCTGAACATGATGACCATGCTGTTCTATGCAGCCCTGAAAGAAAAACAAAAGAACAAGCACAACCCAACAACTAAAAATCTGGAGCCCAGGGAGCTCTCCAGGTTGCAAGGTGCCTCTCTGATCCTCCCAGGAAATATAAAAGGTACTTTCTTCAGTAACTGAATACAATCCTAGCTGTCTTTCCTGGAGTCCCGTTGAACCTCTGGGGATAGAGGAAAGGCAGTGCATAGAAATGTGCACCAAAGTGTCCACGGATGGATTTGATTTACACAGTATGGTCTGCTCTAACCTGTGAAGATTAGATAATGGGTTTCCTTAGATACAGTTTCTTAGATACAGTTTCCAGCAGAAGACATTCTGATATCTTTAAACTCTATAAAATTCCATTTTCTCAAGTACGACTGATCAAAACGTGCTTTTATCAAACTGTATCATAGACTTTGTAAAACTTTATATGTAAATACATACAATCATAAACATTACCACATGTATATGATTATTGATTTTAATTGAAATGTAGCTATAATGTTTATTTTTAATTTATTGACATAGGCTAAGGGAAAATACAACTATATCCACAGCAGACTAATTTCAAAGCTGTTGTCTTTCAAATAAGAAAGTCAATTTCAAGAGTAAAATCTAATTTTAAAAATTTCATAAGAAATTGTTGGTTTTAAAACTAACAAGGCTAGTCATATATTATAACTTACTAATGAAGTTGAATTTTAAGAAGAAGTGGAAAAAAACTATGTCTTATGTCTATCATACTAATTTCTATGCATTTATGTGAGATTTCTGTCTTTATTGATAATAACTTAGTTGATAATAATTTGTCAACTTTAGTCCCTTACTTTTCTGTGTCAGCAAAGCTATACCAGTCTTATTATAAAAGAGATTATTTTCTGTCATGAAGACTGTTTTCCCATGCCTATCTTCTAAATTACGTCTAAGTTTTTATTGAAACTACAAATGTGAGGCAAATACAGTTGTTGTTTTTTTAAATAAAGGTTTCAGGACTTTTATTTTGACAATGCTGTTATTTAAGAAATAAAAATTATTTAAAATGTTTTTAATTAGCAAAGGAGATATAATACCTCATATGATCATATATGATAATGCTAACTCTATTTTCCTAACATAAATTAATTTTCTCCCAATTTCAGTAAGCTATTTATCTATCAAGAAACATTCCTTTCTTTTAATAAAATACTTGGAATCACATTTGAAAAGAGGAAGAAAAAAAAACTAGTGATTTGCCCTGGAAATGTTTCATTTTACTGGTAAACAAGAGTCTGGAAAATAGGTTTCACCTTTTCATTTTTACAGTATCTTTTGCTGCATGAAAATAATGCCTTCTAAAAAAACACGATAGGTCTTAACTGAAAACATTAACTTTTGTTTAAGATTTTGTGTGTGATCACTCATTTATTGTGCATCTTTTCTATGTCAATGACTGTAGTGCTGACCAAAGAACTTCCTGGGACGGTGGAAATGTTCCATGTCTATATTGTCCAATGTAATAACCACTAGCCAAACCTAACTATTGAGTAGCGAAAATGCGACTAGTGTGACTGAGGAAATATTTCTCTTGTGTTATTTACTTTTAATTAATTTAAATTAAATTGTCAAAAGTTCAAACTGTCACAAAGGCACTTCAAACATTGATGTGACTCTTGGCAGTGACATTTATCAATTAGAGCTTATTTGTCAATCACATATTGTAATGCTTATAATAGTGAAAACGTTTTGGGGATGTCCTCATTGAATATTAATATGCAAAGAATCTTGGAAGTTCTACTCCAAATTCTTTGTGGTACAAATAAAGGTATCACCCAATTCCTGTCACTGGGCCCTTTCACATCCAGCCCTGCTGCTTAGTATATGACGGTGCTATACCTGTTATCTTTAATACATTAATACTACTGCAATAAACATTAGATAGGCAGAAAATAATACAAGTGAAGACACTACCTGTGAAAATAACATCAGTGTTTGTTAAGTTAATGAGTTAATGGATGGAACGGCAGTAGGGCTAATTTTTAATTGTTCCAAATTTGAAACTCCCAGGTTTCTTTATGGTAAGTCCACCTAGAGTTTGTTACATAAAATTAGGAAGAAACATTTTATATTGTTGTGCCCATAATAAATTCATTATTGACAGGCAATTGAGCAATTAATGGATCCTTTTGAGAACGGTCAACTAGCAAATTGAATAATACAGTTTCTGAGACAGACCTTTGGATTTTTACTTTGAAAATGCTGAATCCAGCATAACAGGTGGTCAGAATCCAGTAAAGTGCTCTTAATATAAAATTGGTAATTAAATTATAGATAGGGGAAGTGTTCAAGTGCATTAAAGAATACACATTTGTTAACAAATGTTTTCCTTAGTTTTACTATTTGTAACTCAAACTTTTGTATGATTTTAGCTGATATATATTTTAAAACAGTTAATTTTTTTTTCTGTCTTGCAGCTGGAATATACACTGCTTTGTTAGTGCTCTATGTCCCTTAAGTTCTTGATCTTTCCTTGAAATATTTTAAAATGTGAAATGAAAGCTAATTTTTCATTTGACCTTCTTGTAGAGGAGTAGAAAATAAGAGGGAAAAGTCAAACTGGTAATTTGTATTTTCTATCCCACTGAAAAGTACTGAGAAGTGGTTGCACAAGAAGTTCCCAAGGCCTTGGCCACCATTCTACTCACATGTGACCTCCAATGGCTGATTCTCTCTCAAAGCAGTGAAATATGTTTTTGATACTTTCAAATCCAACAATAGTTTGGCAAATGCTCTGAAAAACTCCCTTTTAGGAAAATAATTTATTCTTTGAGCTTTTAATCTTTACTATGGGCTAAATCCTAATTCTAAAAGTAATGGAAATACATACTTTACACATTATATAACTACATTAATCTGTCTGGAATGTAAATCCCTAGGAAAATGACATTACTTGAACAATATAAACTTCTTGAAAACAGGGATGATGTCTTGTTCACTTAGTTGTCCCAGATTCTAGCACATAACAGGCTCTCAATGTACTTGATAAGTATTTGAATGAATTTGAAAAATTTAGCTCTACAGTCTACTACTTTGCTCATGTGCTCTTCTGTTCACCACCTTTACTCTCTTTCTACCGACTAAAACTCCCTCCAACATTTTTAAAGGAAAAAATATATATATATATATACATACATATACATATATATATATATATATATATATAGTCACACACACACACACACACACATATATATATATATATGTTCTCACATAGCATGAGGGGCATATACCACACTTCAGTTTGAAAACTCTGGAAACAACGGGGGTACCTAGAAAATTATTGTATGCTCACTGTAATTGAACTACATCCTGCCACTTGGGCATCTCTCTATCCACTTTTCTGCACAAATCCCCACATAGTGAAACTAGCGGCACCCTTACCTGGACCTGCCTTATATTCTTCTGCAGGCTGTTATCTCTCCTCTACCCGCCCTGCCTCCAGCATCTTCAGAGAGGTCCCTCCCTCTCTTTTTCTTTTTCTGTTAATTATTTTCCAAGAAACCAAATGAAAGAAAGAAATCAGAAACAAGGGATCTTACTGGAATTGAAACATTGGCTTTCTATGTGACTAGGCAAGTCATTTTACTACTTTGATTTCTTGTAAAAACTGGGGCAAATCAATCTATAATTACTCGTTAAAGAATTGCTGGAAGTTCTTAGTACATATTAAGAATATAATGTATATCCCTCTTCCACTATGCATTCCATCATTCAGCCTTAATTTTGTCAATGATAAGATGTGAGGGGAAAGAAAAAGATCTGACTTTCCACCCAAAATGTTTTCGTGAATAATTGAAAGAATTTTTAAAGTGACATAAAATGACTAAAAGCAAAAAAAAATATTAGTTACCATTGAGTTAAACTTTGAGACATTTTTTTAATCCCTTCTGTCACATTGTCCTGACCATCCCAGTCTTAAATAGTTTATTTTCCTATAGACCCTGTTGGCTGCATATATATTGCCTAATATTATAAGGATAAAATCCATGGATTTATAAGTGATTTCGTAAAGTATTTTTAGGATCCTTAGATTCCAAATGACAACAACATGCTCAGTTTGACTTAATGAAAATGAATTCAAAACTGGAGATGCAGGGTTAGAACTGTATCTGAAGGGTCCTGGGACAGCTCATGAAATGAAAGGAAAGATGAATAACTATGTAATGTTGGCTAAACACAGAGAAGCAGAATTCATTGGGAGAGAAATAAATCCCTCAGATGTCATTTAAAGTAATGCAGATAAACATAAGAGTGATAAGAATAGCCCTTTCCATACTTTTCTGTACAGAAGTGCAACGTTTAAAGTCCCTCAATTTAAATACCCTATTCATTGAATGATTGTCAGAAGCATACATAACTTCCATGCATTTGTTGTAAGGGATGTTTTTATAAGATTCTAGTATCTTTCATCAAGTAGCCAAAAGGGAAGATCGTTTAAAAAGAATCAGCCTCTCTGCCCTATTCTATTATGAGTCTCTTCCTTCTACTGCTGCTCTTTTCTCAATGCATCAACACCCAATTGGCTTTTATAAAAACTAGAGAGGTAAACTGAAAATACACACAGAAGAACCCAATTATAGT
Source organism: Hipposideros larvatus (assembly GCA_031876335.1). Lineage (NCBI taxonomy): Eukaryota > Metazoa > Chordata > Mammalia > Chiroptera > Hipposideridae > Hipposideros > Hipposideros larvatus. Next base: position 210,816,719 of record CM063089.1, on the reverse strand, counting down.
GCAAGTCATTATGACTGGGCCCCAAAATGCCTGACTAAAGTCACATTTGTTTGCAATCAGAATATCCAGTGGCATGCCAGATTCAGACTACCTCTAGGATACATTTTTTCAGCCTAATGAAATAAAGATGTTTGATAAGTTAATCCCATACCAAAGTGGTTAGTATCATAAGATCATCCCTTTCCTTGAGGCCTTATTTCTTGGAATCATGCTATGTGCTATCAGAGATTTAAAATGCACCCACACAAAAGAAAAAGAGAAAGAAAGCCTCTGGCACACTTTCCTTATAACTTCAGCCCTCTCACTCACACAATACTTTTTGCACAGTCACATCTGTTTTTCCTCTGTTCAGGTTTCATTAAAATCAATGCAAAAAAGTAAGCATGACATCTCAAATCTGGACTGATGTCGAACAGAGCTGAGAAACGGATATGATTCCCAACTATATTACCTATCTGTTAAACTCTAAAATACGAGTTTAAGAGAAAAAAATCACAAAAATGAAAAATCTGTTTTGCAAAGCCTACATTACTGTAGATTACCATGGATATATATTCTTAGTTCATTTCCTTGTAAGTGGGGATAAAAACTTTAATTACAAGTAATGATTAAAAGGAAAGCCGGTGTTATGAATTTATAGAAGTTTCAAAAAAAGGTTCTTAATTTTTCAATTTTATAGTCTCTTGTAATCCCCATGGCAACAATCCTTTCCTAATTCTGTCCATATTTCTATGGGAGTGAAACCAGTTTTAAATATTTCTGTTAAATCAGATTTTACTACACAAATAGGGCTAACATTTAACTTCAGTGTCACAAATATTTAAGTTATACATTTACACATAGGAACAAGTTCCTTTGAACTTCAAAATTTGTACATTTAGATTATTTTAGTTCTTTCTCTTATATGAATCAGGGCACTTTTTAAAAAGCTGATTGGACAGAATAGCGTTAAAGCAAAATTAATTGTTAAAGTTAAATTGAAAGGAAACCTTTGTTTGGGGAGCTTTAGCAATATTATTTATTAAATAGTTTATGGATGCTGTTTATGTTCCAGGCACTATTCTAAGCTGTTTCATATATTAAGTTATTGATTATTGCACTCATATAAGCACTATGGAGATGTTAACGCATTTAATAGTTCTCTTTTTCACAAATGCTGAGACAAAATCATTGGCTACAAATTAAAACAAAGAGGACAAAGACAAAAATATAATGGTGACCACTGAAGACTAAAATATGCTTTGTAACTCCAATTTCATCTCCATTGTCTGTTTTATTCATTCTTCACAGATTTGATGAATCTTCAATGAACTATTTCAGTTGTTATTGACCATGTCTGGTCATCTCACATTACCTGTTTGATACTTGCTCAGAGAATAAAATCATTTAAATATTTGCTCAAAAATTACAATTGAGGAACTAAATTTGCTACCCAAAACTCAGGAGTGGCATCTTCAGATAAAAACAAACACAGTTTGGGTCATTTACTGTTTTGCAATATGTTATCATTTCTTCTCATAATAATATCCATATTTATTATTTTACTAGGTTAATTATCCTTTAAAATATTAAGTTGTTTTCTAATAATCTCTTTTAATAATTGCAAGGACATGGTATTTTGTTTCTACTCATTTAATACCCTGTGGAAAGGCGGATAAGTTTTATAGTTCTGTAACTTTTTGACAAAAAGAGTGCAGTTGAAGCCACTCAGCAGTTAGAGTATATGTTTTGAAACATAGTAAAAAACAAAATATTTCAAAAGTATAATGAAGAAACAACATTGATATCAAGAAAGGAATGTCTACCAAGAGAGCTAACTGGAATTACGATAACAGGTGAGATATGTGTCAAGGAAGAAATGCTGATTTAATTGAAAGTGGAAACGTGAATCATTTATGTCAACTGAGAAATCTCCTTTATAGGAGGTCATGAGAGCCCCATCCAAACCACTGCCAAAAATGCTTATCAAAATGTAGTAAATACAGTCTTACTGGGTAAATTAATAATGTTTTAAATATTGTTAGGTTTCATACATTTTGAGATGTTTAAAGTAATGAATTAGCCTACTAGTTAATAATTAATGTACTATTTAATTGGTGATGAAGGATGCAAATACCAGTTTGGGATGCAATAATGATTTGCCACTCTAATGAAGAGTTATTTGATTTTATCAGGTAATTTTGATAAAAATAAGGATCTATACCAATTAGAAAAGCTGTGGGAGAAAATGATTCATACTCATGGGGATATAGGTAGATATTTTCACAGTATTAATAATTGTAATAATATTTAAGGATGTATTCATTTAAAATAGTATCAAATATGATCACTTGAAAGCAAAATACAGAGATTACATATGGTATGATTCCATGTATAGGAAATTCCCAGAAAAGTCAAATCTATAAAGACAGAGTAAATTAGTGGCTGCCTGGGGCCTGAGGGTGGAGGGGAGCATAGAGATCAAAAGTAAACTGGCAGCAGGATCTCACTGGGGTGATGAAAATGATCCAAAACTGATTGATGTATAGCGATGGTTGCACAATTTGGCAAATCCTTTAAAAATTATGGAATTGCACACTCTAAATGAATCAGTTACATGAGATCTAAAATATGCTTAAATACAGTTGAAATAAAAGGGAGCGATCACTCACTCGTAAAGGAGAAGTGGAACCAGGTGGTTTACTGATTAATCTATAATAGTTTTCTGTGAAGTTGAAGCAAACTATTGTGCATGTTACTTAATGTCTATGAAACTCAGTTTCTCCATCGATGAAATGAGGATAAGAACAACGTTACTACATAGAGCTATTTTGAGGGTTAAAACATTCCACAAGTAAAAGACTGTGTGCATTCTATTTAATGCATAATAATTATTAGGAATAGTAGTTTTGGGTACTGATATGAAATTCACCAAAACTAAGAGGCATCGCAAGGGAATAAACCCTTCCTTAAGACATAGACTGACTGATAGAGAACAGTAGTGAGGACACGGAAATTATTGTGTTTATCAGCACTTTCATCCAGGATATCTATCCTATCCCTCACTAATGAGAGAAACCACTCAACTACTCTCAATTTTGGCAGAAGATTCAAATGCGTCCGTGCACACACAAGGAAGGAAGGAAGGAAAAAAGGAAGGAAGGAAGGAAGGAAGGAAGAGAGGAAGAAAGGGAGGGAGGGATGGAGGGAGGGATGGAGGGAGGTGGGAAGGGGGAGAAGGGAAAAACAGGGGATGGTAGTGGAAGCGGAGGTGCTGAGGGGTGGTAGGAAGGAAGGAAGCCTTACTAATTCACCAAAATTGAAATGATCATAAGCTAAAGAACACTACAAACAGTGAAAATGTACTGTGAAACGTTCTCACATTTATGACAAATATTATTAAAATATAAAGTTTTGTACATATTTTCAAAAATGAATCCTAGACAAATACATTTTGATGTATGCTTATGTGACACTTCATTTCATTGTCTTAAAAATCATTTGTCTCTTTTTCAAATGCATTCTGATTCTTGGGTTGAGTGTTAGAAGGTTTAAAAAAAAAAATTCAGCTGAGCCACATAGGAGCTGTGCGACCTTGAAAATGGCTCAAACATGAAGCTTTAATTTTCTCAGAAATAGGGACAGAGACCACACTTAAACATGTTTTGTGGGGTTCAAATACACTATTTTATATAAAATTAATTTATTAATTTATATGGCTATAGGCAAAGAAAAAGTACTGTTTTTATTATTATCTTTGCAAGAAGAAAGGAAACATAGCACAAAGTCTAGGTTGGAAATGTGAGCGTGAACAGGAAATTATACCTTTGTTATGTCATTCCATAGGGATTGTTTGAGCACCTTATGGCAAAATAGATGCTTTAATGTATATCATTTTTTGCTGTACAACATAAGGAAGCAAAAATAGTTTGAGGTCTTAGCCATTATTATAGGAAGAGCTGCTTAAAAAGAATTCATTTTCTAAAAAATAATGAATATTGGAAAAATATTAAATTATTTTTATTTGAAATATTTCAAACTGTTTTCAAAGAATATTTAGTAGGAGTTGATTAGAGACCTTAATAATTTCCACATATTTGGTTCTTACCGAGAGCCACAGGCCCCTGGATATTTTCACAGATGAAAGCATCTATGGAAACTCTGAATAATTTGCAATTAAAAAAAATATATATGGGTATATGAATTTTTCTGCAGCATGTGCCTGTAGCTTTTACAAGATACTCAAAGGAGTTCAGAACACAAAAGTTTAAGCACTGCTAATTTTAAAATGAATATTTAAAGTAACAAGTATATTCCTGTTATATTAATTAATAACCACTTATATGCTTAAGGCTATTGCACATTTCTGAAATGATTAAAATAAGTAATTGCCAAAAGACACAATATTATATGCATACACTAATACATATATTTAAGAATAGCCTCTTAAATAAACCATTTAATAGTTATGATTTATAAATGAATTATTCTAACACCACTACCCTTCTATCTAAGACATGAGGTCACAATGCAAAGAAAGTGACTCATGGTTATCCAAACAAAACAAAAGTTTGCCAATTATTGTTTTCAATATTTTAAAAGTAAAATGCCATTTTATTAAATATATACTTATACTAAAATGATAAATCACTGGATGATGAATTTTCTGGGCTGTAAGGACAATATACTTATTTTAAATATCAAGTATGTATATAGTTTGTATAACAAAACAAAAAATTAGTTGTTATCTTCCCCATGTACAGGGAACACACTTTGTTCTATCTTGTAAGTATGTTAAGAAGTAAGAAAAATAAAATAAAGTAATAAAATTAACCCTAGCATGCATCTTACCATATAACCAGATTAACTGAAATTTTATTTGAGAAAAGTATAAGCTATAATTGCTAACATACATAAAAAAAAAAAAAAAACAACAACTACATAATCTGGAGTCTTTGGTCATTCATTTATCTATAAAATATATGAGGCTGCCTACTATGAACCAGGAATTCTGCCAGATTTCTTTGGAATTTACAGCATGTTATAAAATCTCATTTAGCATGCAAAACTCTGAATTTTGTAAAAAAAAATCACCTTGTCACCTTACAGATCTTCTATTTAGTAGGCTGTAAGAGCAGCATAGAAACACATCAAATTATGTGTAAAGATCCACCTGGCAGAAACATACCCTATAATATAGGTGATCAATAAATATTCATTAAATAAGTGAAGTGTGGAATTTTTTTTTTCCCCTGACATAGTGTTTCAAAGTAACCAAAAGGACAGTGATTCATTTACACTAACTGGAGAATTATAAATCTATTTATACATTCCTTAGTAAATGGTTACTTGTATATTTTTAAAAAAACTAAATGTATGATATGTTCTATTAAAGGACGTTTATTTAAATATCAAAAGCAGCTACAGCAAAAATAATGACCTCAACCTAGGTTGATACTTAGGTTGGTTAAAAATATTAATTAGTGACAATTATTCCAATGACTCCACCTTTAAAACTTTAAAATAGAAAGCACATACATTATTCAAATAACATAAAAAGTAAATTATTGGCATTAAGAATGTATTAAATTCTGATTATATAACAGATAGCTGATTATATTTAATAAATAACAAACATTAAGTGTTTATAGTGGAGAATTTGTTATTAATCTGTTTATAAATATATTATTTTATACACACATGCATACAGATTAAAATAAGATTTTTATGTATTTTTATGTATATGAATAACATTTACCCACATATAGATACATCTCTGAGATTAAGCACTCTATTTCTAAGTCACCAAATAATAAAATTAAAAGTGTAGACTAAATTGGCTGGTTTTGTCTATCAGGTTATCTTGTTGGCATCTATTCCTTCCTTCCTCCCCCGTCTGTGCTTCACTTGCTTCTTCTAACAAGTGACTAATAATATTTAACCCTCCAAATTAATATCACAATCCATTTTTGAAGTGAAATTAAGTGGTGAAAATAATTTGCATAATTTATTGTGTCAATCTGTTTTAATATAGCAACAAAATATGCATTATTTATGAATAAAAATATGGGCAAATATTTGTAAGGAATTATACCTCATGAAAAAATATGAAAAAGTTAAGGAATGGCTAGAACTGCTAAATAGCATTGAAGTAGGTCATAATTTCAAAGAAATAATCAAAAGGCAAAATACATATTTGGAACCAATTTTCTCTTCTCCAGAGGAGAAAAGCACCTTGATATCCCTGGCTGTTTAATATTTAATGAAGAAACCCATAAGCTACTTGCCCAGCTCCTATTGGTCCTCACATTTCACAACTTTATTATTCAAAAGACTTTTCACCACATGGATGGAAAGTAAAAACAAAAAAAAAATTGTTTTGTTTTGTGTGCAGCATCAAAATGTCAATGCAAGCTAAAAATATTCTCATTCAATGACGTTGTTGAAAGGACCTCACCAACTTACTGTTTTTTAGGGAAAAACATCTGGGAAAAGAAAACCTGGCAAATAGGGCAGAATAGGCTTAATCTCTCTGGGCTAAAATAAAATAAAGGTGACTTTAAGATGAACAGCAATTTTGTAACATTCATTCTATATGTATGATGCATGAGTTTTCATCACTGCTAATTCAAATGAGTATCATTACAAAATGGAACTCTTTCATATGAAAAATGTTTGGACCTTTTAATGACATCAATGATTTTTTTGCATGTATTAAACAAGAATATAAATAATCAATCTGCAATTGAAAAAATTATCTCTTATGAAAATTTAATTCAACTCCCTACTTCCTATAGTAGGGAAACTAAAGGTAAAACACACAGCAAACTTGTATTTATTCCTACCCAGCACATGTGTTTCTCTGAGGAAATAGCCCTGGACTTGTGTCCCTACTGGCTTCAAGGGCAGCATTAAATAACATGGTGGACTCACGATGACACAAGGCTGTCCTCAGCCCAGATATGTATTATTAGCAAAAAGTGAGTCTGTCCCTAAGTAAGCTAACCTGAACCAAATGTGGATATTTATATTTACTGTATTTGAGAGTCTAGCCTTACATTGTAATGGGATGTCAAAAGTAATGTATGCCAAACTTTTACTCCTAAGTATCTATTTAGTGTCTGTAAATACAGCATGAAAAACTTCCATTAACAGACCTGCATACATTTTCTCCACATTACCTCCAGGAAACTGCTTCTCTGCAGCCTAGAACATTCAGTTAAAGTGCAAATTGCTTGACATTCCAATGCTGCCAGTGGACATAATGAGCGACCAGGGACTTGAGGGGGGAGCCCATTTGGTGTCTTTTAGCCAGCGTTCCACAGGTGTGAGGAGCTCATCTCTTAGGAGAACAGCCTCCCTGTTCCACAAGGGCTAGCTCTTCGTCATACCACATGTGTTAACTCGTCATTGTATCAATAAGATTAAGTTCAGGGACTCTTATTAGAAAACCAGAGAACTAGGTCAAAAAAAAGTTCACAAACAAATTCAACACAAAATCTCAACACTGTACAAAATAATTTCTGAAACTTTATTGTGAATTTTAAGGTACATTTAGTAGAGGATGTTGTCCTTAATATAATTATTTAAAATAAATCAGAAAGAAATGCACATACTACTTGTTTAAAGCAAGGATAAGTACAGACTTTCGAAGTCACAATATATACAATTATATGAGTGCAATAAGCTTCCAAATACATTAGGTATATATCTGCTTAAATAAATAGAATACTTGATTTGACATATGTGAGAGTTATACTGATTACACCAAAAATGTTTTACAAAATATAGCCAAAAACGGAACGTTATACATTTTGATATACAACTTTTTAAAATACTTTATATAGTCATTACTTAATTCAAATTATAGTGTACAAAAGTCCAGTTTAATGAGGACAAGTTTTAATTGTGTTTTTAACACTTTTCAGCAAAGATAGATATTAAGGTGCATCCCTACACATGTTGCTAAATTACCATTCAACTGAAATCACTAGCACAGGGAGGAAATGTAAAATGTTCTACCAATTATTAACAGTAATATTTTTTATTGATAAATCACCAGTATAACACACTGCAACATTATTTTGGCTATTTTAAATCTTCTGAAGCATATCACCTAATTCTTCATCCAATTATTTTTGCATGTATAAAAACTTAATTTAAAATCAAAACAGAGAGCTATTGCTATATTGAACTTCTTATCTACTCTGCAATACACTAATTTTAAATAATACCTTTATTGATCAGTTTTCAATTGGGAACTTTTCCCCAATAATCCTTTAATAACAATACTTTGTGTAGTACCTTACGATAGATCTCAAGAATTTATTGCATAAATTAGTAATAGAATATACTGTATTGTGAATGTTACCTACAGAATAATGGTATTATAGGAACATGTTATGTCAAGTGTGTACATTTATAATTATTCATACACTGTATCACAATAAGGAAGATTATTTTAAGCCACATTTCATCATTTTTAGCGTATAGTTACACATGGTAATTTGGAGTATATATAAATGTGGCTACTTTACAGAAGTAAAACTGAGTATAAACTACCAGGGTCGTTATCATTTTTTAGCTGAAAATAAATGTTTTATTTTGTGTAATTTTTTAATAATAAAAGAAAGAACAGAAAAGGAATCAAACATCTCCATATATCATACAGTGGTGAAGTGGGGAAAGGGACCCTTCAATGATCGTTTTCTAAAAATTTCTTAAGCAATAATGATTGAAAAGAAGCATTTTGCAATTAAACAACGAATAATGTGTTATCTGACTATGTCTACAGAAGCAGCCTGGCAATATCAGAACAGGATTATAGAATGACTAGGAACACATTATCAGTCTTTTTTGACATGGGTGCTATAAAAGTAACGTAAGGAAACCTGTTTTATGTGAACTGATGTTGCACATTTATATTTTTAGAATATTAGGACATCAACATATCTAAACGCATATCTAAAACAAGCAACACAAGTTAAATTAAACTCACCCAGTACAAATTGCCCACTGTTTTAATGGAACAGCACCACATGTCAAGCACCCAGTCAATCTCTATAACTCAGCAAGTTGCCTTTTACTGGTCAGAATGGAAGCATATACATTGTCTGCAAGAAGTGAGTTGATATCAGGAAGGCTATGTAGAGAACACACGCAAATGCAGTCTCAATGTACTTTTACACCAATAGCCTGTGAAGCATAGCTTTACCTTCGTAACTATAGCACCTTTTCTTTTTTTTTTTTTTTTTCATCAGAGAGAAATGTCATCAGAGCTATTAACATTAGGTTTATTTAGGAAGAAATGCACTCACTTATGAGTGGAGTATCTCAGCTGTCCATATCTGTGTCAAGGTGTTAGTGTGTGTGTGTGTGTGTGTGTGTGTGTGTGTTTTCAGGGTAATAAAAGATGAAATATAATTCAAGTAACATGATTGTTCAAGAGTAATCTTATTTCTTCCCTGTAAAATGAACAGGGGTTAATTAAACAAATTGCTATGTCTTCTCAGCACCCATGCTTTAAGGCCTTGATGGTAACAAAGCGACGACTGGTTTAACTACAAAGTATGTATGTATACATTCACACTAAGTTAAAAATTTTCAGTCTCTTGAATACTCTCTCAGAATGTTAGAAACTAAATAATAGACTTCAAATATTTTTTAAACTAATTCATTCTTAGTATTTTGAAGTTAAATGAAAAAAACAATGTTTCATAGGCTACGAATACCCCTAAATTGGGTAACAAATTTATTGAAAGTTTAAAGACAATCGCCTCATTTTATCTACATCTAGAACTCCATTGTTATGGTTAATAGACTTTATAATTCGATTTTAATGCCACTCTGTGTATCAAAGACTCATGCACCATCACCTCAAATACAGTATGATTAATGTGTTCGTAATTTCTCTTTTTCAAATAATCACCTTAAATTTGACATATTCCTGATCCTTTTGGCTTTAACATTATGATTCTTAGAAGCAGAAGGAGAAGATAAAGAGGGGGAGGAGGGATGGGAGGGGGAAGGGGGAGGCGGAGGAGAAGGAGAAAATAAGCATTAAAAAAACTGTGAATAACTAGAACCCATTGCCTCAGTGAGTGCATCTGTAAAAGTGATATTGAGTAAGTCATTTCCAAATTGCTGTAATTTGCTTTTGCAATCCCTGCACAGCATTCAAATACATGTTGTGGTTAAGAAATAGAATACATGCACTTGAGGAAAAGAATTCATTTTCTGCTGAATAAACAGCTAAAAAACCACATTGTCAAAAATCTAAAGATCAGCACCCCCATCAGAAATCTACGTAAAAATACGTCCAAGAGTTTGCGAAATTAAAGTGTAAAGAGAGTAATTTTATTAAAGTGCCACTATTGAAACAATTTACAATAAAGCCAGTTAAAAAGTTCTCAGATAACTTGGTGTCAGAAAATATTGCCATAATTCCGCTGCTATAATAGATGAGCTCTGTAAGTACGGAAGGAAAAGCTGGAGTTTGGGGAGCCTTCAATATTTTGCAGTTACAATATTGTTATTAAAACTTTTGGTAACGTATGGAATAAACGTTTCACTTCAGAGACATTTTACACAGCAATATGTAAATGATTGTATATTAGATTTTTTGTGTATATACATTGCATCTTATTTTCTTATTGTGGTCACAGACTAAGCATACCTTTTCTGTGGATATTTTTAAGAGATAAAAATGGTTGTAATTAAAAGTACAAAATCATACACTGCACACAATATTGGGCTACTCCATTGAGCCAATTCTTGATATTTTCGAAAAATTATTTGACAAGAAAAGTATACCAGCTTAATTACATGTGTGTCTGCCACGTCCCTTTTTATCGACTTTCTTGAAATTCTGAATGTGTGAAGGTTAGGGATTAGTGTCCTGGCATTTAAACCACATCATTGCAGAAAAACCATTACAGAATTTCCACTCCACTAGTAATGTTGTCCGGTTCCAATAATCCTCTCATGTCATTCCTCAACTGCCTAGAATTGATGTGCGTTAATCCATAATTGTGCAGGGAAAAAATAAGTGCCTGCTGGAAAGCTTCTCCTCCCCTCAAGGCAGAAGTGTCCAATGCTAAGGCTATTCCAGTGGGCTCTTATAATGTCCATTTGGGTACAGCCTGCCTGTCACAATCATAACCAATAGGCATAATGTCACTACAAATTATCACCAACACCCGGAATGTCGATGCAAATTAATTTAGTGTTTCACAGAGCCTTGTCTGTTTAGTCCCCAGATAAAGGAGAATTCCAGCTATATTTTAAGCCACCTAGAAAGCTAAATCAGCACATTGTGTTAGATCACTAACATTTGCATGCTAGGGCTTTAGTTCTCAACCCCCAAATGGGAGCTCTATCACAAGACGGCAACCTATTGGGAAGCCAAAACAGCTTGGCAGTCTTCTACCTGAATCTGATTAAAAAAAAAAAAAAGTATTACTAAAATTGTTTGCTTTTATATTTGATCTCATTAAATATGATGTCCAACAAAAAATATCATTAAAAAATGTATTCTCTAAAAATGACTCTTTAAACAAACATATAGACAAAATGATTCTATCCTTGCACAGGTTATGGAGTTCAAAGTCAACTTGCCTGTATGACTTTGGGTTCATACCCAAGTTACACTTTTCTAATATCTTACCTTAGTCATTTAAACTATGGATGTCCTGCCACTCTAGTCCATTGGCAAATTAACAGATGACCTTAGCTTTCTTATATCAATGGTTGATGTAAAACTGTGCTCTTACTAAATCATTGTTGTCTGATTAACAAACATAGCTACATTTGGTCAACACGTTCAATACTGCTCTTTAATTAGAATAATTGAATTTTTTCTGCCTATTAAAGCTTATTAGTTAAGGGTCATCAAGAAAATGCTGCTGCACCAAAATCAAACTAAGCTTTAAATAATACCTGAGTCCACGCAATCAAAATGTAAGCGATGCAAGCTTCTAAACTATAGGCTTTCAGAATTATGTCAGTCTGCTTGTCTCATATTAAGAAATGCTATTTGAAAGTGCAGATCATTTTTTATTCAGTAGGCATATGGCAGAATTTATGTTCTAAATAAGAACAGCATTCATGAGTGATTCAGTGATCCACGTGCATTACACACAGCGGACGGAAAGGTTAGCATGCTGTCCCAAGCATCAATTTCTTTTGTCAAGTGGAGTAAGAAAAGCTACCTCATTCTAACCTTCAAATTCCCCTCAAATTAAAACTGCAACTTTCCCACCTAGAATTTTTATCAAATGCATCCATTATAATAATCCATGATAAACAAATTTTATTTGGATGAAATGGTTCTCTGGATTTCTCAGATTTAAGGGAGATCTTGACAGTCCAGAAAGTGTTTATCACCTATTGTTAGAGTTTTAGGCAAGGGGCATTAAGAAGCCAGTAATAAAATATGGTATGCTCGTATTTATAGAACTGTACAAATTGATGAATACTTTTTTTGTGCCTAAAGTTAAAAATACTAGAAAATCTACTCTAGGGCTAAAATGTTATAAAAAATAATAAAATAACTTATTATACACATGCTCCTAAATAGACATGAAGACGTGTTCTCTCAGTGCATTACAGATAGGTTGGGGGAAGGCCCATGCTGATCTTAGCTGGCAAGTTTTTGCAAAGATGGATGGTGGTTGGTGCTTCTGACCCATTCAGGAACAGGGGCTGGAATAAAAATTTAAAAAAAAAAAAAAAAAGGAGAGCATCATTCTAGTCTAGTAGAGAAGAGAGATCTTTTTGTTATAATAGTTTTACCTCCCCCTCTTCTAGAGCCCCTCCTATCTGATATGAGGAGTAGTTTTTTAAAAAGTATAATCGTAAAATTCTTGTTCTATTTTGAGATGAGCAGAATGTTTCAAATGCACTACTAAAATCTACTGTGTGGGAAAATTATTCAGAGTCCTACTGCCTAAAAGACACAAATGCTATTACTGGTCTTACGGAGGAGTAGCTGTGAAGGTTCATAGTAAACCAGAAAGGAGCACTCATGCCTCAGGTATGATTGTGTCATCATGCCAGACGCTCAGTGGTGAAATTTATACACCAGAGGAATTAAAAACAAAATATCAAATTTGACTTCAACTTTTTTTTTTAACCTTTACACAAACAATTTATTTTTGGCACCATGGACTCTAGGTGATGTGTCATAATTTTATTTTTTAAATCCAAGTTTAATCATAGAAGCAGCATCGTTTAGCAACTACAAGCAAGTCTTCTGGTCTAAGACCCCTAAGGTTCAAGTCCTGGATTACACTCCACTTATAAGAACTGAGACCTTAAGCAAATTATTTAACTTCCCCTCAGCTATAAATGAGGGATGTTAACAATAATACCTGACTCACAAGGTCATTGTTGCTATTTAAGGAGTTAATATATGTGAAGAGCTGAGAGGGATGTCAGGGACACAGCACTCAAGTAAGGTGGCTGTTATCATCATCTGGTGTTGCAAACCACTTTTAACACATTGTAAACTAAGTATCTAGAAATAAGGAAATAATGGTACCAACGTGAACATTGTGATCGTTTTACAGAGCCAAGATCGTCCATGTCTCCCACGAAATTGTTTGCTACTTAACTGAAATTACTGTGGTTTATTTTGGCCAGTTATTTTAATATATGTTTAAAAGCATGTTTACATTTTTTTAGTAATAAAGTAATGATGAATCATGTTAAAGTACTCAGTAATTAGTTTCAATCTCAGTAACATCTCATTAATTCTCTTTATTGTTAGCTTTCCCCATATATAGAGGCTACTGTAACTCTATTATGATTATCAAATGTTGCTTTTGTCCAAATTCTTAATGAATTTATTTCCTTCCAGGGAAAACATTAGAAGGCACAGTCTACATAAATTCATTAATCTACAAACATCCAATTCCAAATTATATGCCAGTGGACCGCGCCTCTTTGTACTTTTACAATGGAGAACTGATTGGTTTAATCATATAACTGTGATTCACTGTATTGTCCCCAGAATGGCTCACCATGACAATGCTCCAGAAACTCACAGGGTTTTAAGTCTTGGCCTGTCAAGCTTCTCACCTGGCCAGAGACCCTTACATCGCATTCCACCAATTACTGCCCCAAATAGCTAAAGCGCCTCTTAGGCAGAAATCACAGGGTTTTCATTTGACACTAATCTATTGTTTTGTTTTATTCTACTTTTAAATTCTGTATAATTTGCTGTCACCCAAATTAGTAACATTAGTTTTAGGATTTTTTTTTGGGGGGGGGGGGGGAATTACCTCCAAATGACCTTATATCCATGGAATGAATATTTAGAAAACGTATCATGTGCATATAGCCATATGGTTAAGAAAGGCACCTTTGTTGCTACACATTCAGGATAAAAGCATTAGATGATTTGCTTAACATGAAAAACAAAAAGAAAGTATCTGGTGAGCAAAGTGTGCCATTTCCAGAACTACACCTCCTCCATCTATATATCAGCTTCCCAACCTTGCAAAGGAACTGCTGTACTCATCTACCTACAGTGTAAAATCTTCTTTTTGTAATACTCCCACCAAAAATACTGATTGGATTGGGTTTTCATAAAGTTTTTTCAAGACAAAAGAGCAGAATGCAGTAAGCACTACTAAAATGCAAGTGGATTTTGAAGTTCCAAAATCACTGGGATATTAGCGAATAAGCATTTCTACCCTACGGTGCACGTCTCAACCATCCTCTAGGGCCCAGTTTCTGCAGTGTTCTGGACAAAAGGTGGTACGCTCTGCTATGGCAAAACATAGCCCTAATTTATGTTCCTGTATGCAATTAGCGTTTGTTCCATGTTCAGGTGGTATATTTGGGGGCTACCTCAGCTAATTTGTAATTCAGTCCCTTTCATCCCAAACTTGATTTTCCATCGGTAATAGATTGACAGTTCTGATTATTTACATTATTTCTTCAAATTAACTCAATTTTGTCTTTGAATGAACGAGCTGCCAATAAAATCAGTGAGCATTATTAGATTGAATTAGCTTTTCTAAGACTTATCCTGTAAACAAATGAATCATCAATCAAAATTACTACCGTTTGACTTTTTAAAAACTGTATTTATTCATTATCCCCAAATTATGTGGAATTCTCCAATAATCTGAAATACTAAAAATGCCTTATGGCAGAAAAAAAATTATTAAACATAACTAGTATAATATTATTGATAAAAATATGGTAGCTACATACTATTTTAAGTTGATAGCTTTCTAATCAAAGGATAAACACCAGTAATCTGCTTGAGGTTTTATAATTCTTCTGTTTTGTGATTTCTGATTTAGGAGAATAAAATTTATTTTCTAGTTCAGAAGGGAAAAATTAATCAGGCAGAGACCTCAAAGAAGATAAAGGCAATGCTCTCTTATCAACACTAATGCAAGAGCCTGATAACACAGATCATACAAACAATGAAAATATTGCAAATTGTTCATTGTCAGGAGAGCCTGAACCATATGATTTACTTTGTAATTGTTTTTCTTGAGCCAATGTTAACATTGATTGGTACTGTTTGAACATATATCAAATGATGATGGAAAAAAGTAGGCCAAACGGCATTGGGTGGTAAGAGGAAATCTGCCAAAGACTATGTCCCTAAGTAATTAGCAAAAGCTGTAGTTCTATTTTCAATAATAAAAATGAAAAAGAAAATGCCTGCATCCAATAATCTTTCAGATGAGAAAATTGCATTCTCAAGATGCTAAGTGAAATTTTAGCAAAGTATAAGTGGTTTTAAATAGATATTATTGTTGCCAAAATGAGAAAGCTATGTGTACAAATGTTTTGAAGATGGGAAAATCTAAATTTATTTTAATAATCCCTACTGGCTTATTTTCTTTGGTAAAGTAATGCATAGTCACTTATAAAATTCATATTAAGCAAGGAATTAAAACTGTGTAAAAACACCACGTTAACTGTCACTGTGAGTGATGGTGAAACTGTCACATTTCTAATTTTATGTAGAAATTGGTTAGTACAGGCAGTGTAACACTCATGTAATTTCCACACAAACCTTTACTTAAATGTATCTGTTTTACTAAGCTTATATCCTGTTGCTTCATTCTAAATTAGCTTTCCAAACTGGCTATATGTTCATATTACTGAACAGTGGATTACATTTAATTACATGATTTGGTTATATCTATATATTTATTATTTCTCCAAAAAATGTTTATATTTTAATCAATATATTTAATTAAATAGTGCTATTATACATTTTATTCCTGATATCTACATATATTGCCAGGTTTCAATTTTTTAGCACATTCACATTATAGTTAATTACTTGGGAGATAGTTGCTTAAGTAGCTGCAGAAAAGTTGGAAAGATCTTTTTTTGCACCAGCTTAATGGTTATCACTGACACCTATCTACAATTAAAATAGTACATTTTCTGACAGTAAAAATCTATCTTAAAAATAGGTTTGCACAAAAATATTCAGGTAAGGCATTAAATGTATTATTTTTCAAAACAAAAACAAAGATTATTTGCTTGAATATTCTGTTGAAATTTTGAAATGGCCTGCTCATATAAACATTCATCTATATGTAAATTATTAGTGTTTTAAAAATGATTAAGTTAAACATAACATAGTCTGTCTTGCCTGAAATGTAAAGCCCAATTATAACATTTTGTGTTTTAATGAAAGGAATCAAAACTTTCAGGATATGAAAATTTTCCAATTGAAGAAAAAATTATATACAATAAAGGTCAGCATCACCTGGAGGTAAAAGCCAATTAAATCAAACATTTCTTTTAGCCAGAGTTTAACATCTATATTCCATGTCTATGTTATGTCTTTTTGAAAGGTGAAGGCTGGACATTCTTTTGTAGAATATTATGACTCAAAAAAACCCTTTTAAGTGGATCCCTATGTAAGTGGACCTACACTTTTAGAGAACACTGTCTTTTAACTTGTGTTATTACTCAACATTATCAATATGTGTCATGTTTTTAAAGCAATTTTTACTATAGCAAATATGCTGGTCTCATATAGTTACAAAAATGAAGTTTTACTTGCAACTATATATTATTAACACCTTTGCTTGTAGAAGAAGTGCGATTTTAAGTATGAAAAAGTACGTTTCCCTCTAAATTAACCAAAGGGTAAATTTAAACTTGGCATTCTTATAATTAGAGTAATAGATCTTAGAATTTTATTACCCTGCTGAAAGATCAAGTCTCCAGCACTAGTTAAAAAAAGGAGATACTTTAAAAAATATATTTCAGGGAAATAATGACATCAATTTAAAACTGAGAGAAACTATATATATATATATATATATATATATATATATATATATATATATATATATGAGAATTTCAAGAAAAATGTTGTGTTTAAAACCCACTGGAATCTTTCAGAGCAAAGACGTTTTACTCCTTTTTTTTTTTAATTCCTAGATCACAGCAGTTACTCAATAGATGTCTGTTGAATAGCAGAATTAATGAAAAATAAAGAAGATTAATTTTCATATATATCAGTAGATCATATCACAGTTCTTTGGCAGCAGTGAAAATGCATAGCTATATATCAGAGAATTTTAAAGAATAATACACATTTAAAACTACAGGATAAAATTCTGGAATAAGTTTTAGTATTCATTAAGGATAATATAATATGGTCAGAAGTATAGTGATAAGGCTGAATGGATATTGTCTAGTTATCAGGCTTCAGCCCAAATAAGGTACGAGTTTAGTAGGAAGCAAAGTCCTTTATGTTGCTAAATGAGAAAGCCAAGTGAATCTGTTTACAAAGGGAAAGATGTGAAAGGTGCAGTAAAAGTCATATAATTCTCTTCATAGAATAAGTATTTGGTCATTGTCTGAACTGGAATTTTTACATAAACTTCCTGGGATGCACAATCATCTCTCTCTTCTAAGAGTTAGAAGATATTGTTGATACGTACAACATAAAATGGTGGCCCTTTTAACTTACATTTAGCTTATAGATTGTATATGCCTGTGTGCTTGATGCCATGAGAATGCAAACCATTGCAAATAAAACAACAAACCCCAACACTTAAAGCCTGATTCTTGCCATTTAAAATGTGTTCCACACCCTCATTTTGCCTGATTATCTCCATGTTTGCCCCCATTGTGGGATGACATAGAATTTACTGAACAACTACTATATGCCATACTATAATCCTTACAACTCCATGGGATGTGATACCCAAGGTAATACCCACACTCTGTTCCCACTCTGTTCAGTACTCCAGTGCTGTCAGATGGATATCACATCTTAGTATAAAAAAAAACAGTCATCTAAAAGAAATCATGCATTTTGCCGTGTGTTATCTAAGTTTTTCCAAGCAAAAAAGAATGAGTTTTCTTGCCATTGTTTGTTTTGTTTTAAAGTCCTTTCTTCTTACTGAGCAACTGTATGAAATCAAAACTAAACCAAAAGGCTAGTCCACAAACAATTGGAATGCACTGAGAGGGTAGTGAAGATCAATAGGAAGCTAAAAATTTAATTTCTACAATCTAAGTCAAAATGAGACCGATTGAAATTTGACTATATCTACTTCTTATTTTGTTGATAAAGTTAACTGAATTAATGAGAAATCCCCACTACATTCTTTTCCAAATCCAAATCATTCACTTTATCTTGATGATTTCAGCTAATCCCAACACTGGGCGATGATTTTGGCCCCAGGATATGAAGACAACATATTGCAGGTATTATAATGTGTTGTGTTTTATTTGTTGGGTCTCATTTCTGTTATGTCACCCACATACTCAAACATTAAAAACTTACATATTCAGATATCAAAAATGTATTTATAGATGAACATATATTATTTTAAAGTAACAAAACTAGTAAAGAAAAAAGTATTGGTTATTATGCTTCTGGCTTAAATTTGGTGAATCCCAGAAATATGATCCAAATGCTCCAAGGCATTTCTTTTTTTTTTTTTTTTAGCTGAGCCATCCTGCTACCTGTTGGCAGCTCAGTGGCTGCTCAGCTCGGGTCAGGACTCGAACCGCTGTTGCTCAGAACTATGCACTATTGAGCGAGCTCTTAACCAACTGAGCCACTCGGGCAGCCCTCCAAGGCATTTTAACTAGTTTGATTTACACCGGTGGACGCCATGACTTCAGTAGAGATGCTTTCTAGTCTATGAAATAATTGGAAGTAAAAACCAGCAGGTTTAAAACAGCTCCAGCTGTGTTAACTACAATTCATGAAACAGATTCACTCTATTATACATTGTTTTATAATATAAGTGATGTATAAGGTGAAAATCCCCAAACAGGTGGAGTCCCTATGGGTAATGAACGGGGAAATAAATGAATAACAAATACCAAAAGAAGCAGAATAATCTTAAAACACAACATGAAAATGAATATAGTGAAATACTCAAAATGAAAGATGAAGTGACTGAACAACTGTGAAACATGGACAAATATCAAAAGAAAATATAACATCTTATTTGCTGTATACTGATGCTGTTACAAAGCTCAGCATTTCAGAAATCCTAAATAACCAAAAAACAGTGTTTTATACCAACAGCAAATTAACAGAGATAACTTGCATATTAAAAAGATATAATTAGGGCCGGCTGAGTGGCTCAGTTGGTTAAGAGTTTGCTTAAGAGCACAAGCTCTGAGCAACAGGGTCACTGGTTCGATTCCCACATGGGCCAGTGAGCTTTGTCTGAGCTGAGCTATAGCTGAGCTGCCAACAGGTGGCAGGATGACTCCACTGGTGAGAGCACATACTCCTAATGACAAGATTGCCTGTTTCATGGTGGCCTATGCCCACCTGCGGCGGGGACTGAACTCGGCACCTTGAGCTAAGCTGCCGCCTGGATGGCTCAGTGGATAGAGTGTGCACTCTTAACAGCAAGGTTGCCGGTTCAACTCCTGCATATAGATAGATAGATAGATAGATAGATAGATAGATAGATAGATAGATATCTATACAGATAGATAGATAGATATATGATATATGAAAACCACCAAAAACAAAACAAAGAACACACATTAAGTTAAATAGGGTGTCTCTGTCAGTGGTAACCTGGCACCCAAGGACAAAAGGGGTGGAAAAAAGGTAGGTTTCTTTTCTTTGAGTATCTGCCTACCATGGGCCAGACATTCACTTGCATCCATATACATGCTTCTTAACATCATAACAACCTTATGGATTAGGTATAATTACATCCATTTTACAGACTTAGGACAGCAAGGAGCAGTGCATTTAAATGATGTGCCCAATGTTACACAGTTTTTAAGTAGCCATTCATTATGTCATTTTTTCACTTCAAATATCAAACTACTTTTTATAGTCTCATTTTTTTTTAATCAGGAAAATGAATTAAATAGGTCAAATAATCTCAAAGGTCTATTTGAGTCTTGAGAAACTATTACTACGAGTTTTATTAGACACCAAATTTATCTTTCTAAAATTAATATAGTAGCTAGACACTGCTTTAGTCACTATTCAATTAGTATTTTGTTTCTTTTTATAGAATTCATACATGATTCTGGGTGTTGTCTGGATGGCTCAAAAGTCCATTAAGGGAACTTTTTAATGTGATAACTGTTTTTCTCCTCTAAAACACTTGTTTCTATTAAACAGATATCAAAGTAAATTTGTTAATCATTATGTTTAGAAGTAATCATTCATTAATCTAAGATTTTCAAAGGTTTAAGGAAAATTTTTGGATGAGGAGGCTTGGGAGAAAAGAAACCTGATACTGTTTATTTCATCCCCTTTTCCCTTTCCATTATATCCTAAGAAGAAGAAAGATGTTACGATGGGCAGACACAGTGGTATGCAAGAAATGAGAGAAAACAGAAACCATAGATATGTCTGATTAAGTGATAGAAGAGTATATTTATGTATATTAGAATCAGCAGTTTTCTAATTCTCTGCTACTCTCTCACTGATCTAAATACAGAAATCATTAGTCAAGAGACTGATAAATGACATAAAGGTCTTAATTATACTTCACTGTGAAAAAAAATCACAATGTCAAAATGCAGAGTCTAAGAATTCCTATACTTGTTCATTTATAGGACTAGGTTAGGTTAGGAGGGTCTTCACTGGACCTTCAGAAATATGAATGGTGGGGTGGCACAGAGATCATAATTTCTTAGATTGGAGGGTGCGGGGACTTCTCAGCCACACACACACACACACACACACACACACACACACACACACACACACACGCGCGCGCGCACACACACTTCTTAAAACTAATTAGAACTTTTGTTATCAGGCCCCAGCTGCTATAGAGAAAAACAAGGACAGTGGCTGAAGCCAGACCCTCAGAACTCTCCCCATATACAGAAGGTGCCAAAAATTTTATACACATTTTAAGAAAGGAAAACCATTAAAATTTTAATACTCAATATATACCGATGACAAAAGATGAGTACAAGTCATGTTTGACTTCTGCAATTACAAGAGGTGCTCAAAGTGGTTACCATCAGCATCCAGACACTTCTAATTAAGGTGAACTACTGCTTGAGCAACGTTGACCAAAGTGTCCTCTTGTATATACTTTATTCATTTCAGCCTCTGTCACAGCAATACATCCAGATGAGCTTTAGTGTGTCACACACTCATTACACTTTCATGTAATTTTATGCTCGAGTTAGTTTCCTGGGAGGTAACTCATGAAGAACAATTCTGGGTGCTCTGAGTTGCCTTTTAATGTGGGCTTTTAATAAATGGGTTGCAGTCCTTTCCAAAACAAATAACCTCCCTAATGAAGAAAATGCTTCAAACTTGTATCTGGCCTAAGAAGTGCTTTACAGGTAAAAGTAAACCACGTGCGGGAAAGAAATATCAGTCTTGAGGTTCTAGACTGAAAATAAAAGCCACTGGCTTCTCGATTTCTACATAAGTTGAATAGGAATGGTAATGTCTTCTTTCTATGGTTGTTATAGAGATTAAATGAATGGAAATATTATACATATATAAAGAATGATTCCAATATCAGCTGAGCTCTCCAGTTAGGTCAACATTTATTGAACGCCTACCAAATTCACTTTTCTAGGCACTGCTGTAGGTTTAGTCTTGGACATACAAAGGTAAGTAAGTCATAGCCTCTTACTTCAAGGGACTTTTTTACATGCTCCTAAATTATTAAGCTTTATGGCATACCAGTATTTCATGTGACTGGGCTGCCATTTGTGAATAAAAGATCACGGGGAACCAGGGCCATGTTTTGAAGAATCTGAATATATGCCTGGGGCTGACCCTGCAAGGGCTGGAGAGGACACACAGCCCCACCGATGCCACATGGTCCTGCAGGAATAGTTTAAACACTGAGAAGCTTTGTTCCTAGTATCATCCAGAAGTCAACAACCCTTAGCTAAAGCAAAATTTAATTCTCTAGAACAGACACTTTAGATGTCAAAATGATTTTGCTTAATTATTACCTTTTAAAAAAATAAATCAATTAATTCAATAAATTGTGCCGTCACTACTTGGCAGAAGATTTTGCTGTCAAGACAAAGAATAAAAAAGAGTTCATGTCAAACTAAAATATCCTAAAGATTGTGTCTGTTTTACCATGGTTAAGTGTAATTTTGATACTCATTTCCATTTGGCAGCAAAAAAAGAGAATTTATTTTCATAAAAATTCTAACAACTTTTTTTTATCCTGTAAATTTGAATGGATTGGGGATACATTGAAACATTAATCTATATAGCTAAATTTAACATGATTTCTTAACTTTGAAAATGGTATCAGTAAGAAAAACCAGATTTTAAAAATTGCAAAGAAAAAAATATAAATAGAGATTTGCTATTCCTAGGAGGACCACATTTGAGTGCTTTATTTGACACTTTATGGATATTCTTGGGCAAAAGATTTTCTTTGCTATATTTTTTTTAGAAGATAGATACACAGAAATCATTAAAAAAATCTATAAAGAAACTAAGAAAGTAGCTATTGTATATATTAAGTAACTTAAATGAATATATTCTACCTAGGGAATGACAAGAAATGGAGCAAAGAAAAGTTGCCAGCCCAGGTGTGTTCACAGCTGACAAACAGAGGAAAGGTTATTGTGATTCTAGGCTTCCCATGTGAAAATTGGTTCAATGCCATGAATATATAACACAGGAGGGCATCAACTCACAACTCAGAGCTCACTCCATTTTGTCTCCATTTGTCACTTGCACCTTCTACAATAAGCTCCCTGCAAAATCCTGCATAGCTGCGTATTTGAAAGTCCCCAGCATGAAGCTATCACACAGAGGCACAGATTGGTTGTATCCTCCGAATCCAAAAAAGCACCAGTACTTTTTTTTTTTTTCTCTCAAGAAAAGATCTACTATGGAACTACTGTCAGCAGAAGACATTTTCTTCCTATAAAACATACGGCTTCATTTTCTATATCCTTCTGTGGTTCCATTCTTTTCCTCATTGAGGTTTGTTTAATGAGAAAAAAAAAAAACCTCATTTGCTGTGAGTTGAGATTGCTGTTGTCTTGCACAAAAACTATTTCGTTTTCAAAATCAATCATCTATGATGATTCTCAGCACTCCACTGTACCCACTGTGGACTGCACAGGGATTATATACTTTTGTTTTTTTCTAGTAGGCAAAAAATACAAGATTTGTAAAGCCGTTTAGAAATAGGCATGGCTGTTTCCACTGATTTATATCTCACAGGGCCAAAGACATTAAGCATTTAAGGACAGTGAGGCATTTGACTGAACACTGTCAGCAAGGTAAACATTCTGAAACCCATGTACTCTCGTACGTCTGCAATGAAATGCTGTGCTACAAGTACACGCTACAAATGGAGCAAAGATGAATTCTGAAAGTACAGTTTGAGACATGATTCAAAGCATTCCTAGGAGGACCAAAGCACTCACGGAGTTGCCAGCACTCTTCATTCTGATGATGCTATCGTTTTATAGATACCTAAGGTTTTCATCTGATCTACACACACACACAATTAGAGTTTCTTCTCAGGAGTAGCAAAGACCAGATTATGGGCATCAGAGGTGCCACAGGTAAGTGTGAGAGGGCTTGCATTGTCCACCTTCAATGGCTCACATCATCACAGAGCAAATCTGTTCATTCTAAGGCATAGATTTCAGGTTTTTCTCCTTTCAGATACATCCAGTGTTTCTGTATTTGGAGAAAACAGGCAAGACTAATTCCCTAGGCTATAAATCGCTCTGATGGGAGGGAAATGTGTTAGCTAGTTGTATTACAAAGCTTTTACTTCATATTTAATAGGCGCCTGCAATACCAGCATTATACAAAGCTCTCTACTTTGCAAATCTTTAAAACCCCACTTAATTTTCAGCACTGATTTCCTGCAATCTCAGAGCTTATGAAGGGTTCACTGTGTTCATACAGATCTATGCAAAATGTGCCAGAACTTTCTTGTCTGTGATGGCATTCATTTAGAGGTGAATCCCAAGTTTCTATCACAGGCATACTTATTTCCAACTAAAATAAATATTCTTAGAATGAAAGCTAAAGATTAGGAGGACCAAAAAAAAAAAAAAAGGCAAAGTAACGAGCACTGGGAGAGATATACGCAAATATCAGCTCAATGACAATTCTTCATACCATTTACAATTGAAGCTTAAAGACCCAAATACTCTGCAATCCATTAGTTTCTCAATATCCTGGAAGGGATTAGAGTATTTCTTAATCAACTGCTAACAGGCTGAAAAAGGCCACAGACTGGATATTCCCAAAGCAGTGTAATATGAAAACGTAGAGATGGTCAGATAGAAAGACAAACTGGAAGAATGTTAAAATATAAGTGACTACACAAACATGATAAAATTGGCCATATTTATGTTCTGTCCTGCAGCCAAATAATTAAAAATCTATATAAATTCATGAGTGGTGAGGCTGTAGCGCACTCCTTTCAATAAAAGATAAGGTAATATGTTTTCTCAAGGAATTCCAGCATAATTAATGTAAGATGACTAGAAAGAATCAATCAAATATGCCTCAACGATCTCGCCTGTGCTTATACCTGTGCCACTCCCAGCGCTACAGGTGGCTCCAACTCCATGAGTTTAAACGTGACATGTGCTTTTGGCACTGTAATCAATCAAAGTGTTAAAAGTTGGGGGAAAATATTTTCACTTGTCATTTACATAATGAATAAGCATATAAAAACAGATCTCTAATGAGTAACTTCAAGTTCTGAATGCCTTAAAGTTATCTACTACGGTTCAGAAAATTCTATGGTGTTTTGCCACTATCCTTGCCTAAGGGAGAAAAACTGTATATGGGACAAAGACATGAGTGAGAGAGATTAAATATGGGTTGTTTTCCTGGTTTCTTCCTGTCATCACTCATTACTGTTAAGGAAGCACAGTTGTTTAACTTATTTAGGAATTTCACATTTTAATGACTCTTCGCTTAGGGAAAAAAAGGATATACGAGTTCATCAAAACCCAAATGTCAATCACGGTAATATATCTTTCTTGTTCTCTGTTTCTCATGACTGACAACCCAATAGGTTTGTATCAAACAAATGAAATGTTTGACAGATTTAACAGCTGTGTGCAACAACTGATGAAATCTTAAATAGCAAAGTATATCTCATCTACACGAGAGATCGCATCTCTACCTTTGGATTGGCTTCTGTGATCTGATGCGGATTTGGGGCGTGCTCACAGTTAAAAAGGCCATGGCACACCAGCTCCATCACTTATGGAGTGGCTGACTCCTATGCTTCCCAAATTCTAATACCTGGCCTGTGATTAAAGTCATATTAAAGCGAACCTGACACACATTTTAGGACCTTGATATGGAAAAAACTCTGGAAAATATATTAAACATAAAATCTGTGCTCAAGGAAACCAAAATTCAAAATCCCACATTGAATAAGTCTTACTTAGCTTCCAACTATGTTAAATATATAAGATATTAACTGACTTGTCAATATTAGAAAGATACTAATTTATAGTTTTAATAAAGGATCCCCTTCCAGGAAACACCAGACTAACTTCAGAAAAAGCTTACTTCAAGGATTTTAAGTAAAAGTGGTAAACAATTCACCAGATTCACAGTTTGGTTTTTGTCTTTTTTAACTATATGCAAGCTAAGAGTTCATCTCTGGCAAACAGAAAATACTAAGAAAGTATGATACAGTTGACATGGCCCTAAATTATTTAAACACCCAGTCTAGTACTGTTAGACTAACACAACCACTGTAGCTTTTAGCATTTGGGGGCTTTATGCATTACCCCCAAACCAAAAAAAAAAAAAAAAAAGAGAGCCAAAAAATCTAAATAATAAAAATAATTGTGGACACAGAGCTTTCGAGAAAATACGATGTAAAGGCATCACTTTTATTCCTCACTATTATCCCATAAAATAATGCACTATAAAAAGAATTCATTCCAATGCCATGTCTAATGTTTTGGGTGTGTTCTAGACATTCAATATGAAAATGAATCTTCTAGTATCAAAATAATTTACAGTTGGTTATAAAGAAATCTGATTTTAGATTTTAGGCTTTGCAATCCATCTAAAGTCTCTCTATTTTACTAGTTCACATATTTAAGTTGTGCTATTATGAGAAGCTAAATTATACCTTGAAATATTTAACTAATAAGACTATGCACATACCATAAGAATATAATGTATTATTTCAAGTACAATATTTACAAGGGAATTATAATGATGCCAAAGCCTGTTCTGTGACACCATAAGGATGACTCATCTGAAACTCCAGGAATATCAATTTGCAGTATGTCTATATATAGAATTAATTGCAACAAAATTTAGAAAACAATATAATAGAATATTTTTGCTACAGAAATTATTTTTTTTCACGTTAACAAATATTGCAGAATCTGTAGACATGTCTACGCTTAATACAGTGGCAACTTATTACTTTTACCCTCAAGGTTATTAGCACTAAATCCTAAAATGTACCTTACATTTTATAGATTAGGTGTATCGTGCTGAAAAACATATCAAATATGTTTCCCACAAACCCAGGAGGAAAGGTAGACAGTTTAAATGGATGGTCCATCCTCATTTCAAATTCCTGAATCATTTTCCAAATGGTCTGGGTGTCTTCTACCTCATAAGCTGATTTCATGGTCATGGAGCACTTAGCCAAAAGGAAGGGGTAAAACTAAAAATCACAACTGTTAATATTTTAAATATAGTTTATTCTGGGGAGCATTTTTCTCCACATGCCACCATGTTCAACTGTCACAATATACGGCAAAATTCAGTGGTTTAAAATATCATGAAGTTTTTTGTTAGCCTCACATTGGTTAACATTTTCCTCCTTTACTTTCAACTGCATTTTCCTTTCTCACAGTTCTAAATAGCAATTCTATGACTGTCTTGCACATTTTGCATGACATAACAGCATTTCTGTAGTGGTTGTAGTGGGATTACTCAAAAATGAAAAGTAATCATACATGTAATATAGTATCTCTAAATGATTGGGAATAGAAGCAATTCCCTTTATACTGTAAAAGTACATGTATACACTTGAGTACAGCATAAATACACATTTTCAATGTATAATTTGTTCGATATGTACACAAATGTATACATGGGCAAATACTCCAGATTGTGAAAAGTTAAAGTAAGGATGATAAGCTCCAAAATGAGCATGTCACTTAGAAAATCAAACACGACCGTTTACCCAGAACCAAAGTCTAGTGAACCATCAGATTGTTTTATGACGGGAAGAAGTTGTCAAATGTAAATAGGTCACTGTTTTTTTTCTTTAACATTTTCATTTATACATCCACAAAAAGCAAACTGGGGCCAAGAAAATTAATTCCCAAAAGCCGTCAGCTGGGTTGGGAAACAGCAGTAAACAGCTTATTGTAAAGCCTCCAGCTACAATAAGTGGCTGTCAATAACTGAGCTAAGAGTTGGACTGTGGAAAAACAGGTCCTCTGGAAACGATCATCTGAAAGGGGAAGGAGCTGAAATTACTTGTTCCAATACGCTGAGGCAGTGGTTCTCAAAGTGTGTTCCTTAAACTCGCAGCAGCAACATCCCCTAGGGTTTTGCCAGCAAAGTAAATTTTTAGGCTGGGCCCAGTGGTACTGAACCAGAGCCCCTGGGAGTGGGGTGGCGCCCAGCACCCTCTTGTAAGAAACCCTCCAGGTGATTCTGAGAAATCCTAACATTTGAGAACTTAATATCATATTTAAAAAATCACATCCATTAAGAATAGCCTTTCCTTTTAGAGAAAATACATCAATGAGCTTTATCATTTAAAGCCCTACTGGAATTGGTTATGTCACCCTCTTAACCCTGTAACAATGAACCTTGCTTAGTTATGAATAAATATCAAGACCTGATCTTGCTCTGAAAAAAAGAAAATTTCACTCCATCTGTGAATCCTAAGGGTGCTCCCAAAAGTTCATAAAAACATAATTTGTGGACAATTCAGTGACAGATTTGTTTTACTCAAGAAAGACGGAAGCTTAGTAAAACAGTGATTGAGCAAGGTGTTTTACAGGTGTTTCACTGGCCCCTTTTCAGGGTCTCCCAAGAGAAAACAGCAGGGCAAGAAAGTCAGACAAAATAACAATCAATGTACTACAAGCAAACTTAGGGTGTAAAAGTCAGGCATTATATTTTCACAGTACAGATAATACAAATTAATAGCATTTAAAGTTGGTAACCTTTACTCAAGAATCTTGCATTTTACCCACACATCAACTAGCACCATGAAGTGTAAACGTGTTCCTGTTAACAGCATCCCATGCCCATACAACTAAAAACCTTCATAGGCTATACGTTAGTTTATAAATTCCTTTGAAAGCTTTTTGTGGTAATGAATCCTACTTTTCAAAATTGTATAGCATCAGGAACACATTTAGTAAAAAGGCCCCTAGTTGAAATGAAGGAGCACATTTGTTAGAAAAGCCACTAGTCAAAGTAAAGAATTTTTACTTTTGAGTTTAACTAGAACATTTTGTATAGTTTAACTATACAATTGTATAGTTCAGTGGGGAGAAAAAAATAAAATAGTATATAATTTATATTCTCATTTATAGAAAAACGTGCCTCTTTATATACTAAAATTGTACATATTGCTATCACCATCACCTCCCCTCACTCCCAATATTCCTTTTCTCCAACATCACAATGTTTTCTTTCTCAGCATGAAAACTTCTGAAAAGCAAAAGAAGAGCCATTATAATAGCTCTTTATCATAATAGTGAATTATAGCTCCATTTGAACATCGAAATGCCTACAAGGAGAACTACACAGTGACATATGGTCTCAAGGAATGTCTAAATTGCACTTTAGTTCCAGTTAGAGAATTACTTAGCATCCTATTTCAAAGATTACATCATACAAACAAATATTGTTATGACTGACTAAGCCTCAACAAAAGAGATTGGCCATACTTTGCTAAAATGCACTTAAGATTTATGTCACTGTACTATACATGGTTTCGACTTTGGGGGAGAAGTCAGAAAAAGTGAGTCTGCACATTAATGCTAATAACCTACCAAATTTATATGAAAAAAAAGATGTTTTTTTGGAAAACAAATTTCAGACTTTATAAGAAAAGTTTTAAATCATGTTTTTTCAAGGTATCATGCAAATCATAGAATATCATCAGTATATTGTGAGTGACCTTCACATTAAAAATAAATAAGTCATTTTCTTTCTTTTCATTAAAATAGCAACATCATATTTAAATCCATTTAGTTTCATAAATTACTTTTCTCACCTTGACTATTTACCAACTTATATAAGCCTTTAGTAAGCTCAGAACTGTTCTAAATTTTAAAATCTCAGCCTCTTTTAAAAAGCTGATGAAGTGAACATGAAAATAAGTCATTCCAACTTCAACTTAACATCTTGTAACTTCATATTCTCCTCTAGAACTTCTATACTGACTCTTTAATTCCTTTCATCCTGTGCATTCAAATGCTAAATATAGGTACTTTTAAATGGCTCTAGATATTTAATTTTTTCTTTAAGAAATGGAGATTTTAGTTGTATAATCATAGGCATTATAGTTAATGTTCTGGGAGTATCTATGTGATTCATTGTCAAAATTATTTTTATAAACATCTAACTACCACAAAACCTTAAAGTCATTCCAGAGCAATAAACACACTAGATAGTGAGAGGGAAATGGAGTTGCAGTAAGACACTGTACCCCACCTCACCCCACCCCACTCCCCCCAAAAAATATATAAAAGGAAAACTCTTGAGTTTTTCGGTTACTAATTGACGACTGTCAGTACTACCTGCAATTTTATTTTGCTTTATTTACTGGATTTCCTGAAGCTCTATGTTCATTATTTTTCACAAATGCAGATGGGCCACCACCATAAGTGGACTCAATACCAACAAAGATCGAACTTGGATTACGGAATCCTAGAAAGGTGGTGTGAGAGCTAATCACAAAAGACAAACAAATGAACTGAAACGCTACTTGCTCCAGCGCAACTATCATTAAATAAAAGGTATCTTTGGCTGTAGTACCAGTTTGATCATCCATCCCCCAGTCTCCTTGCTACTGCGGGATTGGCACCGGGCCAGCACAGGCGACATGATACCCTAGTGCCACCTACAGGCTGTTATTGACACTCGACTTTCGTTGTAACAGACAAGCACCAGTGAAATAAATTAGACAGCGCTGCATTTAAATCTTTATTAACAAGGAATTATTAGACCTAAGAAAACTAATTCTGGATTTGGTTGAAATATGAGTTTCTCAGCCTCCTAATCCCTCTTCATATGGCATATTTCACAGTTTAAAATGAGTTATAACAGATCACTTATGTATTACTAAGACGAGAGAGAATATTTACAATGGATTCATTCTTTTCAGTTATATCAGGGAGAAAGCATTCCTTTTTTTTTTCTTTGAAAGAGGACTTTGGCCATTGTGGACAATCTGCAAACCTTTCTATTCAATACCCAGTTTACTATATTACAATAAAATCATCTGAAATCAAAGAGTAGACTTGCTCTATGGCTTAGGTGCAATCTATCAACAATCATGTGCTTCACAGCTGATTTACATTTAATATTTTACTATCTTGTTTAGAGACTAAAAAAAAATTAACCCCTTTAGCAACCACAGCTCAAACATCATCACAATCAGGCCTTCAAACGTCATTTAAAACTTGAGATTTGAAGGTGACTTTTTAGGTCAAAAGGTAATGTGAAAATCTTGAAGCAGTCAATTTGGAAACCCCAGGAGCAGAATTTGGCATATCAGCACAGGTTTTCTTCTTCAGCAAACATTTTCTCCGGACATTTTAGAATAATTTCTGCTTTTCATCTTTTGAAGGGAACTGGGAAGTTAAATAAGTCTCAGGACTTAGAAATTTCAAAGCTGTTCTAAAAATTCTTGACTGAGCCCCAGAGGACTAGAAAAGGGGTCAAGTTTTTTTTTTCCCTCTTTATAACTAAGCTAAAGTTAGACCAAAACAATAGACACACTGGCACGTTAATACTGGTTGACTGGGCACTTGTATGCAGTACTTATAGACCAGTAAAAGTGCTCGTTTACCTGTCTGGTGTGTAAGGGGCCCTTTGTCTTGAAGCCTCCTTGGGAACTGCACTCTGAGGCACTGAAGTGATCGGAACTAGTGGAAGAGCGTTTGGAAAGGGTGTCACAACCCCCGACAAAGGTGTTGTCCAAAGGGAGTTCCTGAATCACGTGATGCTTTTTCACGGAAACTGGAGTGTCTGGTTTCAGATGAAAAGCAGGCTGTGGAGAGGCAGATTTGTAGTGCTTGGCCAGGTCAGGGCTGTTAGGCTTGAAGGTGGTCGGAGGAGCGGGACCCCAGTCAAACCTTCCTATACTTTGCTCCTCTAGCTCGGCAGGCAGGCTTATGGTCCCATTGATAGGTTCGTGAACTGCGTCATCAGGTTTGGACTCTTCAATTGTCACAAAGTTCAAAAGAGAGCTCTTGGGAGACTTTCTTTTCTTCCTTTTCTTCTTCTTATTCTGTTTGTTCTCCTGGTTTGGGGACATCCATTCAGCCCCTTGCTTGCTCCTCTGAGCGGCTTTGAACCTGGATGCATGGCGACAGCGCACCAGGACGGTGATGAAGATCACGACTATGACCACCATGGCCCCTGCAACGATGGCGATCATGATGGTGAGATAGTCCTCATTTTGATAGGGCTGGCTACTGTCCCCTATGTTCCTGTCCAATGGGGTCTCCATAGTCCTGCGAATCAAGTCATAGATGTAGGAGGCATTTCCAGCAGTGTCATTAACGTAAAGGAAAACCAGCACAAGTGTGTGCAGAGACTTAGGGTACCCCAGGTCACTGATGTTGACCACCAAACGGTGCAAGCCCACATCAGTCGGTGCCGGTTTTTCTTCCAGGGTAATGTTACCTGTGACCGGGTCAATCCGAAACAGGCCTTTGTTGTTCCCACTCACAATTGTGTACTTCAGTTCAGCGTTCATCCCGGTGTCAATGTCCACTGCAAAAACCTCTGCTACCACAGAGCCAGGAATGGCTGAGAGAGGCACCAGCTTAAAGGAAGTGTTAGACGGTGGAGAAATGACCACTGGGCTATTGTCATTGACGTCCATGACATTGATAGTTACTTTCGCAGTGGAGGAACGGGGCGGTTGCCCCCCATCAGTGGCTTTGACATCAAAAGTGTAGGAACTCTGCTGCTCTCGATCAAATGAGACATTTGACTTTATGACTCCGGAATAGGGATCCAACACGAAATTATCATTGTCATTGAGAATGGACAGAGTCACCGCTTTATTCTCACCAGCATCTGCATCTGTCACTGTGATGACCCCCACGGTGCTATACTTTGGCAGATTCTCAGACACAAAAAATTGAAAGTGATTATGAGTGAACTTGGGGCTATTGTCATTCTCATCTAGGACAGTAACTATCACAGCCGCTTGGCTTTGGAGGGGAGGGGTCCCATTGTCCCGGGCAGTTACTGTAAAAATGAATCGTTCTTGTTCCTCTCTGTCAAAGACTCTGGAGGCTGTCAAAACGCCTGTCTTTCGGTCCAGATCAAAGAAGGAGGCATTCGGTCCAAGCTGATAAACAATATCTGCATTTTTCCCACTGTCTTCATCTGTGGCACTAATAGTTGTTAAGTATAACCCACGTCGGTTGTTTTCAGAAACTGACAGCTCAATTACAGGCTGGTTGAAAATTGGTGGGTTGTCATTTTCGTCCTCAAGCTTAACCCTTACCAGGGCAGTCTGATTTAAACTGGGCTTCCCAGAATCAGAGGCAACGATTTTAAAGCTGAATTCTTTGGTGCCCTCATAGTCCAACAAAGAGGAGGTCTCTAACAAATACTGGTTGTCATAGACTGCCTTCAAATGAAATGGGACCTCTCTTTCAATGAAACAGATCACTTTGCCATTCACATCCGTGTCCTTATCTGAAACTGTAATTAGGGCAATCTTGGTATTGACAGGATCTTTCTCTGATAAATACACTGTGCCATTGATGGGACTTATAATGTACCTGAGGTCTATGTTAGGAGGGTTGTCATTTACATCAGTCACATTGATGGTAACGGTTGCCCGAGCTGGAGTGGAGCTGCCATCACTAGCCAGCACTGTCACTTTGTGAATGGCTGTCTCCTCTCGATCTAAGGACCTCTGAACTGTAATCAGCCCAGTAGTGTTATTTAAAGCAAAGAGTCTTTTGGTAGCCGGGGCGACCTGGGCGCCAAAAATGTACCGGATTTCAGCATTACTGCCTATGTCTGCATCAGTGGCGTGGAGCTGAATTACAGAGGTGCCTACGGGAGCATTCTCTGGAATATGGACCTCCACTTGACCCTCCTTAAACACTGGCCTGTTGTCATTTACATCACTTACTGTGACCTGCAGGATGGCCGTGCTGGATTTCTGAGGAGTGCCTCCATCCTCTACTTTGATTTTCATCACATAGGTATCTTTCTGTTCTCTGTCCAAGTTTTGCTGAACAATCAATTGTGGCCACTTCTCTCCCTCCGGAGTTTCCACGATATCCAGTCCAAAAACACTCTGCCCGTTTAACAATTCATAATGCTGTACACCATTGAAACCTGTGTCAGGGTCTGTTGCTGATGGAATTGGAAAGCGGCTGTTGATCAAAGTGTTTTCTGGAATGGAAATATTGATGACAGGAGATGGAAACATGGGGGCATTATCATTGGTATCCTTGACGATTATTTTTATTTTGATCAGCCTGAAAAAATCATTGGGGAGGATCACCACCTCAAGTTCAAAGAAACACTCATTCTCCTCAGCATAAGAGGCTCCAGCACAGAGTTTTTCTCTGTCTATTCTATTAGAGGTTGTGAAAATCTCCCCAGTGCTACTGGACACTTTCACCAAAGGAGCATCCCCAGCTTTAGAAACCAGTCGGTAGACGAGGCTGGCACTGGTCCCTGTGGCAGCATTGATGTGAGAAATGTTCAGATCCTTTGGTATGTTTCCTATGGGCACATTTTCAGGCAATTCCTCTCTAATAGTATAAATAAGTTCTTGAGCTATTGCAGAATCCAGCCTTAAACAGGCAATCAGAGCAGCCAACAGGTAAAAATCCCTCAGGTCCATGATAATGTATTTATTTTCTTTTCCTGGATTTTAGGGTTTAAAGGTTCCCACTGAGGAATGCTGCACGAATTGCAAGAGGAAGCGTGCATGGACGGGAGGATGCATTACATCTCATCGCTTATTTGGAGACAGCCACTGTCAACACAATTGTATAGACAATATTATTCTTCAGTAAACAAAAACACACAGTCACGAAACAGCACAACACATTTTCCACTGCATACTAGTAAACATGGCATTTACTCTGCCACTGTTTGCAAGTTAACTCTGTGGATGAAAACAGTCAGTATCCCCTGCTTGTTGCATTTGCCTGGAGAAAATGAAATTATCTACTTTTGAATTCAGGACAGCTGCTATTTTTACCTGTATTCACCCACACTGGTTTTCAGGACACTGTTTAATTCAAAACATGCATTCTTGTTCTCCTCTTCCCCTCCCCCTGGCTTACCCACCTTCTGGCTTCTAACCTACCTCCCTTAGTTTTTTTTTTTAGGTACAAGTGAAAAACACTAAGTATTTAGCTATGGTTCCTGCTAACTGCTTTGTCACATGTCAAATATGATGTGTTTTCTTCTCTGCCACACTGAGTCATCTCTTTTTTCTAAAAAAACTATCTTCTTCTTCCCTCCCAGTTCGTCAACTGCCTTTGAATACAATCTTACTGGGAAGCAAGCATCGGACATTCTGCTGCAGCAGCTTCAGAAGCAATAGTCACCGGCCACTACACGTCCTTGTTGCCTAAAAGCACAACACCAAGACTTCAAACGTCTTATCCAGACCTCACTCTCATTTCTCCATATTGCCAAATTATCCCCATTAGAATTCACAAACACATGAAAACTTTACAAAATAATAATATAAGATTCCTGATCCTAGAGGTGGAAAGAGTGTGGAGATGTAAGTGAAACGCAGTGACATTTCCATGTAACAGCACAATATTTTTTACAGAGCCTAAAACAAGAAGAAAAAAAAAGCAGTTTCTTAACCCTGATCTTCTGGTTATAATATTAGTAACGTCTGCCACACATCAATACTGCAACCCAATAATGCAGGTAAAAAGGCTTCTGCTTAGACGCTCCCCTAACTGCAATTGAAATCCGTGCAAGGCTCCAGGCAGCTCCCCACTTGAGTGGAACTGGTCAGTTCCCAGGCTCTAATCTTATCTGCATTAGGCTGCTCAGTAGCTGATGCCCGTGATTAGTTCCGGCAGAGTGATGCAGGTAGGGATGCAGATACAGCCGAGTAGGTGAGCTGTGCCCCAACCGTCTACCCAATTAAAAACATCCCTCGTCTACACTGAAGACACATCCAAACACAGAATTTACAATTGTGCATGCGAAACTTTACACTTACGTTAGTTGCCTCAACCTTTCCCCTTTCCCAGTATGCTGCAGTTAGGAATGATTTGTTCCAACACATAGAAAGCCATGCATCTGGTAGCACCAGTTTGGGGAGAAATCAGAAGCAGCAAAACGTTTCCTCCTTGTGAAATGTGTTGCTTCGGGCTGGCAAATTAGCAACTCCAGAGAACAAATTCACAGATTTGTCGTTAGTCATTCTCTCCACATCTCGTGTCTATTACCACGGGGTCTGGGCTCTTCTGGTATTTCACACATACAACATCCAGTTGCACTTCTTCAGCTCAGGGGTATTTTCCACAGCATCAGGCATACCATTTCCCTCCGATGTCAAGACCGCTTAAGTCTCTAACTTCTTGTAGGAAACATCAGAGTTGGGATGATGGTGAGTCTCTGGCTGCTCTCCGGAGTGACAGTTGCCAGAAAAATTCCTAATCCGTTATCCCTTTCCTGTTTCAGAGACTCTAGGGCGCTCCTTCCTGTCTTATTTGCTCTCCCTCTCTCGCTTCTCCTCTGCCCCTCTCTCCTTCTCCCTCTCCTCTCTCTGAACTGAATTTCTTGATATAACTCTCAATAAGCCCAGAGGGAGGGCGTGACAGTCGAAGCCCCGCCCCTGACCCCTGATTGGCCCGCATCTTGCAGTGCGCGCTGCAGCCGGACGCGAGGGAGGGGGCAAAGAACAAGGCGCTGACTGTCTCCCAGCCTCCCCTCCTCAGCGCCCCCTCGGCAGCCACGAAAACACGGAGAAGCGATCCTGTCCCCGGGAGAGCCTGGTTCCAGCCGGCGCACTGAGCATGCTCAGCAGGGTCCGCGGGGAGGGAAGCACCGGCGCTCCTAAGGCTGTCACGGAACCAGCTGTCGCAGGCACGCGAGCGGGGCTGGCGGCTGCTCTGTGCGGCTCAGGACAGCGAACGCCGAACCCGGGCGGTGGAGCAAGGGCAGTGCTGGAGGCAGGCGGGGCGTGCGGGCGCGGATCCCGGGAACCTCCGGCACCGCGGCGGCCCGATGGGGACGCTCAGGGGACTCGTCGCTGGGCGCACGTTTCACACATGCCTTTGCTAAACGGAGGGGCCAACATGCAAAGATGGGAGTCCACCCAGGGTCCAAGGCACACACTGTCACCCCCCCGGAAGGAGCAAGGGCCAGCAGATATCCCTGGAGCATGTTCAATGGACCGCACGCCGGGTGCTGCAACTGGAAGCTTTTGCTGACTGGGACCTTGCCAAGCAGGGCGGAGAGGGCGGATAGCGAAAGGTCGGGGCAGAGAACATTTGAATCTGAATTCTGGAAGGAAAGAAAATTAGAGCGCTCGCTGCCTGCAGTGTAAAGGCAGCTGCCGGGGAAAGGGGCAGCGGCAGCCTCTGGGATCCCCTTGGTCGCCCATGGGCAGTCTTGGGTGCGGTGCCGAGTCTCGTCTGGGGGAGCAGCGGCAACTGAACGCGGCTGTCTTTGCACTTCTGCGCCCGCCGCGCCTCGGAGCCTGCACCCCCGAGCTCGCCGGGTCAGGCGGCTGCAGCGACCTCGCTGCCAGCTCACCTAGCTGCAAACTTTGCCTGCGGAAGGCTGGAAGGAGTCCCGTCCAGCTGCTCCCCAAGCTGTGGAACAGTTCCTTTCCCTTTGCACTTTCTGCTGATTCCGACATTACACATAACACTTGTTTTTCCCTGTGCATTGCATTTCTCTGACTCCAGCTCTGTAGCGTAGCCTCACTCACGTTTCTCATTTTCATACAAGAGCCGGATGGAATGACTCCCGAAAGGATTAACCTCACTCCTTAAATACTGGCCTGGAAAGCACTATCCATATGTGATCCTTTAAAATCAGTAAACAACGGAGGTTTGCGTAATAGGTTGTGCCTACAACTCCAGATATTTGAGTCAAGTTTGAGGCTTTAATAACAGTTCACTTGGAACAAATATATATATATATATATATATATATATATATATATATATATATATATATATATATATATATATATATATATATAAATGACCTATAAAGGTTGTCTGAGGTCTTAATGCATGATTGAATAACTTGCTCTAACTTACAGGGAGGATAAAGGGCATTTATTATTTTAAACCTCCCTGCTCCCCATTCAGTACTGGGCTGTAGATGCATTAATGGCTCTTCATGCAGCTCTGCACTATGATGGCATGTACAAAAGTACTCCTATTTTTAATATAGTGGTTGTATTTTTCATATGAACATTTATTTTTAGATATTTAAGTTAAAAGTTTAAAATATATATATATATATATATATATATATATATATATATATATATATATATATATATATCACCAAACTTAGATATTGCATCATTTCACTATTTTACCAACTCAATTGACATTACAATTTCCCCACATCGATGAAAATGTAAGTTCCTTCTAATTGAAACTTCTCTTCAGGTCAATATTCATGATAAAATGCAGTGCCTAAAACCCAGTGGAAAATAGGTTGATCTCTTATATGTGAAATATAAAACAGGTTTCTTGCAGGCAATTGATTGGTATTTTTAAATAACCAAATAGCTCTTATAGTAGTAGCATTTTGTCTGATTAGAGTATACAAAATTTAAGAATGAAAAGGACTGCTTAAGTATCAAAAAGTAAAAAAGACAAAATATCACCTCATACAATAGAGTGAATTGAAGATTCTTTCATCTTACCACCATGAATGATCATTTTGCCATTCACAAAAGCTACAATTAAAGCTAGTGCATTGTTCCAATTGTCACCTATTTTATGCTCCAAACTAGTTTAAAATAATAAGTGAACTATCATTCTGATACATTTACAATAAACATAGCAGCACAACCAGTTTCAGTTCACTTCATAGGCATCACAGTTATCTCACAGTCTTATTCTGATCGTACTGTAGTCATTTCAAAGTCATGTTGCAGTCGCAACACATAACTTAGCAATAATTATTTCACATTATTACTACACAGAATTGTTTCTGTGTGCTATGGGATAGCTCTCACTGTAGTCAAAACGCATTATTACCCTATGCTCATAAATGATATCTTAGGATAAAGGAAGGAAGAGATAAAAAAAATCACATGATTAAATCTATGACCATAAAACAGCAATTGACAGAAACTACAGGTCAAAGCACCAAACGAGGTCCATCTAAACTCTTTTCAAAGGAGGATGAAGATAATACAGAAATAGAGCTACTCACTTCAGTATATTCGATCATGTAGGTTTTTATTGGCATATCTAAATTATTGGGGTTCTTTAATCATAATAGCTTTATCTCTTCAAGCTAGAATAGTTGAAGGTTATTGTTTGCCCTATTATATGCCAACTGCTGAACTAGAAGGAGAACTATTATTAGAGATCTTATTAATATTCAGGAAGAAAATTAAATATAAAGGGTCATA
Organism: Hipposideros larvatus; assembly: GCA_031876335.1. Classification (NCBI taxonomy): domain Eukaryota; kingdom Metazoa; phylum Chordata; class Mammalia; order Chiroptera; family Hipposideridae; genus Hipposideros; species Hipposideros larvatus. The sequence goes on along the minus strand of CM063089.1, from coordinate 210,777,453 downwards.
TTTCTAACCCTCTGCTATCATAACTTGAGGCTTGTGCCCAAAACCCTATATAAAACATATCCATAATGAGAGCTGCTCACAAGCCACCTCTTCTATCCTATTTTTTTAAAATTATACCTGTATAATTATGAATTAGGGAAATATTATTCATCAATTTTACTTTTTCTAGGGGAACATCTATTGGTTTTTGCTGCATTTTAATCACTTTTCTTCTTTACTGAATTTAATAAAATATAAGCTCTTCAATTATACAACTTCCAATATAGATCTTCCAGTATATATATTAGACTTCCAAGTAGATCTCATTAATTAACCCTTATTCATCTTTGTCATTGCATGTTTTCTACAGCAAGGAATTAGGATATTCTCACCTGTCTTGTACCTGATTAGTACATAATTTAGGAATTATGCCATCTGGGCTATAGTAAAATTGCCTTAGTGTTCTCTGCTGGTTATATAGGTCATTGGATACTTACTTGTGAAGCTGAAGAATTTCAGACCAGGTAATTGAAGACTAAAGTGGTATTACAGATATATACAGAAACGGATATCGAGTTCATAAAATTATTTTGTATTCAAAAATGTAATGTTGTTCTGTTTATATATTTTAACAATAATTTCCATGTAACGGCATTCAATAACCTAAATTACAAAGCAGCTTGGTTTGGTAACTGAATTTTTATCTATGATTTTCTAGTTACCACTCAGCATTCTAAAATCACATTTCACAAAGAGAATGTAAAGGCTTCTTTAAGTCACATTTTATATATAAAAAAACACAGACTGTGGTATTTGGAATGATTAAATGATCTCCTTGAGAATTTCAAGACTAAAATGTTCAGCTCTAATATACTAGTTCTGTATTCCAATCAAAGTTATAAATAAAAGGTAAAAAAAATACTTTTGTGCCCTATATTTCTAAAGTTCCTTTAATCCAGATGTCTTATTGTGTCTAACAGACATTAATCAATCAATCACAGAGGCTCTTATGTCACAGCAGGTATTATTGTCCCCATTTCACAAAAGAAGCTACACTATTATACTGAACTTCTGGGGGAAAATTGTTTGAAAAAGTCTAAGGGTTATGTGTATTATCACTGTTTAGAAAATGACAAAGCAGAATGTTAACACCACAAAAAGGAAATTAACACCTTTTAAGATTGTGCAAACTGGCAAAGTGTAGTAAGATCCTTGAATAATTCCTTTGCTTCACTATTAGCTCTTTCCTTTGAATATCTTTTTTTTTTTCCTTTCCTTTCTTTCTTTTAAGGGAAACAGTCCAAGGTAATCAAATCACAAAGGAAAGCAGGTGACAAGAAACTGTATTCTGTTTGAATAACTGAACTAAATTTATCCCAATATGCTATATTTTTATGACTGACAATGATTATAGATGTCAGGTTTGTAGCTCTAGCTGTTATTACAACATAAACTGACATTTTCAAGTGCCACTATTTTACCATGGTTCCAATATAAACAAAGAAAATATTGAATTTTCAAATTTCATTATTTGTTTTAAAGATTTCAGGTTATATAGAAACATAGCTTTCATAACAAATGCTTTCTCCATCACAGGTAGGGTTCAAGTAATCATTCAGAAAACATGAAAAAGTGGTTTTAAGATAGTAAAGAAAGAATAAATATGTGTTCAACTTTAAATAATTTGATCACTTTAAAGTCATGTAACTTCAAGTGAAATAGGCAGGATATCAAGTGTAATCTATTCAATCATATTTTTATAAAATCAATGCCTAAAGATGCAGAAATGATAGCATGCGCATTATTTGGAAGCACCTCTATTTGCACTTAAAAATATATAGAGAGAAACATTGAGACAAGAACATATTTCATGCACAATAGCACTTGCCCAAAGATAATTGGAAAAATTATTTTCTTAGGTATTAGAAGTTTCTTAAATTAAAATATAGTATACATTTTTCTTTATTCTCTTTTAGTGCATTCTCATTACAAAGAGTATGTTGTTGTAAACAGTTTCACAGTACATGAAACATCATTCTAGTAACTTGCATTCCCTACTCTCCCTTCACCACACTTCTTTATGCCTATAATTTTTCAGTCTTTTAAAAAAAAATAAACTCACATGATATTCTTCTAGGAGCCCAATTTGTTACATAATGTGCACATAAATAGACTTAGTGATATAGGGCAGGATGGATAAGCCTCATTTTTCTCTTATAGCCTCCTCTCAGGAACCAAATTTAACCCACAGTCCCCTCTAATTGAATTAGGATGAGTCAGGGAGACTGTGCATATTCCACTGACTCCGGCAGTCCTGTCTTAACTCCATATCACTGATAACGCCCAAGTAATAGAGATAGGGATTGCTCAGCCTTTAAAAGATACTGGTATGCTTTGTCTGGGATTTAAGTCAATACCACTCTCCTTACAAAAAGTGTGTATGTATACATACACTTCTTTAATACAATTTTTTCTTAAACAAAAATCTAATTCTGTAGTGTATGCTAATGCAGTCCTTTAAAAAGTCTTAAAATGCCCATCATCTTTGCAATGCTATACCTATGAATGTACTGTGTTCCAGCCACAAAGAGATTGGTGACATTTTCAGAAAGTTATAAAAACCTCAAAGGAAATTCCTTGGCTGTATAGAATGAAGTCGATCTGCTTTAATGTAAGCGAGGACACATCATGAGAGAGACTTATTTTTAAAAATAGTAGTTATGAGAAACATTATATGTGGAGGTTTTAAGAAAGCCAAATTAGGAAACTTTTTCTTAGGAAAATATCACTTGTAAATATAATGAAAAGCAATAAGTACTTCTTATAATTTCAAAAGATTATAAACATTTCTTTATGTCACCAAAATATTCACGCAATGTATGAATTTGGAGAGTAAAAAAGCACCCCTGATTGAGTGCAGTGTCAGTATATATATGGCCTAACTGCAAACTTGTTTAATTTCTAAAAGTAACAACCATACCAATGCAGGTGTTTTTAAACCTATGCTGAAAGACAGTAATGGAATTATTTACTAGTAATATTAGCCCCTCACTGTGGAACTAGGCCACCTTATTAATATATTACAACGGATAAATGTGACAATTCAGGTACATACCACAATTAGTAGGAAAAAATGAAAAATGATAATTATATGATTATAAAACACATAAGGGAAAAATTTAGTTTCATAAATGTATTCTTTGGTTCATTCAAAAATCAAATAAAAACATACCATGCAAAAAAAAAAATGCCATCTATATTTTTAAAAGCTTCCAATATTCCCAGCCCAGAGATATTCAAACATGAGGTGTGATCAAAAACTATGGTGAATGTTTAAATTAAAAAAAATAATTATTACAGTAAAAGACACTGCCATTAATCCCCTTCAAAACACTCCGCCTCGCTTCAAACACACTTATCCCATCGTTCTTGCCACTTTCTGAAGCAGTTCTGAAAGTCCTCTTTCGTGAGAGTCTTTAGTTGCACTGTTGTGACTGCCTTGATGTCCTGAATCATTTTGACTTTGGGGAAGAGCCAGAAGTCACACGGTGCCAGATCCGGTGAATAAGGTGGATGAGGACACGCTGTAATGTTTTTATTTGACAGAAATTGCCATACCAGAAGTGATGTGTGACACAGAGTCTTTCTGTTGTGATCACAAAATACAGTGAATGCTGCTGCCAAGTGCCATCCAGTAGAAAGGCAGGATCTTCAATATGGAAAGCGACGTGTTGACCCTTAGTGACAGTGTGTGTTTCAACTTGTTCGATGCAGTCAGTCGAGTGTGCGCTATGGCTGAGAGAAGGTGTGTTTTAAAGTGTGTTGTAAATTATCTTTCATCATGACAATGCTCGGTGTCACACATCGCTTCTGTTACAGCAATTTCTGTCAAACAAAAACATTGCGGTGTGTCCTCATCCACCTTATTCAACGGATCTGACACTGTGAGACTTCTGGCTTTTCCCCAAAGTCAAAATGATTCAGGACATTGAGGCAGCCACGATAGTGCAACTAAAGACACTCACAAAAGAGGACTTTCAGAACTGCTTCAGAAAGTGGCAAGAACGATGGGATAAGTGTGTTTGAAGCCAGGGGAATTATTTTGAAGAGGATTAATGGCAATTAATTAATGGCAATTAATGGCAATTTTACTGTAATATTTTTTTTATTTAAACATTCACTGTATTCTTGGATCACACCTCATGTATATCTCAAGCATAAATGAACTGAGGTCTCTCATTGCCTTTTTTTTCTTGCTGTTTTTTACATAGAGGCATACTATCCTGAGACACTCCCTACTTTGCTAATTCTCATTGAAATAGCTCTTCTTTATATTTTATCTTTTTAAAAGTTTGCTTTTTACATTAACCCTAATAGTTCAAATACTCAATAGCAAGTTTCTGATCATAAACATCCTAGCAATGTAGTTGTGTTTATTTTCATATTGTTCCAGAATATTTACTGAGTTTATTATCGTGAGCCTAGTATTATATTAAAGTTGACTTCTTTGAGATTTAAGTAACTACTCATTCTGTGTTTCTCAAACTTAAATTAGAATACAAATTACTCAGATATCTTGTTCAATTAAAATGCAGGTTCTGACATATTAGTTCTGGGCTGGGAGCTGAGGTCCTGCATTTCTACCCAGTTCCCAGAGGGTCTTGTTGCTATTGATCTGTGGGCCACACTTCAAGTAGCAAGCACCCTAAAGACGTCTTAGTTACAAAGTGTCATAGCACGCAGGACCAAAAAAAAAAAAAAAAAAAAAGGAAAAAGAGAACACTGGAGAAAGCATTATACCCCCATTATACCCTGAAATGATTAATGTTGCCAAGCATTCTTTTTATGCAAGTGCTGCTCAGAGACTCAAGGAATGTACACATTATTCATATTAGCTTGATTTAGTTTGTTTTCTTCCACACAGAGATTAGCTATCTTCAGCTAAATTTTAATTTTCCTTAGGACCGAAGTGAGGAAGCCTGGCACCCTCTGGAGGAAGGCAGAACTCATGGGACAGAACTGGAGGACTGAGGGTCCTTGCTAAGTAATGTGAGGGTCTGGGGCACTGATGAGCACAGAAGGTGCCACCAAGGAGGTGACAGAATACATGCCTGAACCCCTATGGGTCATCGGCAAAGCTCACAAGAGTCCCTCCATTTTTGGAAATGTTTCTCCCCATATTCCATCCACATGGCAAGCAGAGCAGCTATCTTCACTCAGCGTGGATTTCTCCCACCCTGCCAGAAATTAATGGATCCAACATTCGATTGTGTTTATGAAGTTACTATTTGCAAGATGGGCCAGTGAGCCCCACTCACCAAAGAACTTGCAACTATAACCAAGATACTCCAGGATCAATTGAATTGCTTGTGAACAAGAAGTGATGTATACTCAGGAGTAAGAAGAAGCAGCAGTTTTTCATTATGTAAACCAGAAAACCAAAGAAAAGTTGATGGAGAGAGAATAAGAGAAATAAAGATGCACAGAAAGAATCAGAGATGGAGAAACCCTTACGGCAGTTAATTACTTGGTTCCATTTCATTGTTAATGTCCAGTCATGCCCTGGCCACTGTTTCTTAGAGCTAATCCAGTAGCTTTTACTTGCAGCCAAGAGTCCTAACTAATATAAGAACTATCCACAGCAACGTGGTCATTTTACTTGACACTATTCCTGGTTAAGTAGTAGTCTGAAGGGCTGAACTATGAACAGCAATAACATGATTGGTGTTTTATAAATGTAAGAGAGATTAAAAGAATGGAAAATAACCAAATTTTTATATCAGTGACCTTCATTTAACTCAGGGTGATTTTGTTCCTTTAGGGATGGATGTTTGCCAATATCTGGAGAAATTTTGATTGTCACAACTGGAACATGAGTGGGGAGGCAGGTGTTGCTGCTGGCATGTAGTGGGTGGAGGCCAGGGATGAGGCTCAATATTGTGTAATGTACAGAAAAGCTCTTTGTCCCCCACTCACCTTGCCCCCAACACACACACACACACACACACACACACACACACATTATCCGCCCTAAAGTGGCAGTAGTGCCAAAGTTGAGGAGCCCTGCTTTAGATACATAGCATTTGTATTTGTATGTATTATGATTCAGTAAATTTATATCTAATTAAGTCTCTAAATAGCCAAATCAAAAGTGAAGATATCACTGAAGGTCATTTAATGTCCTATAAAAAAACGAATAAATGTGTTACAAATTAAGCCTCTGAAATAGTAGTTGAAATCTACAGAAATGAATGTCTCTTCTACCCCTTCGTGACAAATTTTCTATCTTTATAGAAGGCAGAGCAAATCTATAAACCAATCATCGGGTCAAGTGATGCAGTCATTTCTGTCCATCTTTGTTTTCAGAAATTGTAAGATTCTTCAATATATATAAGAGGCCTGTTTATTAGCTTTATACTCATGTGTAATATATCATTATGAAAGTTGATTTTATATAATACTTTTATAATTATTTCTATTATTTCATAATTACAAAAAAATTTACCCCACCAAGTTCCCTGACAAAATATGATTGATCTAGATTCTGTTATAAATTTGTGACTTATTTTGGTTGTTTATCAGGTCAAATAATTAAAACTACAATTATTCCAAATAGAAGATGAAAATATCCCTGGGTTATAAGTCAATAAAGCATCTATAACTTCATTCAAATCTGTGATTACAAACAAGCTTGCACAAAGTAATGTAATTCATTGGGTTAGTTGCTAAGACTTCCTTCATACTTGTTACCATTATCTCAATAACTTATTTTAATGTCTTCAAAGGATATAAATCATATATGTTCATTCTAAAGTTTTTGGGTCAATTTAATGGTTCCTGGAAATTCACAAATTAAATTGCAATATTAACCTAATAAATAACCAAAAACTTGCTGAATTAGGTTAAATACTCATTCAGAGCAAAAAATGCTGAATAAATATTGAACACTAAGAAGTTAATTTTTAAATATACAGTGACTTATTAGAAAATCATTTTAAAAGTTAAAAATATTGCTAAAATAATTTCTAACTGTGGTAAACACTGCCATCATGAGGAATTTTCTGGTAATGCAGCCCAAAACAAAAATGCCTAAAAGTGTTAAATGTATAGATTTATGCCATAATTTTTATTTCACAAATTTCATAAATCTGAAAAATAAAAATTTCTATCTTACATGAAATTAAACTAATGGTAACATTGAGCTATTATGAATCTTTTTTTCTGCTGTGATTTCAAGTATCAGTATGTTGTCAAAGTAGTTATTTCAAGGAAATAATATGTAATAACCATGATGCTTTTAAGTTGTTTACTCACATTTGTCAGATTGTAATTCACTTTTTGTACTTACAAGCGAATTGCAATGTCAGAATTACAGTTCAGATTCTTGCAAGATATGTTAGAATCAGTAGCTAGAAAAACCAGCAATGCAATATTATATAATGTAGATGCTTTTCAACAAATGTTTCTTTCACAAAAGTGATAAAATTACCATAGTATTGTGGGTATTTCTTCCTTTCTTTCCCCTTTTGTGTTGATTTTAATGTAGATATTTTTCAGCCCTATTTCATTAACTTTCTCAGTGTGCTCATTTATAAATTCTGGTATTTGAGGAGTTCTTCATTAATCAGTGGTGCCTGAGACTCTAAGGGGAGCTCAGGACCTAAAAAACGATAGCTTGCTATGTTGCCTAGTAAAATAGAAATACAAGAACCTTATCACTTACAAAGTTCCCACTGTCAAAAATTGGTGAGTAGTAAAAAAGGAAAACATGTATGTTCGATGACAATTTTTCCAAATGAAAATAACACTCAGTCTTAAGTGGCTATTCAGTATTTACATTTATAGTTAAAATAATCAAAGGTTGCTTACTGAAATTTATTTTTACATGCTCCCTGCATTTCAGCTTGATTACTAATACAATTTGTTAAAATCTCTAGTAACCAATGTCATGCATATTTGCAATGTGTTGGGATGGCAAGCATTCTATTTTAGTATCTTCTTTATGTTAGATCTGTACTTATACTGCTAGAAATTATTAACTTAATGATGTCCTTAGGAAGACAAAGGAGAGTATAAATTTCAAATCAACCCAAACAAGACAGATATGTAGCATTGAAATGTAGTTCCGCAAAGTTGCTAAAAAGCTGTAGAATGTCAAGTTGAAGGGGAAATCTACAACGAGCATACAAGTAATTTTTCTTTTCATAATTTGATGGTTTTATTACAATGAATACCCATGATCAAGTCCAATGCAATTTTACTCAATTATTATTTTGCATTTATGTGAGTAAAAATTACAGGGTTAATGACAATGGTGGAATGCTGGCTGGCATGATCATCACCATTTTGCATCTGGTGTTTCAAATGTGAACGATCACTAATGAGAAAGGGAGGAATGATGTCAATATCAATGTACATAGGAAGCATTACTTCTTTGCCTGTAGAAGCTTCTGATAGTTTTATGCTATTTGATATACATTTTTTATATTGTATTCTTTGTCCATGTAAGAAATACATATGGAAAAAAAAATAGTATACTGCAGAGGAACAGAAAATGTAAAAGTTTTGGCCAAACCTTTCCACGTTAAATTTTGGACCCTTGCCTTTTTAATAAGAAGTTTTATGCGTAGAAAAATAGTACAATCCTCTAGCTAGAGTCACCAGTTTTTTATATTTTTCCAATTTCCTTCATCTCTTTCTCACTTGTATGCTCAACCATTTGAAAGTAAATTATAGACCTGTTGTTTCAAAATCATTCAGTATGCATCTCCTAAGAATAAGGCCAATCGCTTACATAACAATGATATCATTGTCATGCTTAATTAGTAATAATTCCATAGCATCATTTAATGTCTATTTTATATTCAAATTTTCTTCTTATTCCCAGAAAACAGTTTATAGCCATTTGTACATATTTTACCCCTCTTCTAAACCCAATCTCATTTATGTTCACATTGTCTGCACTGTTATATCTCTTCAATGTCTTAGTTTAAAAGTCACCTCATTTTTTTTTTCCTTGACATTTTATTTCTGATTAACTTAGGACAGTTGTAAGGGAGAATATTCCACAATTTGGATTTGCTTAATTTCTTCCTTTTTGCTCATTAACTCGATTCTCTGTGACCTGTATTTTTGTAAACTAGGATCTAAAATAGTGCTTTCCAATAAAAACATAATCTGGTCCATATATGTAATTTTAAATATTCTTATAGCCACTTTCACAAAATAAAATGAAATTATTTTAATAAGGTATTTTATGAAAATTAATATATCCAAAACATAGCATTTTACCATGTAACCAATATAAAATGTATTAATAATAAATTTACCTTCTCTCTTTTTTTTAAGTGCTATAGCTATGATATTAAATCTGGTATATAATTTATACATATAGTCCATTTTAATTTGAAATAGTCACAATTTGTGTTCTACAGTCACATGTGTCTAGAATCTATCGTTGTATAGCACAGGACTAAAGCCTTGGTTGAAGCTGAACAGGCTGAGTCAGGGGTCAGCAAACCGCGGCTCGTGAAATTGGCTCTGAAGTAAAATTGAAAATGAAAATACAACTATCATAGTTTCATTTATAAAAATTTTAAAGGATATTATTCACATAATGGTGATGATTTTTAATTTGTTGTGAGGGACAGGATTGGCTCTTCCAGGGGTCGGCAAACTTTTGAGATGGAACATACCCAAAGAGCCGCATGTGGCTCGCGAGCCTCAGTTTGCCGACCCCTGGTCTGAGCAACAGTATTTCCTAAGTGAGGTTGTGTTCTTCATATTCAATTATACCGGGAGACCCACAGTGTCAGGTGGTTCCACTATTCATGATGTGACATATGGTAATTTTATGTAGGAAGTAACTGCAATGCTTTCCATTGTAGAGGACTTTCTCTCCTTTCAATGAGTAAATGATCTGTGGGAAGATGCATTGTCTCTATTTGAATATCCGGTAACTTGATAAAATGGCACCAAATGATTCGAATCTCCATTGATGCTCTTAGACCTAAATCAGTAACTGTATTACGTATTGCATCATACGGATTTCCTTTCTTCTTTCATTAGATGTCATTTTTTTTTCCAGTAGAGAAGACCTTCCCTTCCTCCTTCTCATTTTTATTTACTATCATTTTTAAAAAAGATTCCTAAACAATGACGCTTTTAAATGCCAGTGCCCCTTCACATTCCCCAAGGGTTCCTTTTTCATTGTATTCTGCTCTTGTTCCTTGAATGTAAATTTTTATCAAGTGGTTCTGAGTGTACTAGGTAGTTGTTGGTTTGATTTTGAATGCACAGTATGAAGACGGCTGAGGCCTGGGGTGGAAGAAGCCAGGGCCCAGGATGCAGGCCTTCGAGGAGTCCCAACCCCTGATCAGGAGCACCCGGGAAGAAACAAACTGAAATGGTCAGACCGAGATTTCAGGGTTCTCGCACACGTCAGCTGGCAAAACCTAAAGTCGCAAACAGCCCTCTTATTCCTAAACTTGTTGTGATTCTAGGTTCAGTCCTAATCTTCCTGTATCCTAAACTATAGCTTTGTTCACTTTGTCTGGTCATATGCTTCCTTTGTTTTTTGACTTTCCATATGTTTATTGAATCTCCACATCTGCTTCTGACCTTCTTCTGTGCTCTTCACTCTCGTGGCTTTTGCCCATTTCCTTTCGTTACAGCCACTATGAGATGGGTTTTTGAAGGAATTAAAACCAACCTGCAATTCTATGTGAAAACACACACACACACACACACACACACACACACACACACTATCTGAACACATTAGATTTAGAAATATATCCAAGAAAGGAGTTGTTTAATTTACATCAATATCATATCACATCACCTGGGCTGGGGCACGCAGAACAGTCTCTACTCATCTGCTTATTTTTGTCATAAGAGGATACATTGACCAAACATCTGACTTTCTCTGTCACTTTGCATGTTGAATGTGTGGTTCAGAAAAAACTCTTAAAGAATGTCAGCGCGTGGCTTTGTTATGGCTCCGTGCTCATACTCCCTAACTATCCTGCACTCCAGTGTCCTCAGGTGGAAAAGTAGTGTCCACCTGTTGTTTAGCAGAAGAAAATTGTCCTTAGTCACAGTATCTGAGTACAAAGACAGTTCTTGCTTTACTATTCAGCAGAAATTAAACATCGAAAGAAAGAGGGTCACCTTGCAACTGAACAAAAGAATTCAAGGGTAAGTAAGTTGCTGTGTTTGCAAAGCCACTTGAAGAAAGGGAATCTCTGTTCGGCCATTTTGGTTGGTAGGGCTTTTGATGGTGCTGAAAAGACTAAGTCTTATCACTGCTAATACATGGGAAAACACATACAGAGTGATGAAAATGAGACAAAACACAAACCAAGCAGAAAGATCTCCCAAGGAAGTGAAGTGCTGTGAGTGCTCTGGGGCTCCCCAGAAGGCCTTCGTCCCTCAGCGCTGCCTGCCGCAGGCAGCCCACCAGTCCTCAATCAATACAGTTCCCTGGAGTATACTGGGAGCCAGGTCCACAGTCAGGGGGACCCTGCAGCCATCCTGAGAATTCCCCAGGCATCTTCAATGACAGGGTGAGGCCGAACATCACCTCCCTGGAACCCGGACCTCTCTCCGTGTTTCCACCTCTGCCTCCCCAGTCCTGTCATCCTCATGTCCGTCCATTCATTGCCCCTCAGGTTCTGACACCTGTGCAGAATCCCAGCCTGCTTGGCAGCATCCTGAACCCCTGCCTCCTGACGTCTCGGGGTCTCTTCTTGTCCATACCCCTCCTTGTTTGGAGTCAGCCTTAAATCATGGAGCAACAGAGGAGCAAATATTGTCACTGGACTGATTCTGAGCCTGATCATGGTGCGGGGACGACAGCCACCAACTGTGGACCTGCTGGACTCTGTGTCCTGTGTGCTTTGTTTTGGACTTGAATTCATCAGTTCAACGTGGATGTTAACACCTGCAAGGCTCTCCTTCTCCAACCCCATCCTCACGCCCATTCCTGCTGTCCCTGGGGAACATTCCTCTAACCAGAATCAGCCTCTGCTACTGAAAGGCTCAGCTGCTCACCTGCTGTCCTCTGGCCCTGCCGCTGGCCTGCGCCCCCTTGGCCTCCCTCCATTCTTCTTCTGCCTTATTTCTTCTCTCTCTCCCTTCACAAATATTGAAAACTTTTCTCTTGGAGCTGTAGTGGGTTTTAAGTTAATTTGAAGGCATTCTCATCTGGCTTTTACATTTACTGAAATACTTCTCAGAATGTTTGCTCTTTAATGCAGTCAATTTTTTCTTTAATTGTATCACTTAAAAAAGGTAATTGTTTGTACTTTAAACCAACCAACACACCAAAAGACCACAGTGTATTGTACAAGGCGTACACACAATTTGAAGAGCTGGTATCAGCCTACTGTAATGTCAGTTGTTTTTCTGGGGTTACAGGCTCGGGCCCCAAATCGGGACTTACGTGACATTGCCTTATGGTGGCCAGCGGGTCTGTATGCCACATGCATTTCTCTTGCAACCTAGAATTATATACTTAATAAAGCTCAGCTTCCCACAGTGAAACAAATACATGTGCTGATCAGGTTTCCAGCATTCTGTTAACCTTTCATGAAATCTAAATCACCCAGCATGAAAATGTTTTCCTCTGAAACTCTTTTTAAAGTCTTGGAAAAAAATCCAGGAAATTACGTATGTTTGAAAAATAATATGTAGTTTTCATTTAAAATATGCTTGATCATTAAGACTTTGCATTTTATGAGATTTGCAGAGGTATTGCAAGTATCAAATAATTTGTTCTTTAACAAAAAGGATTCCATACACTGAGTACTTAATTATACATAGATTTTGCTGTTTTCCAATTTTTGCCATTTTTATTGATTGTGTTTCAATAGCATTTTCATTTCTTTAATATTTTAAAATGTTACCAGTATGACTTATACTCACTACTTGCAATTCTGATCATCTGATAAGGCTGCATTGTCTTTGTTTACCATTTTATACATTAATTTTATATAACTTATTTAAATTCAAACCTCTAATAAAATGCTTTCCATGGCTGAGAGATAGTGTTTTTTTCCATATAACTTAAGCAAGTATGTCATAAAGATTGTAACAAGCCCAGGTTAGAAACATGATTATTCAATTCAATATGATACAAAAAGAATTGCTACCTATTCACATTGTGATTAAATTCCATTTTGAAATTAATCTTATTTTTAATACAGGCATACCTCAGAGACATTGCGGGTTCAGTTTCAGCACTGCACTAAGGTGAATATTGTGCTAAAGCGAGTCACACAAATTTTGGGTTTCCTAGTGCATGTAAAAGTTATGTTTATTCTAAACTGTAGTCTGTTAAATGTGCAATAGCATTTTGTCTAAAAAACAATGCATATATCTTATTTTTTAAAAAATTAAAATTTTCTTCATATCAACACTTAAGCTGTTTTTTCTTATTTGTTTGTTTTGCTTATCATTCATGTGTTCACTGAAGTAATGCTTTTCATTTCCTTCAAGAAGTTTTACTTTGCATTCACAGCTTTGCATTCACAAGAGGCCAAGCTTTCGGCCTGTATCAGCTGTCTACATGCCTTCCTCAATCATTTCTAGCTTGTGATTGAAAGTGAGAGACATGCAAGTTTTCCTGTAACGTAACACTTAGAGGCCATTGTAGAGTTATTAAATGGCCTAATTTCAATATTGTTGTGTCTCAGGGAATAGGGAGGCCTGAGGAGAGGGAGAGAGATGGTTGGTGGAGCCATCAGAGCACACATAACATTTACCCATAGTGACAATTACAACAGTAACAGCAGAGATGACTGATCACAGATCACAATGAGAAATATACTGATGAAAAAGTTTGAAATAGTGTGGGAATACTAAAATGTGACATACAGGCAGAGTGACCAAATGCTTTTGGGAAAATGGTGCTGATCGACTTCCTTGATGCAGTGTTGCTACAAACTTCAATTTGTAAGACAGAAAAAAAAAAAAAAAGCAATGTCTGAGAAACACAAAAAAATGAGGTATGCCTGTACTCTTCTTTCTCCACCAAAATGTGGCACTCATTCATTAAATGTTTTACGGAATTGCAATTTCTTCTTAAATTATAAAGCTATACAAACTCCTTGAAAACAAGGAAAATCTTAAAATAAAAACAGTATAATGTAGAGAGTGAATGTCTCCTATCACAAAATCTTTTTCATATCATCCTACTTCAGCCAACAGATTGGTGTACAATAAACTCTAGAATCTCTCAGGCTCTCTTGCCACTCACTCCCACCTCACTATACACAGAAATATGCATTAGGTATTTATATCTATGTTAAAACATATTTGTATAGAAATACTTAGAGATCAACTTTATCAGTACTTGTGAGAACATTCTAGAATGTATTTATTTTTTTCTAAAAGGCTATGCTGTGTTGGCCATAACAATACATATCTTGATTTCTTTTGTGTCCCTATAGATAAATATCTAGACCTGAGGTTCTTGGATCAAAAGAAATGTATATGATACATTAACACATATTTCCAAATTGCTTTCCAGATGGATACACCAACTTAATGAGGTACCAACAGTATATTTATTCTCAAATCCTTTCTAACGTTGAGTATGATCAATGTTTTTAATTTTTATGAATCTGACAGGCAAAAATAATAAATCACTTTTAACTTTTCATTTGTTTGATTATTAGTTAATTTAAGATCTTTTAAATGACATATATTATGGTTTGTATTACTTTTGGTAGCTGCCTAGTCATGCCATTTTGTTTTCTAACAAATTTATGTAGTTGTTCTGAATTATAGGAGGTAAGAATGCGTTTTGAAAAATAAGACTGTCAAATAATGTAACAATTTTTGTTGTTTGACTTCCAACTTTAATTATATTTTGAATAGAGACAGTTTAAATTCAAATGTAATCAAATTCTTTTTTTTTCCCATTCTAATATTCACATCATAGCTTCAAGAGGCCTACCCATCCCAAGATCAAAAAAAATTTTACTAAGTAATCACAGGCTTTTACACATACTTAATTGTCCTCCATATTTATTAAAAACTATATTAATATAGCAATGATAATAAAAGCCAAATTTTAAACATGTACAATGTTAGCCAATAATGAATATTGTTGAAATATTTTTACCAGAAATAAATTCCACTTATGAAGAAAATTTGAACAAATGGATACTGAGCCCAACCATGATTTATATAACATGTAGGATGTTGAGAATACAGATGAATAAGATAGGTTTTCTGTCTTCTCAGAGCTGTTAGGTGGAGGTAGTGGATGAGAGAGAGAGAAGAAAAAGCTCACTTAAAAAGTTGATTTCTATATCATTTCACAACATTTCCTGTGAAGTGTTCCTCAGTACTCAATGAGGATAAACAGATCTAGAAAAATGGGTTCCATGGTCAAATAAGTTTGGAATGTTCTACGTAAAATATATATATATATATTATTTCAGGGCTCAATATAACATTTCACATGGCACTATGTATTATCACTCACAAAAAGAAGCAAAGCATTCATGTTTTCCGAATTTGTTGATAAAACACTTTTACAAAGGAGCAGCAATTAGAAATCGTGTTTTGGAAAACAAAAATTGATATATTATTTATGAAATATATAATATATATTATAAACATATTTGCTATATATGTATATGCATAGATATGTATAAATATACAAACAGATATTATAGCTATATCTAGATGCATCTAGATATACATGTATTTGTACCTTTACATATGCATATACATTAACCCGATTATCCTATACTCCAGGAAAACTCTAGTTTCCCACCTTGATGCCTCTGGGAAAGAAAAAGTTCAGGTAACTACAATACAAAGACTATGCTTATCTTTTAAATTCAAAACATGTTTTAGTATTCATCTCATAGGCATTAATTTGAGAGAAAAAACATGAGTTCCAAAAACTTGGATCTGAGAGCTAAATTCTCAAAATCTGTAGGGTCTTAGATGGGAATGATCACTTAAAATTTTATGCCAGCTTCACGGGATGGAGTACCTCTTCTCCCCAATGGCAGTGCCAGGCAGCCATATGGAAATCTAGCGAATAAACACCCTTGCACTATGTGAGTGGATACCATCCACAACTACATGGCCAAGGAACTACCGTATTTCTCCATGTATAAGACACACCCTGTTTCGAAAAATTTGGGTTCTCAAAACTGAGTGCGTTTTATACAGTGGTTGTAGATTTCAAATGCCATAGATGGAACTGAGGACGAGGCAATATATGAAGACATTGCTTCGTCATCAGACACAGATGAGGACAAGCTAGTGGTTGGGAGTTTTGACAGTGATGGGGAGTTGTATGAATTTTATGATGAATAAAACTTGAGTTCAATAACTTTATGTAATACTTTTTTTTTTTTTTAATTTCAGGACCCACAATTAAGGTGCATCTTATACATGGGAGCTCTTATGCATGGAAAAATATGGTACATTGTTTGTCCATCTCAGCTCACTCTTGCAATGACCTTTCTTTGATATTAGCCTGTCTCCCTGAATGTTCAGTGGACTTGATGCCTTCTGAGTCTGAATCTTTGCTGAGCTCGTCTGATACCCCATGTGGACAAGCTTCTCTTCTCAGCAGTGCAGGATTATGAAACCACTCTCTACCTAGAGAGACAGAAGGGATGCGAAAGGTGCAGGAGCCCAACATTTGCACTCTATGTGTGTGTCTCTGTGCCTCAACTTGCAGCTGAATAAATTATGTTTGATCCAGTCTTAGTCTTTTAACACCCACTGTTCTGCATACAGGATAATAATGGATAGAGGTATAGCTGGAGGGCAGGTAGGACTCAAGTTTGCCAAATAATGGTATCTCCATATTTTCTTATTTAAGAATGTACATTTTAGGTATTTACTTCATCAGTTCCAAGTTCAGTTCACTCTCAGAGCTGTTTCTCTCCCAACCTAAGATTGCTTCCTCCCCCTCCCCAGTACCCATTTCCCTTTCTTCATTCCCTTAGCTCATCCTCGGCAAGGAACTCTCAACTAAGGCACCTGCTCATCCAGAAATCCTTCAGCCCTTCCTGAGTAACATCCCCTTTTTCCCTGGACCACTAGCTCCACCAACTTTCTTTAGTCATTCGCACTTCCCATTCTGTGTCTTCTTCTATTTTATTGAATGGCCTCTATACAAATGTATCAATGCATAATATGCATTTCTTTTGGCCCAATACACTAATTTCTCAAAGTTGAGGAGAGTGTGTTGCATTTTCTTCCTTTCCTTTCGGATGCTCTGTATCTCCTGACTTAGTCCTGGGCACCTAACAGGCACTTAGTAATTATGTGTTTGACAAATGAATTTGCCAATAATATAAAGACTACCAAATATTCCCACGGTAAATTATTGACGCCTTATGTAAGAAACTGGAACTAAGGATCAGGATCTAGTCATTCTTATATATTACTTGTTTCACTTCAGCCTTTCCTAATAGTTTCACCCATTTCCAGCCTCTCCTCAAAAACCATGATGGTTAACCACTGTCCTGATTCCAAATGTTTATTGCCATGCCTCTACTGAAAAGGATAAAATAACAAGGTCCCAACATGAAAAGAGGGTTGATAGGACTGGAGGTCTTCAAAGCGGCAGGGCTGCAAGTCACATAATTTTTCTATTTTCAACCTGGAAATGAACTATGTTTCCCTGTTTTCCAACCTGAGCCATCTCTTCCTGGCAACGCATTGGATAGATCAAATGATACTTTCAGGAAAGTCGTTAAAGTATAGCTGAAGCTGTCCTGATCCCGAGCTGATCTATCAAGTCAGCATTGGTCTATTTGAATGTATGTGAGAATCGAAGGTGATAGTATTCAGATTTGTTGAAAGTAATTAATTCAAATACTTTTCATATTTCAAATAAGCTGCTCTTGGTTACCATATTTTGATCTCCCTTACCTAACTAAATAAGATGAACATAATGGTAATTTATTTTTATTTTCTTTATGCTGTACACTTTTTTTATAAGCGTTATAAGATCAGAGACAACCTTTATCTAATGTTGATAAACCTTAGAGTGAATTAATGTTATTGATGGAAGATAACATAAAAAAAAAAAAACAATCTCTGGGACCGGCTGAGTGGCTCAGTTGGTTAAGAGCTCTTGAGAGAGTGCTAGCTCTGAGCAACAGCAGTTCGATTCCTGCCTGAGCTGAGCTGCTGCTGAGCTGCCAATAGGTGACAGGATGGCTCAGCTTAAAAAAAAAAAACAAAAAACAATCTCTGAGGTAAAGTTCTAAGAACATCTTATCATTAAAGCCTTTCTAACATTCCCTCCCATTCCCTTCACCTTGGAAAAAATGATTCACTGTTGAACATGATAGCAACCACTTTTTGAATGCCTACTATGCGCTAAGCTCTTCATAAAGTACTTCACAAATGTCATTTCTCATGTAAGCCTTTTCCTCTAGGAAAATACATCTTCATCTGGTAGATGAACAATAGTATTTTGAGAGGTGAAGTGTCATGAAAATTCTTGTTATTTGTTGGTGACAGAACAGGGATTCAAAATTATTTCACTCTCACTTCAAAGCCCAAGGCTATTTTTCTAAGACAGACTTCCTTCTAAATCTACAGCAATCTACTCAATATATTATCCTTTTTGGTTTTTAGTTCCTCACTAAATTTTTAATTTCTCAGAGTGGTTATCCCATCAAATAAATGTTTTTGAAACTCTCAATACAATGCCTAAGAAATGCATTTATTACTTTAAAAAGTTTGTCAAATGAAAAGAGTGACATGAACCAAAATACAACATAAAAGAAAAGCTCACAGTTCTGAACACCGGTATTTAAACAAAAATTCTTATGGCTTAATTCCCATTTGT
Organism: Hipposideros larvatus; assembly: GCA_031876335.1. Classification (NCBI taxonomy): domain Eukaryota; kingdom Metazoa; phylum Chordata; class Mammalia; order Chiroptera; family Hipposideridae; genus Hipposideros; species Hipposideros larvatus. Next base: position 210,758,630 of record CM063089.1, on the reverse strand, counting down.
ACATGTATTTTAATGACCCCTTTGATCTTTCTCAGTGTTTTCATTATGGCTGCCATTCAGATATGGTATCCTGTGAGAAGATAGCATAAGTAAGTCGATTAAAAAGGTGTTGAAGTCTTTACTATATTTTGCTTAATGGCAGAATTCAGCTAATATTCAACCTTAGACACAATGACATTTCTGCCCATTTCTGTGACTTTCATTCCTTTAAATTATTTTAATTTTACCAGTCTTATCTTCTATGCCAGTCAACTTAATTTTATGAGTCCTAATTTTTAGCTATAAAAGTAAATGTAATATTCTTAAAAGTTGAGAGCATTTCTCTGAAAGTAAGAATCTTTCACTAATATTTATATTTTAACATAACATATATATCAGTTGATGATATGTTAGCAAATAAAACTTAGTAATTTCAAATATCTAAACTTTACTTCCCTTAGGCTTGCTTTAAGTGTGAAACATTTCAACTCAAAAAATATATTTTTGGAAATGATTCATCATTATCCTAGAAAATAAAGAAGATACTTCTTATACTTAAAGGAGAAAATTCCAAACTATTCTTGTCTTGAATAACCTTTGTAAAAATAGATGATTTTTAGTGCCTTTGGCAAATAGTCACAGGCAAACAGCCTCACTTCTCTTTTTTTTTTAAAAAAATGCAAACCTTAGACTTCTTAACTTTCTAGGATTCTGTCCATCATTATAATGAGGGCATCCCATGCATCTCTTCCAGAAGACTACGAAAGCTCAAAGCACTCCCAGTGTCTATCCACTTGTAGAGCCTGATCTCTAGTCTCTAGAGAAAATGGTGACTTTCAGATTCAGAATGAAACAGCAATACTAGCAGAAGGCAAAGAACCAATATCAATCGCATTTGCAATGGGTATTAATTGGTCCAGGACACTAAAAGTGGAAGAACCGTGACATTTCTTCATTTTTGCCAAGCACATAAAATCCAGTTTGCGATGTCCATTTTCAAAGATCAGCAAAATGCTCAATGACACACATTGCTCTCTATATATTGGGTTATCCCTCACTTTGCTACTACTGTTAGCCAAGAAAATTGGAGAGAAGTGTGTAGGTTGAGGTGGGAAGATGCTTCTAATCAACCACTGCTCTGTTCATTCTTCAGTAGCCATGTAAAACATACATCTTACAATGATGTTACTCATAGCTGTGGTAAAGACATTTGAATGTCAGCATTTTAAGAAAAGTCTAGAGACTACTAAATAAACAGCTACCAAGCATTTGGAGAAAAATGTCAAGTTAAAATTATGAAAATGTGGTACCATCTTATTAATAAATAGCTCCTTTAGGAATACCTGATGATTTTATGCCTGAAAGGGGCTCCTGTGATAACTCTGAATTACAGCCCAGTTAGTCTCATTTGCACACTTATTTCCACTAAGTAGAATGCAACAAAAGGTAGGATTAGGGGCCATTTACAGAATTGTACATATTTAGAAAAAGATAGCAAAACTTCTCTACACATTGGAGATCACAATGGTAAATAATTAGAGGGCTATTTTTTTTTTGGTTGTTAATTTACTTTTTCTTTCTTATAAATAGAAAAACCAGACTAACAACATCCAAAAACTTTTGGAAAAGTTAAACATTGTTGAAAAATTAAAGAATTATGGGAAACATGGAAACAATAGATTATGAATAAATAATTTAATTAAAATCAATGAACATCGATTAAAAAAAGAAGGGAAGCTGTGAATGGAAGGGTTTCTAAAAATTGCTTATGAGTTATACTTTTTACCCCTCAAAGTGACAACCTCCTCCCCCAATCCACTGCCCCACTCCCCCCCATATCATATGTGTCTATTACAATTCCCACACTATACTCCATGCCCCGTGACTATCTATATATTCAATTATAGTTGACATACAATATTATACAACATCAGCTTCAGGTGTACAGTGCAGTGATCAAGTCTCTACCCCATCCATGAAGTGGTCTCCCTAGTAAGACATGTGACCATCTGACACCCTACAAAATATTTACAACATTATTAATTATATTCCCCGAACTGTCGAAAGACATATCCCTGTGGCAATATTGTAGTTACCAATTTATGCTGTCTAATCCCTTCCCCTTCTCCCTCATCCCCACCCCTCTCCCAACTAGCAACCATCAGTTTTTCCTCTGTGTCTCTGAGACTATTTCTGTTTACATTTCTCATTTATTCAGTTCTTTAGATTCCACATACAAGTGAGATCATAGGGTATTTGTCTTTCTCCAACTGACTTATTTCACTTAACATAATAGTCTCTAGGTCCATCCATATCGTCCTAAATGGTACAATTTCATTCTTCTTTATAGCAGAGTAATACTCCATTGTATAAATGTAAATATTTTGTAGGGTGTCAGATGGTCACATGTCTTGTTAGGAGACCACTTCATGGATTCATGGATGGGGTAGAGTCTTGGTCACTACACTGTACACCTGAAGCTGATGTTGTATAATATTGTATGTCAACTATAATTGAATATATATATATATATATATATATATATATATATATATATATATAGTCACGGGACATGGAGTATAATGTGGGAGTGGAGTCAATGGAATTGCAATACATATGCATGATATGCGGGGGGAGTGGGGCAGCAGATTGGGGGAGGGGGGTTGTCACTTTGAGGTGTAAAAAGTATAACTATTGCATTGTGTTGTACACCTGAAACTAATTACAATAATAATAATAAAATAAATAAATAAATAAAAATTGCTTATGAGACCATAATCATTTACTATTTTAATAAGATTTCTAAAGTGATTAGTAAATCTGCTAAATTTGTAGATATCACTAAATTTTTGGAGAATGAAATACACATGAGTAGTAAAATTTTTAAAAAGATCAGGAGAAATTATATAAATGGATTAAGAAGAAGTCTATGAACTTTATAGTATTAGTATATAGATGCCTATATTAGATAATAAAAATTCCTTCATTGTTAATTTGATTCTCTAAAAATCAGTCATATTCCGGGATGAAATAATTACTGTGAGCTTTGCCTTGAAGATATGATCACAATATGCTGGGATGTTGAGAAATTTTGATAAGGAGTGTTGAATGCAAAACAGAAAATATTATTGTATACTTCTATAAAATAATGATACATCCAGACCTGAAATACGACATGCACTTCTGGAAAATGCACTTAAAGCAAGAAATTACCACACGGAGAAAAGTCCACACAATGTGATGAAATAATTAACGCCGTAATTCTCAACTGGTCAATGGATAATGCAACATGTGGCCATAAATCTTTGACCACAGGACCATAACTTCTAGACTGGAATTATGCTTCAAATACACCTGCGGCCCTTTTTAAACATTCAGATAATATTCCCCACTAGAAATTTCATGAATCAGAATATGTTGGGGTACGGTCTAGATGTCTGTATTTTGTAAAGTCATCCACAGAAGTTATATTTTAAGTATGAAACCCTTAAGTAGGATATCAATTACTCATCTATTGCTTACAAGTAGTTCTTGTCCAAGTTTTAAAAGACAGAAAACTTGGGAATTGTCATTAGCACCTATTCCTGTATGGTGGCTTCCAAAATCTCAATTTTCTTACTAGTGGGGCCAGAACATAACATCTTTATCGTCCTCCCCGCATCTTCAAATGGGCATGAAAATTACTAGGCCAACAAAAAGCATGGCCAGCCAGTTTGTGTGTATGTTTTCAACTTCTCTAAATGGTCAGCATTACCACAGACTAGTTTTCAACATATACTTCTTAAATGAATGAACAAATTTGCTAGTGACGTCTATGAGCTAAGTAACTATATATTAGGCTCTTGCATAGGTTACAGACTTTATTTATTATAACAATCCTAAAAGATTTGTGATATAATACCAAAATTAGCATAAGGACAAAGAAGACCCAAATTTAAGTTGTCTAAAGTCACACCACGAGTTTATTCTTTGGCAGCAAGAATAAAAAGCAGCCTATCTCCTCATCACAAAAGCTTGAAGTGTCATGAATTATGGAGCCAAAGATGCTAGTATATAAGTATACATTTTTAAAAGAAATAGAATTATTCAGCCTGGAGAAATAAAAGTCGAGAGGGGAATGTTACAAAATCCATAAATTCAAAAATATTATGAGAGGATGGAAATGAAAGTGTTTCGCAATCTGAAAACATTTGAAGAGGCTGTCTCCAGAAACTCACAAAAGACACTTTTTAGAACTAATAAAATCCACTTTCATTTTACAGAGTTAGTTGTAAAACTATGGAACTTAAAATCATGGAAATGCTCCATTCTGAAGATATAAATAAGGCTGGAGAAGGTAGAGAAGATCCCATAGGTGGCAAATTCATAACAAATTGAAGTAAAACTAGAACTTTAAGGCCGATATGCTCCAACTATCGCTTTCACTAATGAGTTATCTCAATATTTTAAGTAGAGTCAAATTTCTTTGAGGGTTCCCACTAATCCGTCTCCTATCTGCCTGTATTTTCAAAACTGGGGTTTAACCTCGTTTCCATTCAGCTGGCAAAGCTCAACCAATGCTGTGGTTCCATATGAGTAAAATGCTGATTTTACTTACGCTGGCTAAGAAATATACTTAATAATCATCACCAAATTATTAATACAATTGTATTAATAAATGAACAAAATCCATATGTTACTGAACTTAAAAAACAGGGCTATGCATGTTTTTATTTCCCACAGAGTTTCATAATAGGATAGGTTTTAATCAGTGGTTCTTAATCAGGGGGCATTTCCCCCTCCCTCCAGGAAATATTTGGTAAGATCTGGAGACATTTTTGATTCTGACAACTGGGGTAGAGGGTGTCATTGTCATTTAGTGGGTCCTGGCCAGGGATACTACTAACTATCCCACAATGCATAAAACTGTACCTATCATCACAGAGAATTTTTCTGCCCTGTGGGAGACAGGATTCTATGGTGTCTTTGAAGATTTATCCCCGCCATCCCAGTGTACACACCCTGTATAATCCCCGAACTATGAATATGATGATTATGTCCTATGGCACAACTGACTTTCAGATTGGGAGATAACCAAGTCGGCTCATCCTACAAGTTTCCTTAAGAGCATAGAGTTCTCCTGATGGTTACAGAAGAGGAACTCAAAGAGATTCAGAGTGTGAGAGGGATTAGACAGATGTGAGGGAGAATCTCGTTTGCCAAGATTTCTTAGGTGCCTATGGGCAAGAGTTTGCCAGCAGCCTCTAGGAGCCAAGAGCAGTTCCTGGCTGACATTTAGCAAGAAAACAGGAAGTCAAACTCACGACAACAAGGAACTAAATTCTTCCCATTCCAGGAATGAGCTTGGAAGAGGACCTGAGGCTCCAGATGAGAACTCAGCCCAAGCCAGAGTACAGAACTCATCCACACTGTACTGGGCATCTGACCCTCAGACCTGCAGTGTTGTTCTAAGTCACCAGATTGGTTATTTGTGATGTAGCAACAGGAAACAAATACTGGCCCCTTACGTCAATAGAACCAAGGCTGAGAAACCACAGTTCTAGCACTAAAGGGGTGTTGCTAGGCTTGTTTTCAAAAAAACAGTGAACAAAAATCTCTGAGGAAATAAGTTTATTTAAGTTGAATCAAGTTAAAGATGTTACTTTACTGTGGGACATCTTGGGAACTTTAACATCTTAATTACAGTGCTTGAGTTACAGGAGAGGAGTTAATTCTGCAGTGATTAAAAGGAGCATCTGAACAAAGATCTACTGTTCTTGGAAAATGGATGAATATCTTTTGTTCCTTAGGATTCTTAGGATTTCTTAGGATTGAGTTTAGCGAAATGTACACTTCACAAACTTTAAAAAAATCAATTTCATTGTCCATCTGCCTAAATTCAAACAAAATCAAATGTACTAAAAAATATGTATTATCCTATGCAATTTACACTATTTCAACAATGATTCTTCTGGATTATTTATAATTATAGCGGTCTTGTCAAAATATAGAGGGTAACAGGAATTTTAAATTGCATAGAGACTGTGTATATCTCAATTTTCTGTGAGGGGAGGAGCTAGTGTTAAGGGAGGTGCATGCTAGATACTGCATCAGGTTCTACTTCTACTAGTTATCTTTTTTCCAAGGTCCTCTTGTCAGTTGTACAGGATTTTTGCAGTCCTGGTTGATACTTTACTTTCTATTTTTTAGTGACTCTCACAGCTTACAATTTTACCTGTAATCCCAGAAAATGGAGCCTTGGGGGCAGTGATGGGTGTCACAGGCATCTGTTAACTTTCTTCCACCTTCTGGGGTGTGATCTGTCGTTCGACATGAGTTTCATCCCTATCTCCTCCGGTTGTGTGTACATTTGCTTGTCTGCCCTGATCTTTGCAATTGTTATAGCCCAGTGGGTACCGTCTCTTTGTTTTCACTCCCAGGCCCCACATCTTCAGTTTTTATTTACAGTAATGTCAGTTTCTCCCAGCCCAGTAACAACAGCTGTGTGTGTCTTCAATGAGAAATGACCAATATTTAATATATAGACTACAATGCAGATGATAGCCAGTCACTGCTGATTGCAGCCAAGCTATGGGAAGGCATTTTTTTGTAGTATATTAATAACTCTAGCAATGATTTAAGGAGAAACAACCATGTCTTTGCCAAAACAGCTTTTGGTATTTCTTCAAGTAATCTATTAGTTAAATACATACTATGTCTGACTTAGTATAAGATTTATATCCCTACAGATATTTATCACCATCATCTATTAGCTGTCTAATAAATATAGCTTACCAGTTTGTTTCAAATATGATTCTAAAAATGACTACTTTCACTTATCTCATTGCATTCTTTATAAAAAAACATTTTAAAGTAGGACTGTTTATATCCACTTAAGAATACAGGGAATGGCTTCAAAATATAGGATAATAGATCCATTAGTTTAAAAAGCACTTTTACTCTATGCATTGCTGGCTGATGATTAGCTCTCCTACGATGTGTTGAGCCTGCTGCTTAAGTACTGAATTGTACCTACCGAATTGCAGATAGTTAACTTTCCATCTTTCACTGAAGGGCTTCCATAACATAAATCCAACTGGTCTTTACAGTTTCATCACACAGTACCAACCTACACAGGTGGAATACTCTAGCCAAACTAAATTTCTCCCATTTTACTCTTGATGTAATCATTTAAACATTTATATTTACCGCTTCCTCTATCCAGAGTACCTTTTATTGAGATTGTGTTATAGTTACATTGTGGTAATAAACAGCCCCAAATCTAAGCGTCATAACCCAACAAAAGTTTATTTCTTGCGAACTCTTTACGGAAGCATTTGTGTAGAGGATGTCTCAGAGGTGAAGGGAAGGAGGCAGGGGGAATACTTTGCTTCTCGTACTTTGCTTCTCAAAGTCCCTCAGAGTCACCTACTGATGCAGAACCTACACGCTATTTCATCTCTTTACATTTTATCATCAATAAAATGGGAATTAGAATGGCTACGTTCGCAAGTCTGCCATGAGGATTAACTAGACAAAAGCACATTTCCTATGTCCCCCCAAAAAATGTTCATTCTCCCTCTTCCTTTCTCCCTTTTAAACCATGAACACTTTTGTAACAAACATATTCCACCTTTCATTTCCGCCTTGTACTATAATTACTTTTCTGCCTGCTAGGTTTTAAGTGTTAGTGGTTACAGCGTGTCTTTTTCATTCTAGTGTAAGCACCTAGCATAGTTTCCAGTGGATATTTAAAAATACTTGTTGAAGAGAACTCATGATTCTCCAATACAGGAATGGCTTTCTAAGAGTTCTCTGCAGCCCTAGCTCTGCATTTAATCTGAAATTGAAATAGAAACCAAACATTAAGCATTTTTTTAAAGTTTTTAAAAGTTGTATGAAGTAAAAATGCATAACTAATTTTAGCTTTAACTCCCCCCCCTTGCAAACCTGTATTTTTTTTTAACTGAAGTTTATGGATTAACAAACTTTTTTTCAATAAGCAAAGGACCTGGTATACAGTAGTTGCTTAATACTTAAGTATGAATAAAGTCTTATCCATTTGCAGAGAAACTATACAGGTTCAAAGATATTAATTATACTTCTGTAAAAACAAATTAGTATTGGCTTTTGTGATGTCTTAAGAATATCAGAATAGAAATATTTCAGAAGCTTGAAGCTGAAGTTCTTGAGCAATACACATTTTGAAGAAATTTAGTAACTTTTGAATTTTTATACTTTCTTCTTGAAAACTAATAGGCACTTACATACAGGTGAGAGAGGGGAAGTAAAGCTAGAAGGTCATACTTCTACAAATGTTATTTTCAGTATGTGCATGGCTTATTGAAGTGTCTGGTTGTATAAAGCACTTAGGATCCATTTTTATTCTATCAATATCCACATAATTCAAATGCAAAAATATGAGAAGTGTTCACTCATTTTGATATAGTTGCCTCACTTGTAACGTGAGGAAAAAAAAACAGATGCAGTAAATTAATTGAAATGCAAAGTGTAAGTTGTTGCTATACATTTTTTTCTACAGATTGGCTTCCTTTAGCAATTGTTGCATATAGATTAGCATTAATATTAGTATTTTTTCTTTTAAAGAAAAAAGAATACGTCAATGAAATTATTTTGTCTAGGAATAACAATTAAAAATTCTCAACTGCATGGGTAACTATATGTGTATTTATACATACGTTCACACACAAACCTTATACCTTTGAAAGTGTGTTGGAAGAAAAATCTTACTAAATACACTCAGGAACATTTTGGGATAAAATATGTGTTTTTAGAAAACATTTATATGTGAAATATTTATTTTACTTATAAATCCCTTGCTTCTTTATATTCTAGGTGTCGACCAATTTTTCACCAGATTTTCAACCCATAAAAATGAGTTGTAAATTTAGGAACAAATGAAGATGTGATTTTAAGACAAAAACATTACAAAAGTGTGACTAAGAAAGAAATGCGTTGTGTCAGCAAAGGCAGGTATTCCTCTTAATTTATGGAGCTGTTTGCCCTGCTTGTAAAATTCCATTTTTTTATGGAATAGAGAATTATCGCTGCTGTAAGATGTAACAAAATGGCTAAATGCCTGAGGAAAATATATAATAAGGACATTTGGGTTAAAATTATAATAGTCAAAAGCTTTCATCGGGAAGTTAGACAATTATCTTAGTTTTCTTTCCAACAGAATGCCTACTTAATATTAAGTAAATATAATAATCTGAATGCTACCACATATGCTAATGTAATCTCTTTAAAAGACTGAACACATGGTCTATATATATTAATAGTGAAAGTCATTACTGAAATTCTGTGACTCTTCATTCCCCTTCCTGCTTCTTTTTTACTGCTAGAAACCCAGTTCTGCTTGGTTTAATAATGTGCCCAGCCGAAGTCTTGATTTTCCAGGCTGTTGGCAATTGGTGTGCCCTAAAGTATACATCTCTTGCCAATAAAATGGAATTGGAAAGTTACTGGACAGCACTCCCAAGAGAGCTGTTTGTTCATGGATTAACCAAGACAGATTTAGCTGTCAATCCCCTTTACTCCTAGTTTCCCCCTCCCCATTTCACCTTCTAGAATATCTCTGTGATGCACTGAACAAAGGTAAAGAGATCTATTCTTCTTGCTCCCCTCAGAGACGAGGGGATCTATCTCTTTCTCTTAGTACAACTCTACTCAAACCACTTTGGCTTTCTGTTAGTAAGTAGAAAGGGGGAAAGAATATTTAATAGAAAGCTGCCACTTTCTCATTGTAATGTTAATCTCACAAAACAAGGTGGGTATTTTCTTTTTCTACTAGTCTCTTCAAAACTGGGGGCAGGGGCAGCTTCTGACTTTCATGCAGGTAGATATTTTTCAACATATGCTGGCAATGTTACGTTGTGATCTGAGGTTCACCAAGAAGGGTATGCGAGCCTCAGGAATTGAAGCACTGAGAGGTGATGGATGGGATCTGCCCATGAATACGGGTTAAGCAGTAGAATGTCAGCGCCTGTGACAGAGGGGGCGCTGCGGAGCTGATCTGAGGAAGCTTGGATTGGCATGAGGCACAGTCGCAACAGGGGCTGCGTAAACTGAGTCTGTGGAAAAGAGTGCCTCGTCCTGCTCCCTGTCCCAGGGCTGGTCAGGGTGTTGCTTCCATCACTCAGCCTAGTCTTGCTGAGGCCCATCTGCTGTTCAGGTGAGGTCTCGCTGGTGCTGCAAGATGACAGCACTTTTCAGTGCTCTGTTTTCACCGAAGAGTAAAGATAGCCTCTGGCAAATGGGGCTTTGTGATTATGAATGGTTGGTCCAGACACAGAGTAAAAGATATACTGAATTATCAGATTAAAATATGAAGAATTCAAGCATGAACTAGGGTTTTAGTCATTCATTCTTTGTCCGGCCATTCCAGAATGTTGGTATTTCAAGTCACTGGGAGCTAAGAGCCCCCTTTGCTGTTGGGTTGTATTGCCTGGCATTTCTTGTCTTCGCTTTAAAGGGCAGGGGTCTTTTTTTTTTCTTTTTTCTGGTAATGGGCATGGAATAGTAGAGATAAGGACACTTCTTTCCCAGTGATCCTTGTAACTTGATATTCTCTTCAACGTGCTTTTTGGCTATTACGTTGTACTTTTTCAACATTAATATTCCCATTTTCTCCCTTAAATTACCCAATAAGAATGATATAAAAGTTATTTCCAGTACATTTTCATTTAAGGATAATGATCACTAATGACTACTAAGCTGAGATTTCCTCAGCTCAGAAAGTCTGAATATAGCTAAAGAAGATGAGCAAGGCTGGATATTAATGATAAATATTGAAGATTAGCCTTTTTACTGGTGTAGCAAGAGGTATTTAGATGGCTAAATGTAATGAAAATTTTAAAAAGACCTATAGTTGCTAAATAGTTCTGGGCCAGCTAATGCTTATAAAAAAGCTATTCTTGTATCTTTTTATACTAAATCTTTATCAGACTTGTTTCTAAATGCAACTTATATAGTGGAGTCAGCCCTCTACCTGCCCATATTGTCACACCATAGTATCCTTTTGCACATCATGTGCTCTGCCTCTAAATCACAATTAGCATATTCCTTCCTAGTCTGTAATGCCTACAAAATACATAATAATTTCATTTTCTGGCTATTTCATTTTAAACTTATTCTTGGTTTAAATTTGTCAAATTTCATATACAGTGATTGATTTTAAAGTTATTTAATATAGTTGTTCTGTATAATATTTCCCCTTAATATTTTTATTAAATCTGGAAATTTCCTGCATTTCTCTTGTTTTCAGCTCTTTATCTTTATGTTGGCCATCTTCTTCTATGCAAAAGCAAATGAGGAATATTCCTCACCTTCTCCCACATTTCAGTCTTTCACCTCACATTGTCTGGCCATGTCTTCCTCATACTCCCCCTTCTGGGACTATTGAGGCTCTGGCACTGCAGCCTTGTCTGGCAGCCTCACCGATTCTTTAGTCTTCTTGGCTCTTATTTAGACCTCGATTAGAACCCCGCAGATGAACATGTAGGAATACATTAGCTCCCAAGTCACAGTTTTCTACTTCCTTTATGGAGTTCACTTTGTAAAGGGACTGGATAGGGTCACAGAATTCTAGTTTCGCTCTAAGACAGGCGACCCATCCTGACATTGGTTGCCTGGTTCAAGCTTTTCTCTACCCGTCAATCCTATAGCATGGGGGTTCAACCTTCAATGGTTATCTGTACCCTAGCTATTGAATGTGCCTTCCTGTTATAGAAAACCAGTGGCTCACCATTGTCTGAGATGGTGTGGATCTTTCCAAGTTATTTGGCCCATTTCCAGTCTGTCTTGATACGCATCTGGAACCAGTCTTAACAGATATCTGTTTTCTCAGTGCATTTCACAACCAAATACATACACTGTATACAAATCTTGACTCTAAGTGGGCAATTGCAATATGAGCTTGAACTTTCAATAAGAAACCAATGACTATACCATGTATCTTTTATTACCCTGACAATCACCCTGCTTGCATCTTCCTTTGCACTCTGGTTCATAAAAACTCACCCTATCTTGGGCACAAAGATGCCTAAATAGACTTAAAAATGTACCCAGATACTCTAACCCACTTCACGGACTCTGGAAAATCCTATGTAGCTATGGTATGGGGTACTGAAAACAAATGTGAAAGTACAACACCATATAGCCTGCTTTTATATATATATATATATATATATATATATATATATATACATATATATATATATATGTATGTGTATATATATATATATATATATTTGTGTGTGTGTGTGTGGTGTGTGTATGAATACACACACATATGTATGCATACTAACTTTGTATAGTTTAATAGTGATAGTTTTTCCTACTGTTCCTGTACAGGCTGTATTATTCCTCTCTAGGAGCAAAGATCATAGAGACCAAGGATGGCATCTAAGCTACCCTTCGTCAAGTAGTACTCAAATATGATACGATGATAGTGATAATTGATACCATACGTACCTAGCACATACAATGGGGAATTTCATTCATGCGAAGAGACTATGGAAATTCATTAAGCTTAGAAGAAGATGGAGAAAGTAGTTTGAGTAAAACTCATCTGTGTGATGTCACTTTCCAATAGAATTATTATTTAATATTCTTTATGTTATCTCATAAACTAGCTATAACCCTACTGAAAAACTCAGTTAGGTACAAGGACAAGTCTTTGAACTTCCTGAAACCTTTCCTGGCTTATACACCATAAAAGGACAAGCACCCTTTTTTACATAGTATCTTTAGTTTTATGAAGAAAAAGCAGTCTCAAGGGAGTCATGACAGAGTTAATAAAAAGTTTGTTTTGAAAAATCTATGTTTGTTATTTGGAGCATGTTTAGTTTAGTGAAATAGACAATATAACTTTGATCATTGGGCCTTAGAGTTAATTAAACTACATCTATTATCATAAATAATGTGTGCCTGCTACTAATATTGGCCAGAGGTTAGCTTTTTGGTATTAAGGTATAAGATTCTTTTCAGTAGCATTTGGTTTGATCTTCTCAGGAGAGTCAGATTTATTTACATTAGTGAAAGGAAAAAAAAAGTTGACCTACAAGGGCAATTACTACATGATTTTATATATCAACTGATTGCAGGTATGAAGAAAAATGTATTGTTATTATTGTTCACTTGTCTATTTTGACTGCAATTTACAAGTTTAATAATATATTTACTGATACATTTTGAATACAGTTGAATTGATATGTAATGTAGATAGATACTTTAAATTGTTATTTTTTCTCCTCAACTGATTCTCATGGTGGTCTAGCCTATTTTTACTTACACACCAAACATTTCTATTTCATGAAATTTGGCATACATTTTTCACCCATGTTTCCTTCTCCTTCCTTTTCTCCTGAACCCACTTTCCCACCTCTTTTGTTATTACATACTTTTCTTTATTTCTACTAATATTTGTTGTATGCCTGTATTTATATAGCTGTGTATATTTGGGGTTGAAGAAAGATACATGATCTCAAACCACATGAAATTTTTAATCCAGTAACAGAAAAGGAGATGCATACATTTTAGAAGTTCATTGACAACCAATTGACAAATTAATAATCTGGAAATAATATGTTTTCTTTTTATAACTGCCACCACAGCTAAAAAGATAATATGAGGGAGTACAAGAGCCTATTACATGTATACTTCCTTCATTAAAATTATAGGGTGAGAGAATGCACATGCTTGAAAGACTAGAAAGTATCCTGAGTGAGCACAATAGCATAAATCAAAGAAAGCTGACAAAGATGGCAGTCATAACATTCCTATTTTTCCCACCTAATGAAGCAAACAAAGAAACAAAAAGTAAAAGCAGCAAAAAAACTACACTAGTGTTAATCAAACTAAGCATGGGTTAAAACTCATTTCAGAGAGTTCAAATATTACAAGCCAGAGAAAGGAAAGACCATAAATAAATTTATGAATGTTACTCTACTCCTCCAGTAGCATTTTGGTAAGAAGTTGATGGTTGAGGGTAGTAGAAATTGCTGGTTGTTCCCACCTGTTTCCCTTTCTTTCTTTTTTTTTTTTTAATTTTTGTACTGTTCAAGGTGTTTATATTATACCAAAAACCATGCATGAATAATTTAAATGTCACTAATAAGTTATTTTTGATAAATATAATTATTCCAATTAAACAGGTTTGTATTTTAGTCTTTTTTTTTAATGAGTATGTTATGGTTAATTTATTGGGATTTATTCCATTCTATTAGGTATCAATAGCTGCATGACAAACTACCCCCAAATTTAGCAGCTTAAAACAACCAAAATTATTCTATCATAGTTCCTGTGGCTCAGAAATCTTGGTGCAGCTTAGCTGAGTCTCTGGGTCTTTCAATTCTGAGATCCAGGTATAGGCTGTGGCTATAGTTATCTCAAGGGTGGACAGGGAAAAGAGCGCCGACTAAGCTCATTCTTGTACCTCTAGGTCCTTCTTAGCTATCAGTTGGACACATCAGTTTTCCCACTTGGGACTCTCCATTGGGCAGTTCAAACATGGCAGCTGGTTTCTCTCAGAGCGAGCAAGCCAAGAAAGTTTGAAAAAGCATGCAAGACAAAAGCCATGACTCTTCAAAAATTAATCTTGGAAGAAACAACCCATCACTTTCACCTTCTATTCACAGGAAGAGTGTCACTGGGTCAGCTCTTGTTGGTATTAAATGCTATTATTCAATTACAGTAAATTAAAAAAATAAGATTCTAACAATCTGACTTCCATCTTGTCCAAGCTTTTCAAGGAAAAAGCTACAAAAACCTAATTCAAACTGGCTTAAACTTGGCAAAAAATCAAACAAGCAAATAAAATCAAAACTTCAACCTTAGCCAAAAAATGTAATTGGTTTATTTAAAAAAAAGTCTCAAAGTCTCAGAATTGTCCTGACTGTAGGTAGATCCATCAGGATTCTGTTCTTAGCCCAACATAAAACTCTGTTTTCTAAAAATGTTGAATGGATTCTATTGATTTGTCTTGTGCTTCATGCCCATCCCTATGGCCAGGGGGAATGGAATTCCCCAGTAGATTAGTCATGGGTCACCTACCCTTTCCTGGAATTTGGGCAAAAGTGACAGGAGCAGAAATCTAAATCATAAGAACTGAGAGCGAGGCAATGAAATATTGAGGCACTCTTACCACAATAAATGCTATTGGCTAATGGGCAGGCAAATCATTATTGCCCAATATACCTGTCTGTCCCCTTTATGGCCCTGCCTGTTCTAATTCATGAAGTTTACTATGTCTATGGTATACCCAAAGATGCACATGATGATATATTGTGTGTTGCTGGCAAGAATAAGAAGGGAACTATCCTCCTGAACAAAAGAGCTCATGCTAAATAATTGTTTAAAATCAACAACAAATGGAAATTCAGTTTTGCAAGGCAAGTGTGTGCTATAAAAGCACAATGTCTACTAAGCCTTTTTACGCCAGCTTTATTGAGATGTAATTGATATAGCATTGTGTAAGTTTAAGGTGTACAAAACGTTACTTTGACACACTTATATATTGCAAAATTATTATTACCACCCTCACATTTGCTAACACCTGCACATGTCACATAATTGCCATTTTTTTTTTTTTGGTAAGAACATTTAAGATTTACTCTTTTAGCATCTTTCAAGTACATATAATACAATATTATTAACTATAATCACCATGGTATACATTAAATTTCCAGAACTTATTCACCTTCTAGCTATAAATGTGTACCCTTTGACCAATGCCTCCGGTTTCCTCATCTTCACCCATTGATAACCAGCATCCTAGTCTGTTTCTATGAGTTTGGCTTTCTATGAGTTCTCCCTGTCTTTCTTAGTAATAAAACCCTAAATTTTAGTTTGGAGCATGAACACACAGGATAGACTACTTGTTCTTATCTTCTTACAAATAAGGATTGAAAGTGACTTAGTTTTGACCAACAT
This sequence comes from Hipposideros larvatus, assembly GCA_031876335.1. Classification (NCBI taxonomy): domain Eukaryota; kingdom Metazoa; phylum Chordata; class Mammalia; order Chiroptera; family Hipposideridae; genus Hipposideros; species Hipposideros larvatus. The sequence continues at coordinate 210,742,718 of CM063089.1, read as the reverse complement.
GCTATGGAAGAATAATGTGATATGTGAACTTGTAGGTGAGTTCCCTTGGAGGGAGGGTCACACCTTTCCCTCCTCTCTCCTATTTCTGTTGACTGGTGGATGTAGTGGATCGAGAAGGAGTTTTCTTCAAATCACAAAGTGAAATTTGGGTACAATAAATAAAAGAGATTCAAGTTAAAAAAGACTGGATCCCTCAGCATCTCAAAGCTGTCCCAACAACCTTGCACTACCAACAGGATTTAGTGATAAAGAATTGAAAATGCTATTGAGTTTTAGTCACTTGTTGGGGTTCGTTCACAGCTGAAAATAATCTCATTCTTGATGTGGAAGGGCTTCATTTTAGAGAAACACTGCTATCTTCTATTTTACTGCTCACTCTTGCCTTTCACTCAATTGAACGAACCAGCCGAAGTTCTTAAGTGGAAGGCTCTGTTTTCCTTGCTTCTCTCTCAAGGGCCAGAGAAAAACAGTGCTTTGTGTAGATATTTCTGTCTATAGACTCAAATTTATCATCCAGTGGGCTATGTGAAGATGGTGAGTAATGTAAATTTAGGCTCACTCTGGATGGATATCCCCAGCACATTTTCTGTGACGTATTCCCTGTGAACACTATCATTTCATCTCTCTATTAGATGAGAAGGTAGGGAGAGAGAGAGAGAGAGAGATTTATTAGCAGTCTCAACCCCCAACAGATGTTCAAATGGAAAAAAAAATCTTCACCTCAAAATTTAGAGATAAGGGAGGTTGGAGTACAAAGAGAAAGCAACTGAGAGACAAGAACATGGCATATGACTGGGTTAGAAGCCCCTCTGTAAGGTGTGTCAGTAGAAAACATTAACACCTGCTATAACCATTCAGTTTTCCTTTGCTGGATGGAAGGCGTAAGAGATCCAGGAAGAGAATATCATCATATTGTTATGCTACTTACTGTTTTCTAGAAGAAAAAAAAGGCATAGTAGAAGGAAAAGGAAAGGAACAAACAAAACAAGAGATGCTGGAAGTTATAGGTATATCACAGAAAGAAAAAAAAGAGAGTGGAAAATTTAGCCTCTGTGAGTGTAAGCTGTTTCTTCTGTTGAAGGGATTTTTGTTTTCCTCATTTCTCCTACTAGCTAGATGTGGAGTTCAAATGAAAGAGATTGAATAATGTACAGCTCTGTAAACTGCTATAACTATTACAGTATTTTCATTATGCCCCTCCATCATTTATTCTCTTGGTTTGGAGAATTTCTCTTTTTGGAGCTGTTCTTACCCATTTCAATATCTGTAAATTTTTGCAGTCTAAATATTGATTCTTTCCATGAATCCTTTCACATTTTTAATCCTAGACTCACAAAAATTGGGCAAATTAGACTAGTCTATAATCAAGAAGGTGATTTTTGGGGCCACAGTATTTCTTCTGCAAGTGAGTTATAACCTTCAAACCACCATCATTTCCTTGCTTATGTTTGATTGTGTTTTCCAGTATCAAAATTTCTAATTACTAGAATCAACTTGCCATCAAAATGACTTTCTGTCTGGAAAGCCTTAGTCACTGTATTTCCCATTATCTATCTTAGATCTTCTTTGAACTTATTTATTTTTTCATTAACAGATTACTATCTATATATCTAATCAGTTTTATTTCCTTCCACCAGTTTTATTACTTGTACCTCCCTGCATTCTCACAGGCATTGTAATCTTTTCAGGTCATTTCAAAGTTTCCTTTCTGTTTTCCTAAGATGATATAGTTCTCGTAATGTTGATATCCTTGAAAAAATGTCAAGCTGAGTTGGATTTGCAAAAAAAAAAAAAAAAAAAAAATCGAGACAAGAATAGTCTTGACATATAAGGTGTGTTACAGACCCATAACAAGTAATTTAAATCAAAATGATGTAAATCAAATCTGATTTTCCTATAGAAAGTATGGTAAACTATTCCTGACAGAGAGGCATGACACAGTTTTTTAAAGAAAAGCCCATACATTTTATATTTAAACCAGTATGAATAATTTTTTAAAATCATAATAGGAAATCGTTTTCAAATGTTTTTGGGGAACAATCTTGCCAATCATATATAAGAGCACTTAATATGTCACTTAGTTTTGACTTACTTATCATATTCAGCCACAGTCAAATCTTATCTTAATTCCAGTCATATTTATTTTGGAAAAAAATAAAGGGGAAATAAATATTATACTAGGTCAAAAGCGTTCTGAAAGGCTTTTTTCTTTTGATAAGTAATACTAATGGACATGTTAGAGTAGCCTTGGAATTTTTTCTGGAGCCTTCTACAAATGACCTGTGGAGAACTAAAATATGGTGGAGGTTTTAAAATGAAATGGACCCTTCGGTAAATAAATCAAACTATAGATTAGAATGAAATCATATTTGTGGGTCTATATGCCAATGAATTGATAATATGAATGTAACTCATTGAGGTTCATAAATGCAAACTTCTAGAACCAGTCTAGTCAACCTGCTTCCCTGGGGTCAGACTTGCAAAGAGAATTTGAAACAGGTTTCAAATGGAAGTACTCACACTGAATTTTGCCTTCTAATAGCAGTGTTATTTTCTTAGGTCAAGACAGTATTGAACTTCGTAAATTTTCACTGAAAAGCCTCTGTGTAAGAATAAGATTAATCACTCTCATATATTCCTTGGCACATGGTAGATACTTAGTAGCTATTTATTGAATAAATAAATGAACTAATGATTTCTGGATAGCAAAACAGCTAATTGAAAGTTAAAGTAAATGACTTTGTTTTTATAGAACCCCAAACAAGAACCTGAAATGGTAGCTTGACTACATTCAACCCTTTTCCCACCACAATTTATTTCAGCCCATTTTTGTGCATTGAGCCATCACAGCCACAGCAGAAGCATGAAGCAAATACACCCAACTGCAGATTTACTCACACTTACTTACACCTGTGAAGTAGTACACACCATAAATATCCTGCTAACCTTTCTCCTAAATCTGCCTACAAGTACCTTACAGGATTATGGCAATATAAAGTTTTTCAACCTTCATCATATTTATAGTAATGAGTAGTTTAATCGACTTCTCTTCAGCAGCACTCTCTTTTGAATTAAAGTAAGAGTAAAGATGGGGATATTAAACTCTATTAATAGTTTAAGATGTAATAAATGGCTCAACCAGAAATAGCTGACTCAGAGACAGACAAAGATGTTTTAATTTCTCAACAATTCCTATGCAAGAAGTGATGTCCCCAAGTATAGAACCAGTAAATGTGGGTTCTGAACAAATTACTCCAAGGTCCAAAGCAGAAAAACAAGGAGAGGGACTGTGTTCTTTGATAAGTTTTCCTGGCGGTTTTTGTACATTCTAAATTTTGTCAACCAACCCATTCTTTTTACTTTCTCCGATTGATTAAAGATAACTTTTCTTAATCATGATTATACATCATCTTAACTTAAGCATATCATCCTATACAATTTGGCCACATTAACAACCTACTTACAAGTTCTAAGAGTAATAAGTGCACCCGCCGCAGTAGTTGTATTGACAATAACATTCTTAAATATTTTTAGGGAAATGGCAATGTGATAAATATATGTAGAAAAAAGTCATAAAATTCACTATAATATTTCTCAATCACAAAAACAACCTCACCAGTGTTAAAAACGCCCCTTCAGCGAGTTCCCAGTATGCAGGAGGCACCATGCCATTAATTTTTCATACTGCAATTTTACTAAATATTCACAGCAGCACTATGTGATAGGAATTAGTGTCTCCATTTCAAATCACACATTGAAGGTCTGTTTGCATTTCAAACTTAGAGAAACTAGTACCCTAACAGAGGGCCAAAGAAGTGAAGCACAAACAGAGGCACTTACCCGCCCCGAGGAAGCTCTGAGCCTTTGGGTCCCAGAGGTCTAGGAGACCCACGTGTTCCCAGAGCTGCTTCCCCCATTTAAAATCCAAGTACAGATTTTGAGTGTCTGCCAATCCACCCGTTTACTCCCCCTTCCTTCCGTTCCTTTCTTCCCTTCCTGATTGGACCCAGGATTTTACCCAGGGCCCTGTTCCCTGGAGGCTCTGATTCAGAACATCTGGAATGGAGGCCTGGATGAGGTATTTAGAAAACTACCCAGGTGAGGTGAAACTTATGGAGAAACTGCTCACTCACCAAGCTCACAGCTGGGCCAAAGGCAGCTTGACATAGACAAATGTCTTCAGGATCCAGAACCCTTCTTTATTTCATTTCTATCATTTGCCTCGGGATTTTGCCCTACTTCCTCTAGTGCACAGCTTCTGTCATCTAAAATTTTTAATTTTAAAAAATTATTTTTTAGTTTCAGATGTACAAAACAATGTAATAGGTAGACATTTACACTCCTTTACAAGGTGATGGCACCCCAAATCTACTACCCCTCTGACATGGAATATAGCTGTTATAATTCCATTGGCTATATTCCCTATGCTGCACTCGTCCACATCCCAGGATATATTGAAATATATCATGAAATATATATTATATATTTATATATTTATATTTATATTGGGTTGTTGGAAAAGTCATGATGCATTCTTGCAACAAAAAACATAGAAAAAATACGACATGACTTTTCCAACAACCCAATATATATACCGGGGGTGCCAAAAACGTATAAATGTATACAACTGGACACTTTGGTCAGCGTTACTCAAGCAGTAGTTCTCCATAATCAGAAGTGTCTGGATGCTGATGGTAACCACTTTGAGCAGAAGTCAAATGAGACTTGTATTCATCTTTTGTTATCGGTATATATTGAGTATTACAATTTTAATACAGTTTTCCTTTCTTAAAATGCGTATACCTTTTTTTGACACTCTCTGTTTTAGATAGATAGATAGATAGATAGATAGATAGATAGATAGATAGACAGATAGATAGACAGATAAATAGATGGCATTCAATATTATTCAACTTCAGCTTCAGGTGTATAGCACAATGGTCATGCATCTACACAGTCTATGAAGTGTTCTCCCTTATAAGCCCAGTGCCCATCTGGCCCTCTACATAATCTTTACAACATTACTGATTATATTCCCCAAACTGTATATCATATCCCCTTGGCTATATTGTGACTACAAATTTGTACTATCTAATCCCTTTACCTTTTCCCCCATCCTCCATCTCCCTCCCCCATTCCCTCCCATCCTTCCATCTAGCAAGCATCAGTTATTTTTTCCCTGTGTCTGAGTCTATTTCTGTTTTGTTCATTCATTTATTCTGTTTGTTAGATTCCACATATAAGTGAGATAAAATGCTATTTGACTTTCTCCATCTGACTTATTTCACTTAGCATAATATACTCTAGGTCCAGCCATGTTGTTGTAAATGGTAAGACTTCATTCTTCTTTATGGCCGAGTAATACTCCATTGTATAAATGTACCACTGTTTCTTTATCCAATTGTCTATCGAAGGGCATTTCAGTTGTTTCCATATCTTGGTTATTATGGATAGCGCTGCAATGAACATAGGGGTTTATATATTTCTTCGAATTAGTGTTTTGAATTTCTTTGGATAGATACCCAGGAGTGAAATTGCTGGATCATAAGGTAGTGTCATGTTCAATTTTTTTTATATAACTCCATACTGTTTTCCATAGTGGCTGCATCAATTTTCAATCCCACCAACAGAGGGTTCCCTTTTCTCCACATTCTTGCCAAGACTTGTTGTTTGTTGATTTATTGAAGATAGCCATTCTGACAGGGAAGAAATTGTATCTCATTGTGGTTTTTATTTGCATTTCTGTAATGATTAGTGATGTTGAACATTTTTTCATATGTCTGTTGGCCATCTGTATGTCCTCTTTAGAGAAATGTCTCTTTATAGCCTTTGCTCATTTTTTAATTGGGTTGCTTGTTTTTTTGGTGTTGAGTTATATGAGTTTTTTATAAATTTTGGATATTAACCCCTGATAAGATGTATCATTGGTAAATATCTTCCCCCATTCAGTAGGATGCCTTTTTGTTTTATTGATGGTTTCCTTTGCTGTGAAAAAAGCTTTTTAGTTTGATGTAGTCCCACATGTTGATTTTTTTTCTTTTGCTTCTCTTGCCTGAGGGAATATATCAGTAAAAATATTACTGAGGGTAACACCTGCAAATCTACTTACTATATTTTCTTCTCAGAGTTTTATGGCTTTGGGTCTGACATTTAAGTCTTTAATCCATTTTGAATTTATTCTTCTATATGACATAAGAAGATGGTCCAAGTTCATTTTTTTGTATGTGTCTGTCCAGTTTTCCCCACACCATTTATTAAATAGACTGTGTTTACCCCAATGTAAATTCTTGCTTCCCTTGCCATAGATTAAATGACCATTTAGGGATGGATGTATTTTTGGGTTCTCTATTCTGTTCCATTGATCTTTGTGTCTGTTTTTATGCCATTTCATGCTGTTTTGATTACTATAGACTTGTAGAATGATTTGATGTCAGGTAGTGTGATAATTCCCACTTTGTTCTTATTTCTCAAGATTGACGTGGCTATTTGGGGTCTTTTATGGTTCCATATAAATTTTAGGATTATATGCTCTAGTTCTGTGAAAAATGTCATTGGTAATTTGATAGGGATTGCACTGAATCTATATATTGCCTTAGGTAGAATGGACATTTTAACTAAAATAATTCATCACATCCACGAGCATTGTATATGTTTCCATTTATTTGTATCTTCTTAATTTCTCTCTTCAATGTCTTATTAATTTCTGAGTGCAGGTCTTTTACTTCCTTGGTTAAATTTATTCCTAAGCATTTTATTGTTTTTGAAGCAATTGTAAATGGGATTGCTTTCTTAATTTCCCCTTCTGAAAGCTTGTCATTGCTATATACAAATGCAACTGATTTCTGAATATTAATTTCTCCTGCTACTTTACTAAATTCATTTATCAGCTTTAGTAGTATTTTGGTGGAGTCTGGAATTTTCTAAGTATAGCATCATGTCATCTGTATATAATTATGATTTTACTTTCTCCTTTACAATTCGGATGCCTTTTATATCTTTCTCTTGTCTGATTGCTGCAGCTAGGATTTCCAGAATAATTTTAAATAAAAGTGTTGAAAGTGGGCAGTCTTGTAATGATCCTGATCTTAAGTGGAATGCTTTTAGTTTTTCCCCATTGAGTATGATGCTAGCTGTGGATTTATCATATATTACCTTTATTATATTGAGATATGATCCCTCTGTTCTCACTTTGCTCATAGTTTTTTATCATAAATGGATACTGGATTTTGTCAAATGCTTTTTCTACATCTATTGATATGACCATATGATTTTTTTTTATTTTGTTAATGTGGTTTATCACACTAATTGATTTGTGGATATTGAACCAACCTTGCATACCATGAAACAATCCCACTTGGAAGTGGTGTATGATCTTTTTAATGTATTACTGAATTCTGCTTGCTAATATATTTTTGAGGATTTTTGCATCTATGTTCATTAGGAATATCATCCTATAGTTTTCTTTTTTTGTAATGTCTTTGTCTGGTTTGGAGATCAGGGTGATAGTGGCCTCGTAAAATGAGCCTTTCCTTGGGAGTCTTTCCTCCTAGATTTTTTGGAATAGTTTGAGGAGAATATGTGATAATTCTTTTTCGAATGTTTGGTAAAATTCACCTGTGAAGCCATCTGGCACAGGGCTTTTTTTTTGTTGGGGTCTTGTTGATTACTGATTCAATTTTATGACTGTTCAAATTTCCTGTTTCTTCTTGATTCAGCCTTGGAAGATTGTATGCTTCTAGAAATGTATCCATTTCTTTAAGATCATCTAATTTGTTGGCATGTAGTTGCTCATAGTATTTTCTTAATTTTTTTTGTATTTCTGTGATGTCAGTTGTCACTTCCCCTCTTTCTTTTTTTCTTTTATTAATTTCGGTCCTCTCTCTTTTTCTTGAAGAGTCTGGCTAAAGGTTTGTCAATTTTGTTTATCTTTTCAAAAAACCAACTCTTGATTTCACTAATCTTTTGTATTTTGGGTTGGGGGGGGTGGGAGGACTCTATTTCATTTACTTCTGCTCTAATCTTTATTATTTCCTTCCTTGTACTCCCTTTGGGTTTATTTTGCTAGTCTTTTTCCAGTTCCCTTAGACATAAGGATAGATTGTTTATTTGAGATTTTCCTTGTTTCTTGAGGTAGTCCTGCTTTGCTATGAATTTCCCTCTTAGGACTGCTTTTACTGTATCCCATAGATTTGGGATCATTGTGTTTTCATTTTCATTTGTCTTGAGGTATCTTTTGATTTCCTCCTTGATCTCAGTTTTGACCCACTTGCCATTTAGTAGCATGTTATTCAGCCTCCATATATTTGTGTGTTTTCCAGTTTTCTTCTTATAATTGATTTCTAGTTTCATAACATTTTGGTCAGAGAAGACGCTTGATATGATTTCAGTCTTCTTAAGTTTATTGAGACATGTTTTGTGGCCTAGCATGTGGTCTGTCTTAGAAAGTGTTCTATATGCACTTGAGAAGAATGTATGTTCTGCTGCTTTAGAGTGAAATGCTATAAAAATATTGATTAAATCCAACCAACCTAATGTGTCAGTTAAAGCCACTGTTTCCATATTGATTTTTCTGTCTGGGATCTGTCCATTGGTGTCAGTGGGATGTTGAGGTCCCCTACTATGATAGTGTTACTGTTGATCTCTGTCTTTATGTCAGTCAATAGCTGCTTCACAGATTTAGGAGCTTTTATGTTGGGTGCATAGATGTTTACTAGGGTATGTCCTCTTTCTGGATCGATTTCTTTATTATTATGTGTTCCCCTTCTTTGCCTTTTATTATAGTCTTCATTTAAAGTCTATTTTGTCTGATATAAATATTGCTATCTCAGATTTTTTCTCATTTCCCTTTGAGTGAAATATCTTATTCCATCCATTTACTTTCAGTCAGTGTATCTCTTTAGATCTGAGGTGGGTCTCAGATAAAATTTTTGATTGTTATTCTGTGCACATTATTGGGCATTTAAAGAAATTTTATTTCATTTCTCAGTGATATTGGCATTTTAAGTATAAATTCTCAGCATGGTACTTCAGGTAAACAATTTTCAACTGTCAGCATGGGCAGAAGTTGCCTGACAGTCTGAAACACAGTAGATATTCCATAAGTAATTGATGAATGGGTAAAATTTTAAAATCTCTCATGTTTTCCACACAAACACATATGCTTTGTTTGTTCTGTGAACCTTTTTTCTCCCCTTGGCATCTATTTTTATGTTAACTATATAACTTTTTTCTTTAATCTCTCTGGATATACTAGATACTTTTAAATATCCTCTTTTCAATTACATATTTCTCTGGAATCAGCTTTTGTTATTTTTATCTTGATAGTTATCTTTAATGCTACAAGTGTTTTTTAATAAGTTTATCTGGTAATTTCTGGATGTCTATTTTTATTCAATAATTAGGTACTGGGAAGGTGGTGTATGTTTCTTTCTCTGTTTTATGTGCAGGGTGATTTCTCACCATCCCTAACAGGGAAATCTGCAGAGATCCTAACATATGGTGAAAAGTTGATGTTAACTAGCAGTCTTCAAACTAGTGTGTCCAGACAGGTAGCTGGCTGTCAAGCCAGAACTCTACGATCCCCAAAACTGAGAGAGCTTTTTCTCAAGCTCGAATAGTCCAATAAAAACCTTTGTTCTCATCTTATTAATATTTCAATACAATTATCACTTTAGAGAAGAACCAAAAGTTATCCTCTGTGTGTGTGTGTGTGTGTGTGTGTGTGTGTATGGGATCATGACAGACGTTTGGTATAATTACTCCTGTTTACAGACCTTCAATTAGACTTCTGGTTTTCAGCTCTCCTTCTTACTCTGGCCTTCCATGGTAGGTGCTGATTTTCATCTCATTGCCTCTCTGAAATTTTGAAGGGTGGATTAGTCCCCATTCTATGCAGTTCCCTTGTAGTGTAATTTTGTAGTTTAGTTTTGAAATATATTTTGATCCCAGATTTATTAAGAAGTGCTATTCACTTTCTGAGGGGTTAGTTGTTTGGTTTTGTTTGTTTTTTGTTGTTAAATTCTGATTTTATTATGATGGTTTGAGAGAATGTGACATTTATGAGTTTAGACTATAGTACCATATTAAGCCTTTAAAAAATTTATGTATTTATGTATGTCTGTTACTGAGGACACAAGCAACATAGTGACATTTTTAGCTACTTATCAGCTGAATTCTCTTCCTATGCATGGAGGATTCTCCTTCAAATAAGTCCTATGGTGGGTCCTTCTCTAACAATAGAAGCTGGTGGGCAAAGCTCACTTCTGCACTTCTCTGGGATGGATTGAGTATCTGGTTCGTCCAGGTAAAGGATTCTAATGGGGTTCCTTAAGTCTTCAATCTAATTTCTATCTACTGCTTAAATCTCTACACTCTTTCATTTTCTGCCTGTGGGCTATTGAGAATGCTTTTTAGTCTAAATACAGTTGAATAGAGCATAGAAAGAGAGGTAATGTGGGACTAGTCTGATTTGGAGATTGCACTACTTTACTCGAGGTTTTTCTTCTGGATTTATTGGGGTAGTCAGAATCCAATGCATAATTGGATACCTGTTTCCCTTCCTTTTTGTACTGGAGCCTCCATTTTGGACTGTCCACTTGACTCACCATGTGATCCTTAAGAATGTAAGTCACAGTAGGTTTTGGTCTTGGTGAAGTTTTCAGACTTCTTCAATCCCCACCACCCACAAAACACACACAGTGGCACACTCATAAAGATATGGGTACAGGCATAGGCTCACAGGTAACACCAATTCCTTCAAAGTTAAGACTGGGGATTTTTATGGAGGAGGAAATAATCCAACTTGTTTCCTTTGTCCCTCTTTTGATATGTTTAACCAACTTCTCTTTGAAATTAATTGGATTTTCCTTAATCTAATCTCATTTGATTCCTCCATTACAAAGAGTATCCAAGTTTTATTCAGTGATAATACTGTTTATTTTGTCCTAGCCTGCTATATAATTTACTTGATAATTTCTCTTACACCCAAAGGGAGGAAATGTAAATATGTGGGCTCAAATTGATATCTTGAAATCAATAGTTTAATGTGTTTGTATCCTTGTAATAAATAAAGCATCCATAATGCCTCCACTATTCTGAAGCTTTCTGGTTTTGTGTCTCAGATTTCCTTTATAATGTGGTCCACTTAAAGTAATTTACCTCAATGGACTACACAGTACATAGAATTTCTTATGAGCATGCTGTCACAAAATTATATTAGGAAATTGTGCTAAGCAAAAATACAATAAATATAACACAAACATCTGGCATTGAAGGATACATTTCTTGTGTGCATTTAGTCTCTTTGTAAACTCACCTGTTGGATATCAGTTTACATAACCCCAAACTACTGACACAAGTATTTGTTAATCAGGCTCACCAGGAAATTTTTAGATGATGTGCTGTATCTCCATTCAGACCTCTTAATGTTGTAGTTTTTCCTGACCTAAGTTTGGCCCACTCCATGATCTTCCTTGGAAACATTTTTATGGAGTGTGTTATTTTTTCTATTTCATGGTGAGTCCTTATACACAAATTCTACTTTACTCAATTATAAATCAAATAACAAGTCATTTAAACTTAAAATTAATCAAACTACCAATTTCTATTTCTACAGCTCTAATCCTATTCCTTTACTTGTTGCTCAGGAAGCATGCATTAGATAACAAAAGACTTTCAAGCTCTTGCAATTTTAATGAAAGTCCGAACTCCTTAACATAAACAGCTAACTAGCATTTACAAAAAAAGCATTTTACATCTTTATTACATTATATAAAATATAAGACATGAATAGCCAAAGTCAGGCAGAAAAAGAAGAAAGAAACAAAATATAGAGCACACTTTAATAGAGAGAGCAGGACTTCTTTCTAAATAGAAGAGTTAGCCAAGAGACAGAAGCCTTCTCTATTTAGCATTATGGATATCAGCCAGGCTTGCAATGAGATAGCCGGTAAGTATGTCACTATAATTTTGAACAGAGGCCAAAAGGATGAACCTGGGGCCAAACAGAAAATAATTCCTCAGTACCCTAGAGATCCAAAGGAAGACACAGACAATCACTTGAGCCAGAAGTTGGAAATAAGAAAGACTAACTAAACCAGCTACAACCTTTGGGGCTGAGAGGTCTACAGGCTAAAGGAGAATAATGACAGATGTGCTTTGAAAAGCTGGATTTTGAAAACTCCACTACTTAGAATTTTGAAGAAATATGCACCTAACATAAAACTACTTGTGATAAAGAAAAGGTTAGATAACAGTGCTTTTATTTTGTTTTATTTTATTTCACAGAGAAAGTTGAGGTGATTTGATATGAGATTTCTGCTTCACAATACAAATACAACACCTCACCCCCTGTCCTTTAGTTTCAGAGACGGAGGTACTCTTGTAGGATTCAAGGACAATATTTTCATTTGTTCTAAGTCTCATCTCCTACTTCTTCAGAGATCTTGTTTCATCACTTCTTACTAATTTCCTGCTAATTTTCAACCAATCTCTCCTGAGCATTTTTTTAACACTTAAACACGCTGAAGTAAATGCACACAGTTATCTTTAAAATAGTCCTCATTTCTATATTCTGTTTAATGCCATAAATCTCTTCCTCTCTTTATAGCAAAGCTTCATGAAAATTAATTTTTTGTTTTAAGCTCTTTGATTTGATTTAATCCAATTCACACTTGAGTCCATTGTAATCTGACCTAACTCATAATACTCTAAGAATATTTTCCTTTTAAAGGCCATTAAGGAGTTATTTCTGATTAAATCCAATGAGTGTCCCTAGTCTTAATTTTTTTTTTTCATTCACCAAGCATTTGTTTTCTCATTTACTTCTATCCATACATGTCACTGTCGGAAAGAACTTCACAAAGCATTCTGTCTTCTTTCAAAGGACTCTACTCAGTTTGTGCAAATTTTATCAAACGGAGAGGAGAAAAATGAAAAGCGATGTTTGAGAGAGTACAAGAAAAAACAGGATTTCAAGAATATGGCCTTGGATGGGGTATTTTCTTCCTTTTATTGTTGCCTTCAGACTGCAGATCAGAGACCAAAAATCACTCAATGAGTAAGATACTGGGATGTCTCATTTCAATTTAGAAAACACTTTGACAAATTCCAAAAAAAAACCCCACAAAAATACCCCAACACATGAGAGTTTTGTTTATTGCATTTATAGAAGATGATCTCATACTTGCAGAACAGGTTTTCCATTACCCGTTTTGTGAGTACAATGACAATTACTATTTGTTCTCCCAAAAATTACCATTGGCCAGGACTCTGTTAAATTCAGAATTTATAGTTTTAAGGATATATGAGGTCAGAAATTAATTTCATGAACTCATCCCTAGAAAAAGTGCTACATACTTGATTGCTGAATATCACTAGTCACCTTCGAAGTACTCCCCTTGGGAAGCTATGCACTGACGTCTGTGCCTACTCCACCCTTCAAAGCAATTTTGGAACTCTTCTTTCTGGAATGGCCATCAGAGCTGTCATCCTATTACCCTTGATGTCCTGAATGTCATCAAAATGTTTTCCTTTCAATATTTCCTTTATCTTCTGGTAAAGAAAGAATTCATTGGGGCCAGATCAGGTGAGTAGGGAGGGTGTTCCAATACAGTCATTTGTTTACTGACTAAAAATTCCCTCACAGACAGTGCTGCGTGAGCTGGTGCATTGTCGTGATGCAAGAGCCATGAATTGTTGGTGAAAAGTTCAGGTTGTCTAACTTTTTCATGCAGCCTTTTCAGCACTTGCAAATAGTCAACTTGGTTAACTGTCCACTTGGTATAAAGTCATAACAAATAATCCCTCTGATGTCAAAAAATGTTAGCAACATTGTTGCAACAAGTTTGTGAGCTTATTTGTTAGATCTCATAGATTTTAAAATTTCAAAGTGAGTTTTAAAAAGAGAAAAATATCAGATAATACTGGGGAAACTGGAAGTATTCATTATTTATTTAACAGTCTGGAAAGAGTTGAAAAATAAGTTATGGTTGGAGAATGTGGCCCATAGGAAGTGTTAAAATATTGAATATCACATTTTGAATGCTTTGTTTTCTTATTTTAGAATTTTTTGAAAATTCAAAAAATGAGTACATTTAAAAGGATAGTTTTAAAAATATTTTAAAATAGAGATAAAAAATTATCTCTAATTTTTATTACTTCTCCTTCCTTTTGAATATATATTAACATCCACAAGCATATAATACTCAGAAATAAGCATGGATAATTATACTGGTTTCACATATTTGGTAGAAAAGAGAGAAGAGGGGACTTCTCCCATATGAGATGCAAATCAGAAAATATATGCGATTTAATGGCAGATTAGCATCATTTATTTTTATATTCAATGCATTTTGTTATTTTTAATAGAATTCCATTTGCCAGGATTTGACTCCAAAATCTAAGTTATTTAACAGATATCATTAGGTTGCTAAGCATTAACACTTAATTATCATATTAATAAACAGTTATTACTCTCTTCTACACTGAGCCTTGCCTCAGCAGCATTAGTATGCATGCACTGTTCTTAGGAAACTTAATTGTCCTTAAAGAAAATCATTACAATTTAAATGAAATTGGGAGCCACTGGTTAGGGAAGGCTGTAGGGCATGCACAATACATACTAAACAAGGAACTGTAATTTCCCCAAATCACATTTTTTTCAGTAATTTCACATCACAGCACTATATCTATTTGGTTAAGGGGAAAACAGTTTATTTTTTGCCTTGCAATTTTATAAGGACACCATTTAACCAAGGACATGCAAGACCCTGGAATGGTAGCAAAAGAACTTGAGTAAATCAAATAATTTCTTTGCGTCTGGTAAACTGTTGTCAGCATTTGCAACACAGTCGATGAAGCAGTAAAGTATAGCATGGTGAGCAGCCATCAACCACCACGTCTGCCCTAGGATGGCAGGCAGCAGGAAGCCAAATACTTTATGAAGACAGCTGTTGCCTTTCCCCACATGTGATTTTGTTTGTGCACTTCACAGCAACACATTTCACATGCTGCCACAAAAATGGGGCATAGGGTCACTCTCCTATGTCATGTTGCTTCTTTCTCACAGGCAAGAGCTCATTTTTTACATCCTCTATCGTAAAATGACTTAGTTTAGTGATTTGAGTTAAATGTTGTCTGTTATTGAGATGCAAAGTGTTTAAATATCCCTGGACTCTTATTTCTGATAGATAATTAATCGATATTTTACCAAACCTTAAACAGCTCTTCATTTTTAGCAAGTGACTCATGATGAAAACAAGGATTTAATTCATGTGGGCATTTGGCATTTTTAGATTAATTAGTTAACAATTGGGAGTTAACCTTATCAGTGTCCAACTTTGTGGAACTATAAGAAGAATAACAGTAAAATGAATAAACACCTGCCTTTTTAAAAATACATAAACAATAAAATAGGAATTTAATATATTGAAATTAAACCACAGGTCTGGCAGGCATTGAGGAATCTGGAACTAGGCACCTACAAAGCCCACTGCAAATGTTATGTTTCACTAACACAAGTTGAACATTTCCATTTTACATGCCACTTAAAAAATCTCCACTTTGAGTATTAGGAGACTGAGATTGGAATGACTCATTAATTTCCAACGAGGTCTCATAGTTATTAACTGACTGTACAAGGTTTAGATTTCAGGTCTGTCTGCCTCTAGAGCACATATTCATATTTGAGCACCTCATTATAAACCCCATAATCACCTATACTATTACCACAGACCATCCTGTTACATCTAGAACTTTCTATTAATACAAGAGAAAACTAAGTTCATCATTACAAAAGAATTTACAGAGGCTTCCTCCTCTTAGGCAATGTGAATTACTGTGTGTATGTGTGTGTGTGTGTGTGTGTGTGTGTGTGTGTGTGTGTGTGTGTGTGTGTGTATGTTTTCCATCAGTAGGAAAGCTTTATAAGTAAAGCCTATATTATGGCAGTTCTCCATAGAATTTTGTCTTCCTTTCCTTGAAAAAACATAACCAAAAATTTTTGGTTATTTATTTGGCAGAAGTGAAGAATGAGCACTGGCAAATGTGATGCATAGTATAAAGTGGAGCCACATTTTTTAAATGTTTCTGTGTTCCTAGAGTCTTTGCGGTGGTATACTGAATTTTCAGATTGGTGATAGAAGTATGTGCTCCCCAGGAACGTGAACTTGGGTACAATGTTTAGCATCTCTGAGCTTCAGCTTTCTTACTTGTAAAATAAAAATAATAAATGTCATACTTATTCTACAAATTTTAAAGGAGACAAAATAGATATTCATAACTTGGCTTTGATACTACAAAACAATGTGCAAGTAATCATTTGTTTGTATTGAGTTGTCAGGGTGTAGGAGAAAAAACATGGGTTTTAAAATCTAGGTTAGAATCACAAAGACTAATTATCTGATAATGGCAGGTTATTTCACCTCTCTTAGTTTCAGTCACAGTGTCTCTAAACTGGAGATAATGATACTTGCAGTTAGAGTAAAGATTAAAGCAATGTTAAGTACATTTCTCATATGCAGAATATCTAAAGAAAATGGTACCAATTACTACCATTAATCCACATATGAGTGGAGTAACCTAAAAATAAAAGCTGAAATACAATTCTGTGAACAATGTTCCAAGTTTGTATTTGGTATTTAAAATTTATGTCATTGAGCCCAACTTGTGTACCTTCTTAGGTTGACTAAGTCTCACTTCTCTATTGTTTAACCCATAGGGGATATGACCACATCAGCGTCCTCTGCCTCATCACTAAACCTCTAAACATTGCTGTCTCACCCCTCCTAGGCTAAGGACTAGGCCGTCTCCACCATTTCTACTGCAGCGGGACTTGCAGTGACTCCAAAGTCCAAGCCCACTTATGATGCTTTATGAAGCCGGGACCAGTTTAATAACAAGCCTTACATTTGCTTTCTCTTTATACTTGCTTCACTTTCATTGTTAGCTTCATCTCACCACTTGGAATTTCATCCACCTAAAAGTATCAGCATGCAAGTCTTAGTGAAAGCCATGATTTCAAGGGAATTTGGGCTGAAACAATTGACCAGGAATAACTCTGGAAAGTCCATCTTCAGGACAGATTTTAGAGGGGTCTTTGCACTGTTTGAATGAAATAGGACTTATGATAAGCAGGGTGTTAATAACACTTTGTATTCAATAACATCACAGTTAGTCATGTTTTTGCCTGAGGTATAAGCGTAACGCAAGTACAGTTTATCAGTATACAAACAATAATAGCTAACCATGGTGTGATTTCTTTATGGCTTTGGAGAGCTTATCAAAAGCTAATTGTCAGCTTAAGGTAGGCTGTCAAAGCCTACTGTGGTAGATTTTAAGACTTTTATTTGTTTTTCTTTTTAAAATTATTTATTTTCAGTTACAGTTGACATTCAATATTATTTTATATTACTTTCAGGTGTACAGCATGGTGGTTAGACATTTACATAGTTTATGCAGTGATCTCCTGCAATAAGTCTAGTACCCACCTAGCACTATACATAGTTGCTATATCATTGTTGACTATATTCTCTATGGTGTACTTATATTACATCCCCATAACTATTTTGTAACTACTGATTTGTTTTAGTCACCGGACAGATTCTGTTGAAAATCAGACCAAACATCTGATTACAGGATTGGTAGAACTGCAAAAGAGTTTGTTGTTGTTTTTGTTGTAGCCACAACAGGTGACTTATAACTGAGAGTTGTGACAGTAAAGTAGTGCCAGAGGTGATAATCAATCCATATAAATTGGAGGTCTGCTAGATCAGAGAAAATTTTAGGGGTTCAGAGATCTGGGGCATTCTAGGATATTCTGCGTTAAATTACAGACAAGTTGTTGCTTATACATTATGAAACTATAAGACACTAAGAAAGAGCCATTGCACTGGACAAGTCTCTTTGCATTATGGATGCAAAATGCACATTGCTTGAGAATAAAGCTCCAAAACATTGATCAGGAGACTCTGAATGCTATCAATATTAAATGAGATTCAAAAACCCAGGCTTCAGAGCAGGTTGCCCTGCTATTGTAGTCACTTTATTCACTGACCGATTCATATTCGAGGACTTGCTGGTACATGAAGATGCTGTGTTGAGTCTCTGAATATGGAGTAGTCACACAACAGCCTGGAGCAAAGCCAAGCCCATCTCGGCAGAGAATTACCCTCCATTTGAAAATATAATTTTACATGCATATACCAGCAACTGCTTTTACCAGAGCAACTGCTTGTGTCTGAGCACCAGACCAAGAAACATCACCAGATTATGAAACCAGAACTCTCTACCATCAACTAAGCTATTTTGAATTCAGCTAGTCCTAAGGTTAAGCAGGCACTATAGCAATTAAACATTTAATGAAAGTGACACATTTAGGTGTAGGCTGACGCAGATTCAGAAAGCGTAAGTAAATTAAATGAACAGATGGCCCAGACTCCCTTGTCACTTAATTCTGTTTATCTGATGTTTATCCTCCAACTCACAACTGTGTCCTTAAGGAGGAAAACTTTTGACCAACTGACAGAGGAAGAAGAGACTGAAGCATGGCTCACAGATGGACTCCACACTATGTTGACATTACCTGGAAAAGGGCTGCTGCCATGTTATACCCCCATTCAGAGCTGGCCCTGAAAAATATTCATCCAATTATTGGGTTGTCGGAAAAGTCATGACGTATTTTTTCTATGTTTTCCGTTGCAAAAATGCCTCATGACTTTTCTGACAACCCAATAGATCATGTCAAGGGGCAAAGCTATGAGCAAAATATTGTCATCAATTTCATTTTGTACAAAGTTTAGATACTGCCTAATGTTTGGATGTACATAAAATGCTGTGTAGTTGGTAACAACTTGGAAGAAAGAATGGAAGACTGGGGATAAGGGTGTCTGGAGAAGAGTTATATGGATGGATTTAAGGGAGGGGGCACAAAGTATGATCTTTTTGTCTCATGTTAATGCCCATCAGTGTGATTTTAACAAAGAACAAGCTCTTAAAACCCAGGTGACAGAAGACCTCTATTGTGCATATTACCAAGCCTCTTTTCTTGACTATCCCGTTATCTGCAAAGTGGGTTTGTAAACAGAATAGCTATGGTGGCATGGCTAGAAGCTACACATTTGTCAAAAATTGTGGGTTGCCTGCTGCAAAGGCTGAATTACCTCCTATGGATTGACCAACCACTGAAGTAAAGCACATTGCTGGCTCTTTAATATGGCACTATTCCTCAGGCAACCATCTAAAGGCACGTAGATTGTATCAGGCACTTTGGAGGAAACAGAGATTATTTCCACTAAAATTGATGCACATTGTGTATATGGGTTTGCCTTCCTTACCCCTGCCAATACCACCATTTGATAATCATGGCCTTTAGTATGCCAGATCTAATAACATAATGTCTCAAATAGCACTGCCACTAAGGAAACCATATAATGGGAGTGACTTACGATAATGGGTATATGGCCATGGGATTTTCTGATCATGCAATGTTTTCTATTATCTAAAATGGTTGTTCCCCTAGAATATGAAATGGCCTATTTAAGTCTCTGCTAAGGTGTCAACTTGGGGTTAACACCATGCAATGTTTTCTATTATCTAAAGTGGTTGTTCCCCTAGAATATGAAATGGCCTATTTAAGTATCTGCTAAGGTGTCAACTTGGGGTTAACACTTTGAAGTCTCTGAGGCCCCTCTATGGTCATCTATTGCTGAACAGTCAACCAATCTTAAACTAAATGGCTCAAACAAATTATTATATCTTCTGTTGCTTGACTAGGTTCAGCTGAAATGTCATCATTGGAGATATTCAATTGGCATAGGTCAGATATTGGGGCTGAAGCTGAGGCTGGGGCTACTGCTGGAGCTGCAGAGATTTGATGGGGCTGACAGCTCACTCACATGACTGGCAGTTGATGTCAGGAGATCAGCTGGGGCTGATAACTAAAGTAGCTCCACATGGCTTCTCTGTGCAGTGTGGGCATTTTGACTAGGTTCTGGAACAAAGCATTCAATACCAAGTATTCTAAAACACACACATGGGGGGCCTGCCGCGTGGCGCGATGGTTAAGAACTCGCTTGGGATGCCAGAGGGCCCCGGTTCGGATCCCACATATGAGGGCCAGTGACACTGCCCTCTACAGCTAAGATGCTGAACAACAGCTCAACCTGGAGCTGGGCTGCCGTGAATCACCGGCGATGGCGTAGGCTGCAGCCCCTGTGGCAGTGGGTTGCCATGGGCTACCGTGTGTAGCCAGCAGCCAGCGTGAGCGGCCAGCAGCCGCAGTGAGCGGCCATCCAGAAGCCGGCGACTGATCTGCCTCACCAGGGAAGAGCGCAATGATGGTGCCAATTTGGGCCAGTGAAGCAACGTCCTCCACAACTAGACTGAAGAACAAAACGACAGCAACTTGTCTGTTCCCCTTCTCCCAATTCCCCAGCACTGTTCCCAACCCCCCAATTACCCAATAAAAATCTTTAAAAAACAAACAAACAAACAAAAAAAACACACACATGGGAGCTACAAAACTTCTAATCCAGCCTATAATATCACCATTGACACTGTATTTGGTCAAAGTACTCACTATGGCTGGCTCAGATTAATGGAAGTAGAAGGGATATGGGGGATTAGACTCCACTTCCTGATGGAAAATGGGGAAAGTCACATTGCAGAAGGGCGTATGAAATGGAAGATATTGCTATGGCCACTATGGAAACACAATGAGTTCAAGTGCATTGTTCTCTTGGAGATGGTATATGGCTGGTCCAATGACAGATATATGAAGCTGTATTGCAAAGGATCTAGGTAAGAAGAGGAAGAAATATGATTGACTCTCTCACCATGGCTTCCAGTGGTCAAATGGTAGAATTTATGCAGCATTTCTCCTCAACTAGAAACTCTGCTGAACTAGGGGTTCTGTTTACAATAGAGATAGTTTCCAACAGAAGAAACTTTGAGTTTCACTGATATGGAAGTTGCATATATCACTGGGCCATATTGGGCTCCTTGTTCAACCCCTCAAACAGAATAGCTATGGTGGCAGGCAAAGAATGAATTACTGGAATATCTGTTATAGTTAACACTGATACAGGGGAGAACGTGGGGTGCTTTGGCACAATGAATGCAGGAAAGAATATGTATAGAATGTATAAGTTTCAATGTAACATTTCTTGGCATGCCTGTGCAGCAAATTCAGCCTGACATGAGCAACACAATCACACTCAGAACCTCTGGATATGAAAATCTCTGTCACTTCATTACTTCAATAAACAAGGTGAAATATTAGTAAAGGGTGAAGTGGGATATATAGAATTGGTTGAAAAAGAAATATCAACTAGAGTTCAGGAGCAATTGCAACACTTGGCATTGTAGTATGGTTTGCTAACCTCTGCAATCATTTTTAGAATTCTACAACTGGCTACTAAATGATGGCATTTGTATCTATTTTCTTGGAAAAGAAGTGTGTGAATCTTGTTTTCATGTTATTGTTGAGAATGTGAGCAGATCTGAGTAGTGCAAGGGATGGCCTGTATGAAATCTAATATATGTGCTCCCCAACAGGCTTGCTAGGTCCCATCTGCCTCCTGAATTGGGATGTTTACAAAATGAAGATCTTTAGCTCCACTATCCTCCCCAATTTCCTAACACCACTAGCTGTTTCAGAAGTCCTTGAAGTGATAACTACCCTCTGCTGTACCTATTGTATAGAGAACAGAGCACCTGCAGAGGCCAAATCTTGCTTTAGACATATAGATAGTCTCACATCTCACCATTTCTAAACTCCACTTCTTTGCTGGGTGGTGGTGGTGATGGTGAAGGGTAATCTGATTTCCACAGTAACTGACCAGAGTGTCAATAACAAGCTAGAACTGTAGTAATGTTACTTTATGAGGTGACCAAGCATTGAAAGATAGGAAAAGGGGAAAAGGTAGCAGATAAATATTTGATCTTCCTGCTCCCAAATTTTATTGATCAAAGTAAATCGAAGAGCCAGCCCAGCTTCAAAGGGAGAGGAAATACATTTTATCATATGCATGCATTACAGGAATAGGAGAAATTCTTGGCAGGCCACTTTCTAGACAATTTATCACAAACTCATTCCTTTCAAATGTTCTAATTCTTTGTCTTGTAGTTCTAACATGTAGACATTCTTTAAAATTTTAATATCAGGCATTTAAAAATATTTCTGTTGAATTCTTATTACTTGAAGTCAAAATTTAAATTTTGAAAAATGTATTTTTATTTTTAGAAAGTTTCTTTTTTTTGGACTGTGCTATTTTTTTCTCCAACTTTTTTCTCCAACTTTTCTCCATCTCTTAGAGATGATGCTATAGGCATTCTCCAAAATGAACTCTGGTGCTTCTTTTGTTTTTTAGATATTATTGGGGAATCAGCGAAGGGGAACAGACAAGTTGCTGCCTTTTGTTCTTCAGTCTAGTTGTGGAGGACATCGCTTCACTAGCCCATGTTGGTATTATCATTGTGCCCTTCCCGGGTGAGACATTCACCCACCTGCCATTGGACGGCCACTCACGGCCGCTCATGACAGCTCACGGAAGTTCACACCTGCTGCCAGCCAGCCCCACTGCAGCCCAGTTCCAGGTCGAGCTGTTGTTCACCATCTTAGCTGTAAAGGGCGCAGCATCACTGGCCCTCATGTGGGATCTGAACCAGGGTCCTGCTGCTCAGAGCTGGCATCCCAAGCCAACTTGTAACCAACGCGTCACTCGGCCGGCCCAATTCTGGTGTTTCTTATTTCCTCATACCCACACCTCTGTGGACCCCTCCCACAATAATGATTAATAAATAATGATTAAGGGGCCGGCCGAATGGCTCAGCTGGTTAAGAGCTCCTTGGGAGCGCTAGCTCTGAGCAGCGGGGCTGCGGTTCGGATCCCACATTGAGGGCCAGTGAAACTGCCCTCTACAGCTAAGATGCTGAACAACAGCTCAACCTGGAGCTGGGCTGCTGTGAGTCCCCGGCGACGCAGTAAGTAGCAGTGGGGCTGCAGTGGGCTGCCGTGAGCGGCTGTCCAATGACCAGCGACCGATCTGCCTCATCCGGGAAGAGCACAATGATCATACCAACACGGGCCAGTGAAGCAACGTCCTCCACAACTAAACTGAAGAACAAAAACAGCAATTTGTCTACCTGTCTGTTCCCCTTCCCTGATTCCCCAACGCCGTTCCTCTCCCCCAATTCCCCAATAAAATCTTTTAAAAATAAATTAAAAATAAATAAATAAATATATAAATAATCATTAGCTGGTATGACCAGTAGATTACTGAGGGAGTGACTTTATGACTTCTGAGGCTAGGCCATTGGAGACATTGTAGTTTTTGTCTTGGCTTCTTTTGCACCACTCGCTTTCTCTGTGTTGGCTTTCACTTTGACAATTGGCGACACCAGCTATCAGTGTCACAAGGACATTCAAGTAACCCTGGGAAAGAGCCCACATGGGAAGTAATTGGAGCCTCTTATTAAAAATTAGCACCAACCTGCCATGCATGTTAAGGGGTCCTCCAGCCCCAGTAGAGCCTTCAGATGACTGATGCTTCAGGCAACATCTTGAATGTTACACCATGACAAATCCCGAGCTAGAACCACATTGCTAATCTGCTCCCAAACTTCTGACCCACAAAAACTATGGGAAATAATAAATATTAATTGTTATTTAAAGCCACTGAATTTTGAGATATTCTACTAATCAGCACTAGATCACTAATACAAGTAATATTAATTTCAGATTAAAAATATTGGGGTTTTTTGGTTTGTTTTTCTAATATTTAATGAGTTCCTCTTTCCATTTTGTTTTGTTATCCTCTGTCCATGGTATTCTTTTTCTTGACTGTTGGTGTATATTTAGAAGTGAGATGCTGAAAAGCTAACTAAAAATGTGGTGTTCACAGGTTTCTATATAACTGTGGACTTTACCTTTTTTTTTTTTTTTTTGAGAGACACCTATCAATCTTTGTAGATTTTGTCCTTTGGCTTCTCATTTTTCTCAGAGAGTAATTTTCCAAATCTCTATATGGGAAATCTGCTGTAAAGCTAGGGAAAGAGATTTGGGTTGCACATTTCTAAGTTTGAAAATTTTAGTTACTATCTGCTGTTTTGGTATGGTGCTTTACTCATGCCCCCGTCTAAGTCCTGGTTCTTATTATTCAGAGTACAGCAGGTCCTTGAATAACATTGTTTTATTCAACATTGTCTTGTTATAACATTGGTGAGATGCCATAGAGGCTTAACTCTTGTTTATATCAATTAGCCTCTAGCAAAACTGGTTTTGTTATACCTATGTCCTTTAAAGTCACAGTGTCTACTGACAATGTAAAGTAAGGACTTACTGTATTTCTGATTCAGTCTCTCAAGAGCAAAAATTCCTGTCTTCTGTTGGGATGGTGAACAGGATCTGGCGTTCCAAGTCATTTCAGCCTCATCCCCCATCTTTCCTTCATAGATAGCCAAGGAACAGGAACACTGTTCAAAATGAGCAGCCACTCTATTCCCAGAGATTGCCCAGGTTCCTTCTATCTTATTGCTTTGTCATCATCTACGCATTCATCTGCAGGTGAATGTTGGACCACCAGCACTGCATCCAAGTTGTAGCCAGAAAGATGAGCAAAACATAATTGGAGGGCAAATACCTTTCTTCTCAAAAGACATGACCTGGGCGTTACACAAGCTACTTTCATTTACATTCCAATCACTATATTTCATGGACATATATAGCTGAAAGAAATGTTGAGAAATGTGGTAGACCGAGGCAGTCATGTGTCCAGATAAAAGAGAGAGGACCGATTACTGAAAGGAAGAAGGAGACATTAATTATACTACTTCTGATACTTTCAGCTTTCCTTTCTCTAAATCACTACATTTTGTTACACATACTCAATCTCCCAAAATTTTGTTTACATGGTTTTTCTTTTCTCTCCTTCTCTTTATCCTTCGGTGTAGCCACTATTTCTTTTTTAACCATTATTTTAGTGGATTTAGGCAGCAAGTAAATACTTATGTATTCAACTTTACATATCAAATTGGAAGATGCTTGGTCAAGATAACACATCTTTAAAGTTTATATAATTGATCACCAATTTGTATATATGTAAATGTTTTATCTCCTTTAATAAAGCTTTGTAGTGACAGACAATATACAGTCAATTCTAATTATGCACAGTAGGTATGATATATAAAGTTATCAAAAACTGAATTCGCAAATATTGAACCATTGCCCTAGGGGTAATATGTACATGTAGATATACAAAGCCCTCATAGAAGATAATCTTAAATCCTAAAAACAACTCATCTGGTAGATTCTGTTTTCTTGATTTTTAAGAGAGAATGAAGTTCCAAAGTGTTAAGTAGCTTGCCTGAGGCTGCCCCACTAACAGATGCCAAAATTAGGATTCAATCCTCATCTCGGAGCTGAGCTCCTTACATTTTTCTCCACTATGCCTGCTTATTTGCATCCTCTGCTCACCTCTGTATGAGAGCTGAATCAAGAAGTCAGAGCTGTGATTTGTGTCACCTCATCTGGGAATATGGATGTCAGGTGACTCACCCTTTTGCTGCCCTGAGCATGTTCACAAATGACCACGAAAGCACCACAAGGATAGATTTGGGGATACAAATAAATTTTAGCAAGTAAACAAATTCACAATTACAGACTATGGGAATAAGAAGAATTGACTATAAATTGTTGTTGAACAATTCTACCTAATACATACTATGTATATGCCAAGAGTTGTGCACACTCTGCATATCAGTTGTCTAATTAAAATATAAAATGCCATATCTGCTATCATATATATTTTCACTGATAAAGCAATTTTGCTAATCCCCCATTTTGTGTTCTTTCCCATGATATTTATGATTAATTCTCTGAAATAGTGTATCTTAAATATGATCATTTATGATTCCCTAAAAGAATAAAACCTTGATATGTCCATAATTTTGGTATCTAAATTGTGACACATTTGTTAAATTGGCAATGAAATTAAAATTTAGCACTTGTTCTAAAAAAATATGATTGTTTAACCAAACAAAATTGCTTTGAAAATTATAAATTTTTATACGATATATTGAGAACTTGAGGTAATGAATTCTAGTTAAGTATAATCCACTGGCCAATCCTATGATTTTTAATTCATTTTGTTTATCAGTGTAAAATTATCACACTCAGATTTATTTTCCCCCACTTACACAGATTCATAATATGCCATGCATCTCACTACTTACTTATGACAATCTAGATTGTAATATCTACATGCCTATTTTCACCACTAACTTTTGTCTTTTTAAGAATTGCTTTTGAGTTCATTCTCTCTCTCTCTCTCTCTCTCTCTCTCTCTCTATATATATATATATATATATATATATATATATATATGTGTGTGTGTGTGTGTGTGTGTGTGTGTGTGTGTGTGTGTGTGTGTAATTCTTGCATTCTTATAGAGGGATTATTTTATATTGAAGTAAAGGGCAGTTGATTTATATCTATATATGAGACACATCTGAATCATGGAAAAGACTCTAGTATATTAACATGAATTGTGTTAATATTAATAATTCAATAAAAATACAAATTTAAAAAATGTAAGTTACAACCATTACACCCAACTTGAGCTGAAACTATTTGTTAACCTGATAATGAATGTTAAATAAGACATAGAAAAAAAAAAACCAAAACAAGACAAAACAAAACAAATAAATGGCAAGCATATTAAACACTTTAAAGATTGTTTTGACAGTAACAATATTTCTGAGAAAATATCAATGTAGCTTAAAATTCAAATTTGTGAAATGCATGTTATCAAAATTATTTCACAGCCCTTTAAAATAAACTACTTTTGGACGTCTTGATAGACTGCCAGAGACTTGAAACACATTTTTTTTTTAATTGGGGAATTGGGGGGATGGGAACAGTGCTGGGGAATTGGGGGAAGGGGAACAGACAAGTTGCTGTCCTTTTGTTCTTCAGTCTAGTTGTGGGGGACGTTGCTTCCCTGGCCCAAGTTGGCACCATCATTGTGATATTCCTGGGTGAGGAAGATCAGTTGCTGACTTCTGGACGGCTCACGGCGGCTGCTGGCTACACACGGTAGCCCATGGCAACCCACTGCAGCAGGGGCTGCAGCCTACGCCATCGCTGGCGACTCACGGCAGCCCAGCTCCAGGTTGAGCTGTTGTTCAGCATCTTAGCTGTAGAGGGCAGTGTCACTGGCCCTCATATGTGGGATCCGAACCAGGGCCCTCTGGCGTCCCAAGCCAGCTCTTAACCATCGCGCCACTCGGCAGGCCCTGAAGCACATTTTTTAAGGATTATTATTTGATATGCAAACTTTGGAATTTTGGTTGAAATCCTACTTTACAAAACATGCATACAAACTACTTTTCATAGGGGAATACAGATTTTCTTTTAAAGAGATAATAAATAACTCAAGAAACCAGTTATAAGTCTTAAGAGGGTTTCAAAGTTGAAAGCTATAATTTCATATTACAGATATGAAAAGTTTCTTTTAGGTCAACAATTAGACCATTCTCATTTAAATAAGTGGCTCCCCAAAATAGATCTCTAAGGTGATGATAGTAGATTGGTTGAAAAAGATAATGGTCACCTCAAGAAAAAGTTAAAAATATAAATTCATAAAAAAAAACAAAAAACTCCCAGAAATTTTAACTCATAAAATTGGGTTGGTGCTAAGGAATTTACATTTTATAAAACTTCTTTAACAGTAAATTTGAGCATCAGTAATATAAATTATAAAAATAAAAATATTGAAGGCCTACTGTGGTGAGAGGGTATTTGAGTACTTTTATATGTGTTTTAATTTAATTCACAAAATAATACTATGAAGTAGATTTCACTATCCAAAATTTACATCAAAAGAAATAAAAGCTCATTTAGGTTAAGTACCATGGTTATATATACTGAAGAAAACAAAAGTTTGGATAAAAATCAGTATCCTATAAGTATTAGTTTCCTAGGGCTGCCATACCAATGTAACACAAACCGGGTGGCTTAATTTTCTCAAAGTTCTCGAGGCTAGAAGTCCAAAATCAGTGTGTCAGTAGAGCCATGCTCTCTCTGAAATCTGTAGTAGAATTCTTTCCCTCTTCCTAGATTTTGGTATTTTGCTGTCTTTGGTGTTACTTGGCATGCAGCTACATAATTTGAAGCTCTGTCTCTCTCATCACATGACATTCTCCTTGTAGGTCTCCGTGGGTACACGACTGTCAATTATAGGTATATAGTCATATTTGATTAGGGGCTTATCTTACTCCAGTATTATCTCATCTTAACTAAACAAATTGCACATGCAACAACCCTATTTCCATAAAGGTGATATTCTAAAGTACTAGGGGCTAGGACTTCAAAGCATCTTTTATGGGGAAAACACAATATAAACCATTATTTATGTTCTCAAAGCATAAATATTTCTACTATGCCACACCACCTCTACAGAAGAACATGCACAAAAATTCTGATGAACTTCTAAACAGCAATATTCATTTTTTTGGTTGACAAATCATTGAATGACCTTTAAACATAGAATACCTTTAAAACTGGGAGGTACTTAGGGACTTAGCTTATCCTTTCTATTTGATAGATGAGGAAAACTGAACTCAAGAGACAAAAGAGATTATATAACTTGACCAAGGCCATGTAGCTAAATAGTGAAACAGCATGTGCCAGAACACTAGTCTTCTAACCATTAAACAGACCAGTTATTTTTTTATAATATAATTTTGGCTGTCGCATTAAATTATATTTTATTTATTTAACTTTTTTG
This sequence comes from Hipposideros larvatus, assembly GCA_031876335.1. Lineage (NCBI taxonomy): Eukaryota > Metazoa > Chordata > Mammalia > Chiroptera > Hipposideridae > Hipposideros > Hipposideros larvatus. The sequence goes on along the minus strand of CM063089.1, from coordinate 210,713,934 downwards.
CTTTCTGAAGTAACATTCTTATAAAAATATTGTCCTGGTTAATTCAACTGTACTATTTGCAAATAAAATTGTTTATTCTTAATATGTTCATGCTAATTTATCCTCATGTAGGGTAAAACACAGAATAATCCAATCTCCAAAATATTTCTATAGCAAACACAAAATTCAATGTGTATTAAGTATTTGTTTATTATTGTTTTTTTTTAGTTGATGTAGTCATTGTTTTCATGATTGACTAAAACATAATAGCATCATAAACCTTAAAAAAATTAGAAAAAAGTTAATGAAAAATGTTCAGGATCACTATAATGAACACTAAAAAGCAAAACCAAACAATGAAAACCGCTGAGACATTAAGGAGATCTAGGTAAGTAGAGCAATATACGATATTCATGGATTGGAAGGCAATATTGCTTAGATCTGAATATTATCTAAAAAGATTATTAAATCAACACAGATTCAATAAAAACCCCAACAGATCTGTTGGAAAAATTGACAAGTAAGTTTATTAAATACTATCTTTCCCCATTTTTAGTCAGTTCATCTACAATAGTAAATAGTAATTTAAGGGGGGGAAAGGCAAAACATTGGATAAGAAATTAAGAGAATTAAAATGTTAAGTACTATTTCTGGTTAACCTACCCTTAAAACAATAGCAACCCATTTGCTTAAATTACACTTTGTTATTGAAGAGGTTTCCAGAAGGGAGAAAAGGTACACATTTTAAATAAACACCAGATAACATCTAACCTTGCAATTCCACTTCTAGGAAGTCATCTGACAGAAAAACTCATAACTTAATAAAGATAATAGCAAAAACATTTACTTAACCATTGCTTATAACAGTGAACATTTGCAAACAAACAAAAGATGATAGATGGGAAAATGTTTAAATAAATTATAGAACATCCATTCAAAGAACTAATACAGAATTGTAGAAAAGAATGAGGTAGATCTAAAAATACTGAGCAGAAATATTTCTAGATAAATATGAAGAGAAAAACAGTATATGTAGTTTAATTTTATTTTTGTATATACACACACAAATTTCCCATGCATATGTTATCTCTCTCTCTCTCTCTCTCTCTCTCTCTCTCTCTCTCTCTCTCTCTCTCTCTCTTTCTCTCTCTCTCTCAAATGCACAGGAAAAGAATATGGAATAATGTACACTAAAATATTAACAGTAGACATTTCTGAGGCATGACAATGTGGACAACATTGAATTTTTGTGTAATATACTTCAGAATGGTTACTTTTTGTTTTTATTTCTTTTGTAATCTAAAAAAATTCTACAAATTTTTAATGTAAAAATAAAACTACAAATAACATTGAAAAAATGAAAATAAAATTTATGTGAAAATATAAAGAGCCTAGAAAAGCTAAAAGATCCATACTACTTTATTTCAATATTTACTATAAAAGTTAAGTATTCAGAACAATCTGGTAGTGTCATAAGAATTTGTGGCTTCACAGCATTTCTGTTACATTTATTTCCAAACTAATCTCTACTTCATCTTTATCAACACTATATATTCTCTTCACTAGATTATGTCTTTCTTTCCCTTCCTCACATGCTATATCCCTAAGCCACCCTCTTACAAACAACTTCAACGTCTTTGTCCTCTAATCTTTCTGCTACATGGACTGGCAAAGTTCAAGCCTCAATCAATCCAACCATGGATCACCACAACTTCTTCATTCAGATTGCCAAATGGTCTTGGGGAAAACCACTCACCTGTATGGATTTGTGTCAGTATGCACTCATTGTCTGCAACTTCAGCTGGAGATTATAAAATGTTTGAAATTTGTAGTACACTTATTTGTACTTAGTTCCTAATCCAATGAGTTATTCTTTCTAGGCACTCAAAAATGCCACCTGATGGATATGATTTGTTCTGTCAAATCTTATTTACCCAAAGCTATTCTACTGTAAATTCAGTTCATTTCACATTTCTCAATTGTCAATTAATTTTTAAAACATTTTTATTATTGCATCTAATACATTAGAGAATATTTTAATGTAAATGACCTTTAAATAATACCAATAATTGGTTTTAGTTGTCCTCGCTTTACTTATCACTTTCCCTTCTCTTGCTGCCTCTGTCAATCAAGAAATCACAAGGCAGTCTCAGACTTACTGGCATTTTGGTCCCCTGACTTGCGGCACATTATACCTCTAATTAAGTCTCTGTGTTATTTTAGTATTTTGCTTGTCTGGCTCAATATCTCTCTTCCTTTTAGGTTAACTGTTGTAAACAAAAAACAAGTATAATAGCTGCCCAATCAAATTATAGAAGGAATGTTGAAAAGGTCAAAACAACAGAACATACTATGGTAATTTAGGTAATGCAGAATGTATTAAAATTTTGGCCTTCATTTGACTCAAAAAAAAATGTAATGGCTGGATAGAAATGGCACAGGCTATTCAGAGTTAAGTTTTATCTTCTGACTGGCAGGAATTTATCGCTTTTGTTCGTTCCCCACTCTGGGTACCTCTCTCCCCTGTTTCAGAGGGAAAGTCAATCCTGGGCCCACTGGCAATCTCCCCCTTGTTCTCCCCTTTTCATTTGTCCTTAAGAAAGGGAAGGAGCAGGCTAAATCCTCCTGGTCTTGTGAAACCCTCATAGACCTCATGATCCTTCCTCTGTGCGCATGTCTTACTTTTACAAGCATTGCTTATTAGAATGACGAAAGGCTTCCTTATTTAGTTTCTACTATTATATGATGTATTGACTTTGGCATGAGACATTTAAACAAAAGCCAGTACTGATATATAGAAGTAGAGAAGGTAGGAATACTACCATTGCCTACTAAATTGATGTGAATTTGTAATGAATTGATGCGAGGCAATCTGGTTACTCCCATCAATAGTAGCTTATAGATAAAAATATAGTAAATATATTGCCAAGGAAGAATGAAAATATACACTAAAGTTATTAAAGCTGCATAGTTCTCACATTTTCATTATGTATTTGGTGCTGTAGTCATAAGCACAGGAGTAGAGGATAATCTCCTTATTTGGGAAAAAATTTCTACATTGATGGCAAGCTTGGATCAGGTAGAAGACATGTATGGGGACATCTATTAAATTTGCCTTGATATGGATAGCTAAATAATAGAAATATACATTTACATATGTGTTAACTGTATGAAATATTGTATCATTGTTGGCTATTGTGTTCCTCGGGAAGATGACTGTAAGATGGAATTTAGAGTGTAGGCTGACTGTTAAGTAGGGTTTGGGGGAACAAAACTTATGGAAACAGAGAAAGAAATAAAAAGTGGTCAGAGAGATGAGCCATGCTTTAGCTCAGCTTTGGCTGAGCCCATTGGTGGCTTTGAAAATGGAATAGGCTTTCAGAGTTGTCCTCAATGTTGGTGAGGGAGCCAGACTCAATATTCCCACATACGGTAGTCATTGCATGTAGATTTCCCTAGATGGGGCTTGTCTTTAGACAAAATGACTCTTTGAAACTCAGGCAATACATGAACTGACTGGAAGCTGAAATACATCTGCTGACAGCATTTCAAAGAAGCCGGCTCATCAAGTCCCTCGTTGAAAAATAATCTGTATAGAGGTTTCTCTGCAGCCAAGTTTGGCCAAGTGACAAATTTAGCTCTAATGGAATATGAATAGTAGACGTAATCTGTGTGACATTTGTGTGTCTTGCTCAAAAGGAAGTTGCCTGTCCTCAATTAAATGTTCTGATTTCCATTGGGTAAAACAGGAACATGGCTTGAAAATGACTTATCTGGAAGTATAGGTGAAATCAATACTTTAGAGGAACAAATAGCAACAAGATGGAAAGAACCTGGGTTCCTTCATAGAAAGAACTTCAGAGAGGCATGATGCTTTTCAGTCTGAACCATTCGCAAACAGTATGCGTGAAAGAAATAACTCCAATTTAAACTTATGTATTATGTGGTCTCTTTGTAATATACTTAGTGTTTCATTAATATAAGAAAATGATACCTGGAAGTGAGCTGCTACTATACAAAATTCCAAATCATGTGGCAGTGGCATTGCTATAAAAATGTGGAAAGGGATAGCATGAGTGTTCTGGCTGGAAAGATGACATCTCATGTTAGGACATGGCTAAAGACTTGTAAAGCTATCACTTGTGAAATTTCAGAGGCAGACCACATGTTTACCAAATCTGTAGCTTTAATGGAACTTGTTAGAAAAATTCAAACAAATTATTTGTGGCTGCTTTTCATTGTTTTAGCAAAGTTACTACTAGTAAAGAGAGCCAAGATCAGGAAAAAATGACAATGTTTGTAACCATATACAGAAGAAAATATAGCACTGCTAAGAAAGGCAGTCTCTGCTACAATCAGCAATCATATTCACTGCACAACTAGTAATCTGGGCCATAAAAGCATTAAAATACCAACTGTTTTTTTATCCTAAATAGCAGAAGATGAGCTTGTTACGTTTAACCTATCTCCATGGCCTCCAAATTAAACTTTTTTAGGCAGAATAGGGAGCCAGTGTGTGATAAATCTCAGACTGTCTTATCATACAACTGTATTGTTTCAGGGTATCTTCAGTTTAGCTGCCTTTATGTCATTGGAGAGTAGATGGGTCTAGCCTAGAACCTGTACATGAAAACCTGCAAGACTTGAGGTATACGTCTGGAGAGGTTCTTTAGGCATTGGTTATTTTAACAAAAACCTGACAAGAATAAAATAAGATGAAAACCTTCTGTTTCTTATGAGAATTTTATTGCCAAGAAAACCAAACAAAATGTCTGCCTTTCCAATTATTCACCTATGATAGACTAATATATTGTTCTTTTACATTTTGGGCAAGAGATGGACATATAAATCATCTATTAGTATATAAATTAGCAAATTGCAAAGGTCATTTAGGCTTGAGGGAGAGGATGATGCTTCATTAAGAGACTCTATATTGACCTAGATGCAACATTCATGGAGTGAGTCTACATATGGGAATAAGTAAAGACATTGGGTTCATTTCTACACTGTTCCTCCAAATTTATTCTTCCATTTCACTAGACTTTTGCTGGGCCTAACGTGCCTGTTAAATGAAATTCATTTGAATTGCATTTTTTCTCACCATAGGTTACAGTATAGAAAAGTGTTGACTTATGTTTAACAATTCAGATGAGAATGACACTTTGGCAATGGCAAAGCAAAAATGTGAAATGAACCTGGGACCCTATTTGTTTCCTAGAGCATAGTCACCTGACTTGTCATTCCTCTCTAGACTGTGAAGAGAGAAAAAAAATAGATTCTAATTATTATTTAAACCACTGTACTTTGATCTTCGAAATTTTTTTTTTACCATGCCTAAGCCTATACTGTAACAAATGTATGTCAGAAGTATAATTTTATACAAATTTTATCATTTACTATTTATTGTTTCAGATATTAAAAGGCTATAATGGGCATACTTTGTCCTGATTTTTATTAGGACAAAATAACTACAGATCACTCCTTCTTAAAGTATTGATTTTTTTAAGAATTGGTTTTTCTTTCAATTGTAGAAAAAAACATTTTGAAAATAAAATGACATAATTTGTAGTAAAATATATTTGATATAGTTAAAATACACAAACATTATCAGAAGATAAAAGAATTTTGGTTGTGTAGAAGTTTTGAAATTCAAAGAGACTTCCCTGCAACTGAAAAAATATTTTCTGAATGATTTCCATGAATACATATTGACAATAAATTCCTCTGGCTCACTTATTGGATACATCTTTGAGTCCTTAAGAATTATGGCTATATGACTAACTTTTTTTTTAAGTAAAAAGAAAACTCTTAAATGAAACAGCAAAACTTAAGAAATTCAAAATATTTTCACTGAAATAGAAAAAACAAACTCCATCAAAGCAGTTTGGTAGATGTGCTCTTTGTTCTGGTTTAAGTTCATAAACTCATCAACAGTTTATCTATTATCTGGAGCACACTGACAACTGATATATACTCCAAAACATACTCCATATGTTCTTTGTAAGCAGAATTGATGAATTAGTAAATATATTATTCAGTGCTTAGCAGCCAGTAATTAAACTTCCATAATACAGTCTATTGCTCTACATGTGGTAATGACTGAGAGTCATGGGATGCCTTTCTTCACGGTAGTTCCTTCTTCATCATTTTGGTGCCATTTTCCCAAAGACAATGCACCTATATGTCATAGTGATCAATGTTTAAAAAGTGCTTTGTAGTTGTCTAGGAAGTGAATGGATTATTATGAGAGACCGGGGCAACTGTTAATATCATACAAACAGTGTTTGATTTCACCTTACAAACGGATAGGTATAATGACACTTAAAATTCCATTATTTAAACTGTATATTTAAAAACATTAAAACATGAACAGGGGTTTAATTTTACTTATTTTCTATTAAACTCTTAGGATACTAAGGACCATTGAATTCCATTTTTTTGTGTGTGAAAATTTTCATTTTTTAATCTATTTCTTTTCTCAGAATTACAAAATGTGGTTTTAAAATGTAAGCTAGTTAAGTAAACATCTATGCACCCAATATAGGAGCATCTAAATATATAACACAAATATTGACTTACATAAAGGCAGAGATCAACAGTAACACAATCATAGTGGGGGACTTTAACACCCTGTTGACACCAATGGACAGATGTTCCAGACAGAAAATCAACAAGGAAACAACAGCCTTAAATGATACATTAGACCAAATGGATATAATTGATATTTTTAGAGCATTTCACCCCCCAAAGCAGCAAATATACATTCTTCTCAAGTGCACATGGAGCATTTTCCAAGACAGACCACATGTTAGGCCACAAAACAAGTCTCAATTAACTAAAGAAGATTGAAATCATAACACGCATCTTCTCTGACCACAATGGTATGAAAGTAGAAATCAATTACAAGAAAAAAAACTGAAAAACACACAAACGCATGGAAGCTAAATAACATGCTACTAAACAATGAATGGGTTAACAGTGAGTTCAAGGAAGAAATCCAAAAATACCTTGAGAGGATGAAAATAAAAACAGAAAGACCCAAAATCTATGGGACACAGCGAGAGCAGTCTTAAAAGAGAAATTCATAATAATACAGGCCTACCTCAAGAAAACAGAAAAATCTCAAATAAACATCCTAAATTTACACCTAAGGAAACTGGAAATTGATCAGCAAACAAAGCCCAAATTGAGCAAAAGGAAGGAAATAATAAAGATCAGAAAGGAAATAAACAAAATAGAGGCTAAAACAAAAATACAAAAGGTCAATGAAACCAAGTCTGGTTCTTTGAAAAGGTAGACAAAATTGATAAACCTTTAACCAGGCTCATCAAGAATAAAGAGAGAGGACACAAGTTAATAAAATCACAGAAATGAAAGAGGAGAAGTCACAACTGATACCACAGAAATACAAAAAAAAAACAATAAGAAGAAAACACTAGGGGCAAATACATGCTAACAAATTAGACAATCTGGAAGAAATGGATAAATTCCTAGAAGCATATAAACTTCCAAGGCTGAATCAAGAAAAAACAAAAAATCTGAACTAACCAATTACTGCTAATGAAATGGGGTCAGTAATCAACAAGCTTTCCCTTGAGATTAGGAAGAAGACAAGGATGTCCACTTTCACCACTTTTATTCAACATAATACTGGAAGACCTAGCCACAGCAATCAGACAAGAAAAATAAATAAAAGGCATCCAAATGAGAAAGAAAGAAGTAAAACTGTCATTATTTGCAGAAGATATGATGCTATAGAGAGAGAATACCAAAGATTCCATGAAATTATTAGAAATGGTTAACGAATTTAGTAAAGTAGCAGAATACAAAATCAATATTCAGAATGGTTGCATTTTTATGCACTAATAACAAACTATCAGAAGGAGCAATTAAGAAAACAATCCCATTTACAACTACATCAAGAAAAAAAATTACCTAGGAATAAATTTAACCAAGGAAGTAAAAGATCTGTACTCTGAAAATTATAAGACATTGAAGAGAAAAATTAAAAGAGATACAAATAAATGGAGGCATATACCATGCTGATGTATAGGAAGAATATAGTAAATATGTCCTTGCTATCCAAAACAATCTATAGACTCAAAGCAATCTCTTTCAAAATACCAATGGCATTTTTCACAGAACTAAAACAAATTATTCTAAAATGTATTTGGAATCGTAAAAGACCCCAAATAGCCACAGCAATCTTGAGAAAAAAGCTTGAGGTATCACGCTACCTGATATTAAACTATATAACAAGGCCATAGTAATCAAAACAGCATAGAAACAGAAAAATAGATCAATGGAACAGAATGAAGAGCCCACATATTCAACCATGCTTATATGATCAGTTAATCTATGACAAAGAAAGCAAGAATATACACTGGGGTAAAGACAGTCTATTCAATATATGATTCTGTGAAAACTGCACAAGTACATGCAAAAAAATAGGACCACCTTCTTACTCCATATACAAGAATAAACTGAAATGGATTAAAGACTTAAATGAAGTCCTGAAACCATAAAACTCCTAGATAATAACAGAGCCAGTGATCACAGACATTACCCTTAATAATATTTTTTTTACTGATTATCTTCTAGGCAAGTGTAACAAAAGAAAAAATACACTAATGGGACTATATCAAACTAAAAATGGTTTTGCACAGCAAAGGAAACATTCAACAAAATGAAAAGACATGCTACTGAAGATATTCACCAATGATACATCTGATAATGGGTTAATATCCAAAATTTATATAAAACTCATACAACTCAACACTGAAAAAACAAAAATCCAATTAAAAGATGGGCAGAGGACCTGGGTAGGCATTTCTCCAAAGAGGACACAGAGATGGCCAATAAACATATGAAAAAATATTCAGCATCGCTAATCATCAGAGAAATGCAAATAAAAACTACAATGAAATATCACCTCACACCTGTCAGCATGGCCATCATCAATAAATGAATAAACAAGTGTTGGTGAGGATGTGGAGAAAAGGGAGCCCTTGTGCACTGTTGGAACTGAAAATTAGTGCAACCACTATGGAAAACAGTATGGAGGTTCCCCCCCAAATTAGAACTACCATATGACCCAGCAATTCTACTTCTGGGTATTTATCCAAAGAAATCCAAAACAGAAATTCGAAAAGATATATGCACCCCTATGTTTACTGTAGTGCTATTTACAATAGCCAAGATACGGAAACAACCAAAATGCCCATTCATAGATGATTGGATGAAGAAGAAAGGGTACATATGTACAATGGAATATTACTCGGCCATAGAAAAGAATGAGATCTCACCATTTGTGACAATTGGATAGACCCAGATGGTATTATGCTAAGTGAAATAAGGCAGGCTAAGAAAGATAAATACTATATTATCTCACTTATATGTGGAATCTAAAGAACAGAATAAAGAACAAACAAAAGAAACTGACCCATAGATACAAAGATCAAACTGATGGTTAGTAGATGGGAAGATGTTTGGGTGGCTGGGTGAGAAAGGTGAAGGGATTAAAAAGTATAAATTTGTAGTTACAAAAGAGTCATGGGGATGTAAAACATAGTATGGGGAATATAGTCAATAACACTGAAAAAAATAATGTAGTGTCAGATGGGTACTAGACTTATCGGGAGCACACTTTATAAATTATATCACACCCCCTTTGTTTTTTCAACTTGTTATATTTGTTGAAAATGTTAGAATTATTTCACATAATTATGTGAAGCCATCAGTTCAAATATCACAAAAATCAGGTTTCATTAGCAAATGGAATTTTAGCAATTCCAGTTTCTTAGTTCTTACCTGAAAATGTTTATTTTTTCAACATACACATACATTTTCTCACACTCCCAAAATTGTGGGGTGATGTCTTGTTTGAAATAGCTAATTTATCAAAATATACATTTGAACAATTTGGAAATAATAAAAAATATTTTAAAAGGCCTCTACATATTTCTTCCATTTTTATCAATATTTGATTTATGCAAATATGTAGGTTATAGCATACATATTCTACTATCTTTACTTACTTCATTATTATTTAACTTGAAATAGCAGGTGTTCTCTTAAATCTTCATTTCTTACTCCTCTCTGTTGACCAGTTCAGCCTCCTATGTTCATATTATTCATTGTCAGAATAACTTTCTTATTAACTGTACTTAATGTGCTATTAAAGCTAACCTCTCATGCAATAAGGAAATATTTATAATCTGCCCAGGATCCATGCTCATGCAAGTATCTTGCTAGAATTTTTTATGGGATGCAAGTTTCTGTTTTATACAGGCCTTGACATGGAGACAGCAAAGCTATATTAGAACATTTTCATTTGTCACTTACCTCATTGCATGCCAAATAGATAGAGCTTTAGGAATTTTTAGTTGTGGCATCATCTGGTACATCAAAGTAATAAGCTTGGGTTTCTAACAGCACACATCCTGTGATGTACTTCTGCTACACAAGTCCCTCCACACAGAGTTACCTTAAAGTGGCTCATTATTTAGAGCCTGTGTCAGAAAAGTATTTCCTCTGGACAAGGAAAAAAGTCCCCTTCAGAGGAAAAATTGTATAATGCCTCCCAGGTGTGTAAGAAATGTGAAAAACTACAGCTCATCTGATGCACTGTTCTTGACTTAGTGGCTTATTAGTTCCCTGAACGAAGACTCATCTGCCCTGCGTTTCCGTGGTTTAATTTAATGGACAGATTCTCCAATAAAGGTAGACTGAAATAAATGCATTAGACAGCACACACAAGGAGCAAAAGGAAAAGGATTTAAAAATTAAGGTTTTTATATCTTTGAAATGATATGTTGTTTCAAACAATCTCAATTTCCCTAGCTTAAGTTTATTCTCTTATCTGATTCTTACTGCCATCTGGCTCATGCGCAAGTGCAAATCATAAGCAAGAAAAAGCAGAGCTAATTTTCAGTTGTCAGCTTAACAAACAAAAGCTGTGCAATATGGATAGCTATCATTAAAAGTATCTATCATGAAATATTGATCTAAAATAGGTTACTTTTTCAATGTTTAGATATGAAATTATAATTAGGATTATTTGGAAAAGGGTGAGTGTCAATCTGCAATGTGGGAGGCTCTATTATTGATTTTGGAAAACAACTTTGCAAAGCAACAAATAATTTCTACACATTCCTTACAAATTAATCTTTTGAATGCTTTCATAACATAGATTTTGCTAACTGAAAATATTATTAGTAGTAAATTACCTGAAGTTTCTTTTGCACATTCATAACTTTACATTGGTCTCTTTGAATTATATAAAATGTAATTCACTGTCTGGGTCAAAATCTTGAACCTCATAGAGAAAATATGATGATCAAAAAGAGAAAAAAAAAGAATCTTTGTGATTGTCAGCTCATTCTTGACATTTTATGTATCAGACATAGGTTAAAATCTCATATTTTATTATTATTCCTTCATCACAGAAACAAAAAATGTTTTCCTGTATAGTAAATAAAATTATAAAGTATAATAACTTAAACTGGTATGAATCTTTAAATTTTTGGAAAAATACATTTGAAAATATTATATCATACCTGCTCAAAAAGGTTTAAAATTATTACAGTGTTATAATAATTAACTTTGTTTTGTTTTATTTCAGAGCAGTAAAAGATGTCAATAATTCAAAGGTGGTTTATCAAATGGACTTTTTATAACTTATCATAAAGATATAAATCTACATGCATAAATGTTTCTCTTTGGAGTTAGGTAAATCTCCTCACAGATGGAACAATCTATTCTTCCTAGTGTAGACTTATGGGAAGCCAATTCTTTACTACCATTACAGCTAGATATATTTATATAAAGAACGGAAAATTACCTCAAGATACTTTTGATTTTTTAGACTTCCTTGGATGTTAACGTCATGTTCTTAAGACCTGAATTCCCAATTATGCCCTGCTGATCTAATGTATTTAAACCATTTAAAAGCATTCAAAATGATATTTACTTTAATCATTTAAGATATAAAACATATTATAAAGGTCATCCTCTAGGGCAGCAGTTCTCAACCTTCCTAATGCCGCGACCTCTTAATACAGTTCCTCATGTTGTGGTGCCCCCCAACCATAAAATTATTTTCGTTGCAACTCTATAACTGTAATTTTGCTACTGTTATGAATCATAATGTAAATATATTTTTGTTTTCTGATGGTCTTAGGCAACCCCTGTGAAAGTGTCATTCGACCCCCAAAGGGGTCGCGACCCACAGGTTGACAACCGCTGCCCTAAGGTGACCCCCAATGACCATTGCCTTTTGGTATCCATGCTCTTGTGTAATTCATTCTTCTTAAGTGTGGGCAGGACTTGGAGAACTTGTAGACTCCCTTCTGAAGAATAGAACACAGGATACAGTAGAAGGGTTGGGATTTAACTTTTAAGATTGAGTTATAAAAGGAACTCTGGCTTTTCTATTGGGTACTCTCTCTTGCATCATTGATCCTAGAGAAGCCAGTTGGCATGTCTTGAGGCAATTTTGTGGAGAGGAACTAACCCGACAACCACCATATGATCCTAAAGATGAGGTTCCAGTCCCTGCCGACAGTTGATTTCATTCTGTTGAGTCTACACCAGATCAAGCTAGCTCATTGCCTGAATCCTGAGCCACAGAAACTGTGAGATAATAAAATGTATGTTAATTTAAGTTGCTGTATTTAGAGCAATTTATTATCCGATAACATATAACCAATACAGATGTTCTAGAAAGTTTTGAACATTTACTCTTTTATTTTTCTGTAGAGGCAGAGCTGGTGTTCCAAGGTTTATTTGTCTTGAAGCTGGCCACTTTGCCAGGGAATGGTACCACGTACCAGGATCACAATATTCACAAAGGTAAGTTATTAAGCCAAATTCTCAGATAATATTAGTTACTTTCTTTTATTTGAATCCTGCTGGATTTATGAAAACTATAATCATCAGTGAACACATGGGTAATCTGATATAAATGGGAAGCTATTTAGGGAAGTGATTGCTATGAGACAATTATAGAATCCTATGCCTATGAAACAAGTAGGAATAAAGTAGAGAACTATGCTAATGCTGTAGTATTTCTTTCAGAATAACTCAAATAGATTCTGAAATAAGTTCTTTATGAGCTCTCATGTATGACATAGTGATTTTACTTTTTCAAGATTTTGTTCAATTTAGGAGTTTTTATACTTCCTGTTATCTATTATTTTACATCTATCCTTAACATGTACACCTAAATTACATAATATGCACTTGATATATAATAATTTTAAAATAATCATGAAATAAAAAATCAGTTGATGAAAGTTAATAAATAATAATTCATTTTATTTGAAAATAAACACAAAATGAAAATACTAGCTTATGATAGCTAAATCGTTGGGCAAAGTAGATAAAATGCTACATGGGCATAGGCTGAAAGAGGTCATGTATCTATTAGTATATTAGATATGTCAGTTTTTATCTGTAAGACAGAACTGACATTTTACAAAACCAAGATAACACTCTAGTAGAGGAAATGTGTGAAGTTTAATGATGAAGCATGACTTTTATGAGCTTAATGGACAAAGCTGAACCCTGGCATTGAGCTCCAAACCATTTGAATGTGTAAAACATGGTGTTAATATCTAATTTTGAATGAAATTTGGACTGCCCACAAATGCCTTATACCATTTCCTGAGCTGCTTCATCAACAGCTTGCTAGACTGCATCCAGTTCACCATCTGGAAGTGTCACTTGCTACAAAATAAACCTGCTCCCTGGATGACAGCAGGATAGCTAAGCATCTGCTGTTTAATAAGCTTTAGCAGAACATCTACCACCAGCACAGGATGGGGCAATATTTCAAGGAAATGATGGAATCATCTAATATTAGCCCTTGAATGCACCTTAGGGAATCATCTAATCTATCATTTTCAAGGTGTATTCCATGAGATACTAGCACTGCAAGATGACAACAGGAATTCCATGTTTAAAAAATAAAACAGTTCCTCCAATCCTCATTTAAATTCTGTGTGAATAATGGCAAATAAGAAATGATGTTAAATGATAATATTATCAACTCTTTAATTGATAACCATAGATAGATATAGATAACTATATACCTAATGAGGAAATAAGACATGCAAATAAATAGATGAGACACTATGACATAGAAAACAAAATTAAAAAATAGACGCACAAGTCAGGGATGGGAGGAGGGCAGCAGAGTCTGGGAATCTGCCTGGCATGGTCCAATGGAAAGAACATTACATATTTTTGGCAGTTCTATAATATCTGGTGATATATTGATAATTCTGCTTTATTTTTTTCTACTGGAAGATGATTGTCACTTCTTTCCTACTTTCTTAGTTTCTTTCTCTCCTTAACTTACCTCTCAAACAAAAGATCAATAAATGTTGAGATGAGTCCTAGACCTAAGTCCCATGATTTTCTAATTCAGGGACACTAGGCCATATTCTTTTGTTGTTGCCTGTTCTTAAACTGTGAAGTACTTTGAATGTATATAAAAGTACAGAAAAAAACATCACAAGTATGTGCCTACCATACAGTCTAATATATCCTACCATTTCACCATATTTAGTTCAGGTTTCTTTTTAAGAAATAAAACACTAATGATAGAATTGAAGTCCTATTTGTGCATTTCCTGGATCCCTTTTCCATTTCCAAGTCAGGGCTAGAGTTTATGACCTTGTTTATTTTCAAATTAATACAAAATAACCACAACCCCTCTGGCTCCTTCTCAAACTCTACCTATTTCCTATAACACCAATTCCTTCATTGCTCAGATGCAAAAGAAAATCTTATCTTTGGTTTATATAGTTTAGCTTATATCTTTTTATGTTTTTTAACAATGCTGAGCTTGACATTTCTACTTTCCCCATATAGTTTCAGTGGTGTAATTTGCTGAACAATAATCATTAGTTTTCTAGGAGGGATTCTGATGCCATATTTTAGGTGAATACTTTTGTGTGGCTCATTGTAGTACTATGAGTATCTTCTTATAACTAAAAGACAGCAACACTAAGATTCTCAGAGAATAAAAAGAGAGCTACACATTTGTGCAAATTGAGAGGAAGTGCCAACAGAGACTCAACAGAGCATGTTTTAGAAAAGCATAAGTTCTACAGAAAAAATAGTATATGGGTTCTATATACTTCTGTCTCAAGCTTAAGCCATTACAAATAGAGAGGAGAACTGTTTTCATTTAATGCAACTATAATGATGATTTCTGCATTACTTAGATAAAGTACCTGTTTGGGTGGCTGCAGGTAAGAAACAGTGCTAATCCCAGACTATTTTACAGTCAACCAGGTGATTGATGTTAAAGACAGTAAAATTGCACAGAAGTGCTTCCCACCTCCTAGGAGGTGAAAATTCCATGTCTTTATAACAAGAGAGAAATGAAGAATATTACAATGTACTGAGGACAACAATTAGGTGGAAATTTTCACTAATGAGAACTTGATTGGAAAAGCAGTAGAGAGCCCGTTAAACAGGTGGGTAGAACACATGTGTTTGTTTCCATGTTCTCTGAAAACTGTCAAAATAACAAACATTTTAAAGTTATGAACACAAAAGCATAAAAATAGAGAGTTAACAAGAAAACAGGAGATATATGTCAACAAAAGTTTTGAAGTTGGAATGTGGATGGAACTCAGCAGAGCTGAGAAAACTAACACAAGCGTTCAGGAAGATAGTCACAACAATAGCTCAGTCAAAGAAAGAGTCATGGATGGGAGTGGGTTATAACAAAGGGGTTTTGCTGTGGGTAAAAGCTAGAAGATTATTAGAAGAATGGCTTATAAGGAGTCACCAAAGATTTTCTCAAAGCCAGGTGAGTATTCTATAAATTTCCTCTCTGGAGATGTTAAAACACAAGACTCTGCAAAGTAACAACAGGATTGAGTGGAAGTCTATATACCTAACCAAGAACTATTGTCCTCCCTCTTGAACTTGCTTTGTAAGACTGGATAATTTCTCTCTGAGCTAAGAAAATATAGAAACTCAGGAGAAAGCACCTACACATCCCCAACTAGACTGATGGGTCCATGCCCAATCAGTATAGGATAATGATCACCAGTTAATATACCACAGTGCATGGGAGTATCTATGCTTCATTCCAAAATAGGAAGTGAGACCCAATGAAAAAGAAACATTTATGGAGAACTGTTAACCAGAGAAGGGAGACCAGCACAAATGAAACCCCTAGAATGACAGTGATGCAGCAGGAAGATGGAGGATTCCAGTAAAATTTTCTCCAAGAAAAAAAAAAAAAGAAAAGAAAAAGAAACTAATAGAAATTTTCATGTATTTGGCTATATTAAAAAAAATAAAAAAAAAAAAAAATAAAAAATATATATATATATATATATATATATATATATATATATTTATTTCTTTAGGAGAGTTTAGAGATGAACTAAGGAAAGGTACACAAAATCATCCCAATTAAAAATAACACATAATGCAATATATTGATGATGTATTATAGAATTGTATACTTGAAACCTATATAATTTTACTAACCAGTGTCACCCTAATAAATTTAATAAAAAATAATAAATAAAAATAGCTATATTATTAATTTGAGGAAAACAAAAGAAATTGCATAAGACAATAAATATTATATTAATATATCACATAGCTCAGCTGTGGATAATAGTTAATAATTATAGAGTAATGCTAATGGAAATAATAGAAAATAATATAACTTATTTTTTGTTATAGTCATATTGGAAGGCTAAGGGTTATGGTGTTGTTTGAGTGCAAGACAGATAAGCCCCAAACATCTATAGATAAAATTTAATAGATAATACCTAAAATTTTTGAAAAATCAAGAAATGAAGTAAGTAGTATCTAATTATAGAATAAATATGACATGAAATTTGCTGCTTCTGGGATACCAAGCATGACATATACTGAGGGTGAACCACAAATATATTTTTCATAACATGTTTCCTAGATCTCTGATATTAAATCAATGGATATTTACAACTCTCATAAAAAGAAAACATTTTTACAAGAAGAGGAAAAAGAGGAAGAAAAGATAAGGGCTATGCAGGGTGGTCTTTGCTAGCAGAGTCGTAAACCAAGAAAAGCAAGAGGCTTCCACAGCTTCAGGATGGATGAAAACGGGATTGCAGGGTTGCTAAAACTTATAGATGTTTTCCAAGTGTCCTAGGAAAATAAAGATTTTGTATAATTTCAATTTTGGTTATAGAAAAGATGGAGAGAGGAGGAGCCAAGAGAGTTGACAAGGTCTCATGGGCAAGAAATATCAACGAGGACTGTAACAGTGGACATTGAGCCAGTGTTCCTGCTACATGGCAGAAAACTGCTGGAGTAGCTACCCATATACTTTATTTCAGTTGAACTTTGAGAATATGGTGAACATTGATGCCAATTTCAGTTCCCTCATGCCTTGGTAATTATTTTCAGTGACAATAGGAATTGAGAAACAATAAGTATTAAGCATACAGCTTCAAAGAAACAATCTTGCTATATAGCAAAGGAGCCTGGGCCACACACACAATAGCCAACAAAGGGCAATACGGTTCTCAACGATGAAAGAGAGGATGGAAAAAGACCAACTGAAACATTTGTTCTTAGTCATAAAATCTTTAGTTTTTATGTGTTTATAAAGTCCAAAGCTTAAAAAGTGTTCTTTCCAGACACATAAATAATTATTGTGGATACAATCTAAGGACAATGGTTAATTTTCTGATGCCCTTCTCTCAGTACCCTTGCAGAACATCCTTGAGAGAAGGGATTTGGGATCATATGACCACTTATCAATTGATAACTCTGATAGAAATTCTTATCTTTTATTTAATGAAATTAAAACTTAATCCTTAAAGACTGCCAACATGAAGCGCAGTGGCTGAGTTTCATGCTCTTGACTCCCTTTCTTGAGGTCCTCGCTCTCTTGAGAAGCTCTCGTTAATTATCCTGCGCAGAACCGGGCTGACGCCAGCGAGCCGTGGCTCGCACTTCCTTGGAAGACTACTGAGATCTAACTAGAACATTTAATCATGATTTTACTGTCCTATTTTCTTCAAACTAACACACCTCCTCATTATAAAACACACAATCATTTTTTGGATAATGAACTGTTAAAACCAGAACTTTTTAACAAAAATTAATAATGCTACCATTTCAATTCCTAACCATTTTCCCTCTTAAATGTCACAGTTAGAGTTGAGCCTATACCTAATTCAATTCCAGAATACAACAATTGTTGTGAATCACCTCAGATAATTGACAGTCATTATAACACTTGTGACACCATTCTATATAGAATGTAATGATATCTTTAAGCCTCATTATATAATATAAGCATCCCTAAGCCTTAGTATATGATTTTTAATAATACCAAAGAATACTATGATTCTGTCTGCATTGACTACTTGGCTAATTTCTTGTTTTTGCCGTAATTAAATTAAATGTTGTTGAAAATTAAATAACTCTTCTCTAAAGTCTGGCAAAACATTTTTGTTTTGATAGCTGTTGGCATCTTTGTCATTGTTTTTCATTGTGTAAGAATCCATTCCCTATAAACTTCTAATTCTAAAAAGGTTTACCCTATACTGAAGAATTTGGCAATTTCTACCACCTTTGATTACACTGCCTTGTGTTTGACAATTTTCTGTGTATGAATTTTTTTTTCAGCACTGGATTATAGTGCTATTGTTTTAAAAACATTTTAAGAAATGTTTAGGAATCATAATTTAAGTTAAAATCCAACCTTCTGCTGTGCTGCACAGGCAAATAAGCAACTAAGTTGACCAAAAAAAATGAACAGATACAATCTATTGGTAGGTTTGCACCTGGACTGATAGCTGAATTGCTAGTAAATCTCAACCTCGGAATTTAATTGTCACCTGACACATTTCTCAACTGAATATCACATACAAATGCCAGCAATTACAGTTTAGAATATGATAAAAATGGTTTTAATATCAATGCTTAAATATAAAAAGAAAAAATGAACACAGATAACCTCATGCCACTAGGTAATATGACTTCACTGGCAATTCAAGAAAATCTGTGTAGGAGTTGTTCCTGAGGGGATACTGATCTTACTCTTGCATTTGCATAGTAAGGATAAGAAACACTTTGTTAGCATCTGGCCATTTGGAGAGAATTTGTGGAGATTAAGTTGAGCAGCAGGGAGGCCTCTAAAAGTCCAGACTACTTGGAACTGCCATTAATGTCTGAGCAGTTTGGAGTTAACTCATCTTTGTAATGGAAACCACCACTTCTCTTCTTCGCTCCAACTCTGTCTTCATAAGACAAGGACTGCTTACCTCCCACCTGAATGAAAACCCAAACCTGCCTAGTATCTGGGTTTTTTTCCAGCTTTATTGAGGTAGAATTGACATACACTGTGGTGTAAGAGTAAGGTGTACAATTTGATGATTTGATACACTTGTGTTGTGAAATAATGACCACAGTAGGGTTAGTTAATGTCTCCATTACCTCACATACTTAACATTTCTTTTTTTGTGCTGAGAACATTTAAGATCTATCCTTTAACAACTTTCAAGTATGGAACACAGTGTTGCTAACTATAATCACCATGCTGTACATGAGATCTAAGAACGTATTCATTTTATAACTCGAAGTTTGTACCTTTTGACCATCTCCCTATTTTTTCTAGCCCTCTAACTTCTGGCAACACCCATTCTACTCTCAGTTGTATGAACTCAGCTCTTTTAGATTCCACATATAAGTGAATATTGTACAGCAGTTGCCTTTCTCTGCCTAGCTTATTTCACTTAGCATATGGAGAAATTCCAAGAATAGCATAGAAACATGAAGCAAAAATAAACACTGTCAAGATGTGTCTAATGTATATATCACATGGGACTAGAACTTAACTATAAGCCTGGAGTTAAAGAAAAGAATAGTAAATACAAACAAAGTAAATCTAATAAATGGAAAGACATAATAGTTAAATATCATTTGATTAATTTATTAACCCTTCATAAAGGTGTTTGAGTTTGGAATTATTTAATTATTTTAAGGACACAAGAGATAGAAATCATTTGAAGAACAATGTTTAAAGACTCCATCCAGTTCTATATCTGAAGGTATGTAGATTAGTTGCCTGTGGCTGCTCTAACAAATTGCTACAAATGCGGTGGCTTAAAACAACACACATTTATTCCCTCACAGTCCTGTAGGTCAGCAGTCCAAAGCGTGTTTCCCCAGGTTGAAACCTAAGTGTTAGCAGTGCCTGCCACCTCTGGAGACTTCAGGGGAGAAAATGGTTCCCTGCCTTTTCCAGCTTCGAGGGCTGCATTTCTTGACTCACGGCCTCCTCCTCCATCTTTCAGTTCAACAGCAGAGCACCTTCACATATCTGTTTTGTCGTCACATCCCATTTTCCTCTCATCCCTCTTTCTTCCGCCTCCCTCTTACAAGGCAGTGTGTGATTGCATTTAGAGCCTCCTAATAATCCAGGATAATCTCTTATTGCAAAATTCTTAATTTAATCACATCTGCAAAGATTTTCTTTTCCAAATAAAGTCACATTTACAGATTCTCAGGATTATGCCCTGGTGTCATTGGAGACCATTATTCAGGCTACTACAATAGGTGGGAAAAGAAACTTTTATTTTTTCTGATTGATTTACTTTATTCATTTTGGTGTGCTCCCATTCTTTAGTGTGTATGTGTGTCTATTTATCTCTCTGTATATTTATCTATCTATTTATTGATCTATCTAGTGATCTATCTCTAATGTACTTAGAAACTTATATAAGATATGAATTTCAGATAATGAAGCTGATTACCCAAAATTCAATCTTACATGTGTTATGAGAATTTCTCCAAGTGTGTTGATAGTAAAAGACCTGATAATAGATCTCAGTCTATGTAATTCGTAATTATTATTTTCCGATAAAACTTTTTAAAGGCAGGAGCTATGCTTAGAATATTCTTCTAAACCTTGTATCACAGCACAAATCTGAATATAGATCATCAGTAATTTTAAATTGATTTCAACAATTGCAGTTAATTCAATGACTTCTGGTAACAAAACATTATTGAATAAACTTATTTCATGGCTGGATGGAAGTAATTCCTTTTCCCTAGAACAGATATGTGAGAATGCCATAAATATTCTAATTTTGTAGTTCACTTGTTAATCTGTTTCTTCCTACTGGAATGGTGGGAAAGGATATATTTTAAGAGAATGCTTGTATAGTGGAAGGGAGACTGGGTGCTCCAGTGAAGACATTGCTTTAAAATGGTATGATGTCTGCCACATGAGCTTGTGAGAAAAGTCACTGTTCATACTGAAATCACGCAGGCTACCCTGCCTCATTCTGGGCCACCACAATGCACAACTCCAGGGTATCATTCCCAATTATATTGGTGTCTATGTAAATGGTGCTTCCTAGACTTGGACCATACATCCATATATGATGGGCTTGCAAAATGGACTTCAATAGAAAACAATGCAATCCCTCTTTTTGCAACTGAAGAAACACTTGATAGTAGAAGGTACAATGTAAACACGGACCATCTGTAGCATAGGAAAGTGTTAAAAGAAAAGCCAGATGATCTAGTATATCCTTTCTGCTAAAGGGTATTAATACATTTGTAATCCTCCACAAATATTAAACAGAAGGCCTAGTGAGAAGGCATAAACAGGACCTTTTCTGCTTATAGGAAACCAGCTCCAAAATTATTTTATGATGTTCATTTTTAGTCATCTGCAACATTTCTATAAGCTCTGGGTCCATATTTTGTGCCAGACACCATGGTAAAACTGATGCAAAAATTGTAGTATCTTTTGGTCCTGCCTTCAAGTAGTTCATAATGTAACAGAATTTGCAGAAACACATAGAAGAACCTGGTTCTCAGAGAAGTAACCTATCTAAAGTCCACTTTATATGAAACGTGTCAATTATAATACACTCTAACCAAGGAACCATATTTACATATTTGTTTTTTCCATCTCTTGAATCTAAATACGATTTTTGTGTGCATTATTTAATTTGATGGATATTTGAGTACTTAGCAAGTTCCCATGTTGGTTTTTTCCCCAAATAAAACATGAGTTAATTTTTTGGTTCAAACAACATTAGGGAGCAGGTTCTCTTATTTTGTAATCATGTTAGTAGCTTGTTTTTGTCCTCAGTGTAGTTGTCTATCTTTGACTGTTCCAGTGGCACTGGCTTGAGACAGTTCCTCAGGGCAGGGCCTGTGTCTGCTTAAATTGCTTTGTGCAGAACACAGGTGGCTGAGTAATAAACACTTCTGGCTGATGCAATGTCTTGTACTGAAGACAAAGCCTCTGATTACTTAGTGTTTTGAAATTAGTTTTTAAAGATGCATCAGGAATCCAATTAGTGTTTAATGTGTGCCTGACACTGAAATGGCTGTGGAACAGATTAACAAGACCACCCCAATCTCATCTCAAAAGTTTATATTTTGCAACGAATACTGCAGGATGAAAGGAAATGTGGACATTGAAAAAGTAGAATATCTTTCCAAATCCTTAATAGAATTCTTAATATCATGTAAAACTAATCTGTGTGTGTGTGTGTGTGTGTGTTAGATTTTTCTTCATCACTCTTACAAGGGTTAGAAGTAGATCAACAGCACTGTTATAGGAATAATCAGAAGGAAACTGACATTATTTAGGCTAAGAATACGACTTGTTTGACATTGATGTGTTCAACATATTTTTGTTTTTGTGCGCGTGTGTGTGTGTGTGTGTGTGTGTGTGTGTGAGTATGTTTGTGTGTGTGTTTCCATGTAGAGTACTGCTGTATTTAAGAGAATAAAAGTGTCATTCTTTCTGGGACATCTGCAACCAGGACCAAAACCCCAGTTCAGCCTTTGTGAGTCCTTTGGGCTCCAGAGTAATATACGCCGAGCATAGCTCATTCCTCCGACCTTTAACCCTTACGGCTTTTCTGACCTGATCTTTTTCCGCATCTGATCTTGGTGTATCCTGTGGGTGCCACAGGAAGCATAAGCTTCTGTTCTTCTTGTGGTTAATATTATAATTTTCAATCCAAACCCCATCAATGATGTCAGAGTAATCAATGTACAAAGCAAGCGATCATATCATACATTGTTCTGAAATTACTCTGTGGTTTATCTTTCCCTGATTGCAAACTTGGTGAGCATAATACATACTCAGTACCTGTTTGTTAATCAGTGGACCAATTGATCTCACAACCATCTTGGTCTTTTGCTTTTTCTTCAGTGTTATCCTAGGTTTTAATTTAAATTTTCTGTTTGTGATTTAAACGTTGGCTCCACCCATACCATGGTGTTTCTCATTCTCTTTTCCCTCTTGTTTGGCACTGTCCAACTTACTCAATTTCCTCAACTTACAGGTTTCGGCCCTGCAGGTTACCTGGTTATCTTAACTACCTATCATCTGTCTCAGCGCACTTTCCCTGCCTGCATTCATTCTCTTGTTGTTGCTGTAACAAATGAACACATACTTAGTGGCTTAAAACAACACACATTTATTCTCTTTGAGTTCTAGAGGTGAGGAGTTCAAAATCAGTGTTAGAGTCCTAAAACCAAGGTGTTGTCAGAGCAGATGCTTTCTGGAACCTCTAGGCTAGAACCTGTGCCATGTCTCTTCCAGGTTTTAGAAGCTGCTCACACTCATTACTCACGGCTGCTTCCCTAATGCCTGCTTCTGTCTCCATATCTCTGTATGGTCAAACCTTCCTCTGCCTCCTTCCTACATAGATAATTGTGATTGCATTGGGTCCACCTGGATAATCAAGGATAATTGCCCCATTTAAAAATCCTTAAATTAATCACATTTATATGTCCTTTTAACCATGTGAAGTAACACAGTCACGGGTTCTGGGAATTCAGATGTTGACATATTTGGGGGGACATTTCTCAACATACCTCATCGTCCTTCTCAAAACAGGCTTGTAAAGGGCCGGCCGAGTAGTACGATGGTTAAGAACTAGCTTGGGATGCCAGAGGGCCCCGGTTCGGATCCCACATATGAGGGCCAGTGACACTGCCCTCCATAGCTAAGATGCTGAACAATGGCTCAACCTGGAGCTGGGCTGCCGTGAGTCTCCGGCGACGGCGTAGGCTGCAGCCCCTGTGGCAATGGGTTGCCATGGGCTACCGTGTGTAGCCAGCAGCCAGCGTGAGCGGCCAGCAGCCAGCGTGAGCGGCCAGCAGCCGCAGTGAGCGGCCATCCAGAAGCCGGCGACTGATCTGCCTCACCAGGGAAGAGCGCAATGACGGCGCCAACTTGGGCCAGTGAAGCAACATCCTCCACAACTAGATTGAAGAACAAAAATGATAGCAACTTGTCTGTTCCCCTTCCCCCAATTCCCTGGCACTGTTCCCATCCCCCCAATTCCCCAATAAAAAAATCTTTAAAAAAAAACAAAACAGGCTTGCAAAGAAACCAGAGGTTTTCAAAAGTTATTCCTGTATGTCCCCCAATATGGCACAGCTTGATTTTGTTTCTTTGCTGATGTATTTATTTATTTCAATTATAATATGGTCATCATAAAAAATTTAAGCAACTCAGAAGTACACAATATATAAAAAGCTCTCCTGTCCCCAGTTCCATTTGTTTCTCAGCAATGAACAACATTAAGAGTTTGGTGTGGATTATTCCATTTCTGATAAATGCACACATACAGAAAGGAAGAAAAATACATGCACATTCTATGAATCCTATGTATGCACAATTATAGATGACTGATAAAGGATCAGGTATAATTCTATATCTTCCTTTTTCTTAACCAGTAATGTACATTGAGCAGATTTCCATGTCAACAAATGTATATCTACTTATTCCAGTTTTGAAGGACATTACATTGAAGTAGCATGTTTATTTTAGAATAATTGACATACTAGTATTATTGACTCTTCCTTTCCAGGAATACAGTCTTTTATTAGTACTTTTACACTAACACTTATTTGCTGTTGTGTACGGCCATACCAGCGTGAATGCGCCTGATCTCGTCCATTGTGTTATCTTGTTCAGGTAAACCTTTCTCTAATTTCTGAAGTTCATTTCTAAATATCTAGTAGATTTTTTTTTTTTTGTATTTCAAAGTGTGTGTATGTGTGTACATGAGTTCCTGATTATTGCTGGCATTTGGGAAAGCTATTATTTTGGGATATTTGCTTGTATCTGGCTTTTTCACTGAATACTCATTAGGTTTATTAGTTTTTAAATGGTTCTTTTGCATTTACTAGGGATAGAAATATATTATGTGCATCTAATGACAATTCAGTTTTTTCCTTCTTGGTTCAACAATTTAAAAGTTTGCCAGCTCTCCCTCTCTAATTACCCTCTGGATGCGCCTGCTCCAGGCACTTACGTATGCATGAAAGATGGCCAAGTAGCCATGGATTAGCTTCCTATGGTAATCAGCCACCTTGGCAGGTGTTAATGGAGAGAAGACAAGGAATGGTACTTTAGGTCAATATCAGAATAAACTAAAAATCTCTCATATCTTAGTAGGAAGCGACAAGTCCCTGGGTTTCAATTTCAGGATATTGTGAAGATAGTGAAAGGTTCA
Organism: Hipposideros larvatus; assembly: GCA_031876335.1. NCBI lineage: Eukaryota > Metazoa > Chordata > Mammalia > Chiroptera > Hipposideridae > Hipposideros > Hipposideros larvatus. Next base: position 210,688,420 of record CM063089.1, on the reverse strand, counting down.
AAGAGAACAGAGTGAAAATTGAAAGGGGATTATTTCGAACTCTGCACCTCTGTGTGTCCTCGTGGTATGTCACTTAAATGTTCCTTCTGTTGGCTTACTTATCTTAAGGCCAATACATGTGACAGTGGTTCACATAGCAGAGAGGTTGGTTGAACAATCCTCATATTCACCAGGCTTACTTCTGTCTAGAAGTATTGGGTTGTCAGAAAAGTCATGACGTATTTTGTGTCTGTTTTTCAAAGGTCATTTATTTATATAAAGAACAAACATCAGTCAATGATATATTGCCTGTTTTGTTTGATAACGTTTTGCCATCTTTCAGTGAGCTTCATAATTCCTCATTCTTAGAAGGAACTGTCTTTATTTGCGAAAAACTGAACAAGTGTTGATTTACAGCCTCATCTGAGTTGAACGTTATACCACATGAGTTTTGAAGAGAGTGAAACAAGTGAAAGTCTGACGGCGCAAGGTTAGGTTAGTATGATGCATGTGGCAACATCCCATCGAAGCTCCAATCAGTTTTGACCAGTGATCAAACTTGTGTGTGGTCTTGCATTGTCGCAATGGAACACAACTCCTTTACAATTAACAAACTCTGGATGCTTCTGGACAATGGATTCATTCAAACTGTGCAATTGCCAACAGTAGACATTTGAATTGATTGTTTGTTTTTTGGCAGGAGCTCGAAAAACACAACACCTTTAAAATCTCACCACACTGAGAGCATAACCTTCCTCTGATGAATGTCTGTTTTTGATGTCGTTTGAGGAGAATCATCACGTCAAGACCAAGACCATTTGTGTACCACATTATTGTAAACAATCCACTTCTCATCACCAGTTATCTGTCACTTCAAGAAAGGATCGTTTTCCTCATGTTTAATGAGCATATTGCAGATGTTTATACGTGCCGTCAAGTGAACTTCTTTGAGTTCATGTGGAACCCAAATTTCGAGCTTGCTTATATATCCCAGCTTCTTCAGGTGGTCGTGAATGCTTGAATGATGGATGTTCAATGTTTCTGAAATCTCTCGTGTCATGTAACATGGGTTTGACTCATTGAATGCCTTTATTTTGTCATCGTCAGCCTTGGTGGGCCTCCCTGATCAAGGAGCGTCATTGAGATCAAAAGCACCAGCATGGAATTTCGTGAACCATCATTAGCACTAATGTTCTTGAAGAGCATTGTCACTGTAAACTTTATACATCTTTTCACAAGCTTGACGTGCGTTCTTCCCTTTATGCAAGTAAAACATTAAAATATGGCAAAAATGCATAGTTTGGTCTTCCATCTTCAACTTGTTGTAAAATCTCCAAAACTCAACCAAATCACTCAATTTTTTTTAGAATGAAGCTAGAACTGTCAGCTGTCAAATGACATAGCAATAACATAGATGCAAATGACTCCAGTACTTCCAAAAACGAACTAGTGCCATCTGTTGCAAACACGTGTTATGACTTTTCTGACAACCCAATATTATGCTAAGAAATTGTTTTCACAGAGTAAAACAATATGCAATTTCTTGTGTTAATGTTAAACAACAAAAACGCAGAGAAAGCTGTGTACTGAAAATGAAGTAAACATCATGAGAAGATCTGGAATGCAAACTTTTCAAGAAGATATAATGTTTTGAAAAGGTGCAAACATATAAAAAATGTCACTGTCACAGTCAAAGCAGTTGGTGGGGAGGTAGACTAGGGGAGGCTGGGAAAATATCGCAGAGGTTCCAAGAGTAGTTAGATTCCTTTCAGAAACAGACATCATATCCAGATCACCCCATTTTTTTCCCATCCATCTTTAGTAGTTTTGATACATACTTGTTATAAATATGTGTGCATGTATTTAGATATATTCTTGAATTTCCTCACTGGATTATTACTAGGAGAGTGCTGCAAATTCATTGAAATATTCTGCACTCACTATCATAAAAATCAGTTACAAATGTTGCTCTAATGCTGACTTACTTAATCTTCATAAATAATGTATTTATTTTACCCAGCTATTGCTAAAACATTTAAGAACAAATTGCCAGCGTGAAAGGAATTACACCATTACTATCCTTTCAAAAAATTATCTGCATTCATTTTACCTTTAAAAATATTTTACGAAATACTTTAAACATATAAAAAAGTTTAGAGAATAACTTTACAGATACCAGTGCAAACACACACACACACACACACACACACACACACACACACATTCTTAACATTCTGCCATATTTGCTTCAGTTTCTTTTAAGAAATAATGTAGAACAGATGCAACTGAAACCACTTTCTACTCTTTTCCATCACATGTTCTTCCATTTTTACCCCAAGTTATCAGTATCATGAATTGGATGAGCACCCTTTATCCACTTGTTAAAATATTTTAAATATGTATGTGTCCATATGAAATAGTGTTTTGTACTTTTAAAAATATACGAAAATTATATCATAATGTTGACTTAATTTTGCACTCTGTGTTTTTAAATCAGTATTATACTTTTGGTATCTGTCCAGATTAACCAGTCACTCTATTTATTCATTTCAACTGTTCCTATAAATTATTTATTGAATAAATATCTATTCAATATTTATTTCACTTTTCTAAAATCTGAATATATTCAATATTCTGTTATTGACAGGCATTTAGGTTATTTCCAACTTTCCCTGTAAGATACAATGTGCACTGTTATATGTGCAAAGTGTTCTCTAGAGTCATGCTTCTCAAACGTTAATTTGCATGTGGATCCACCTGGGACTCCTGTTAAAATGCAGATACTGATTTAGTAGGTCTGGGATAGAGCCTGAAATTATGCATTTCTGAAAAAACCCCTAAGTGATACCTCTGCTGTTTGTTCATAGAGCACAGAATACACTGAGTAGCAAGGCACTGGAATATATATATTCTATATATCATTCATATATATATATATATATATATATATATATATATATATATGAATGATATATATATATATATATATATATATATATATATATATATATATATATATATATCCAGAAAATGTATACACATTTTAAGACAGGAAAACTATTAAAATTGGAATACTGATAACAAAAGATGAATGCAAGTCACGTTTGACTTCTGAAGTTGCAAGAGGTGCTCAAAGTGGTTACCATCAGCATATTTTAATAGTTTTTTCCTTTCTTAAAATGTGTATACACTTTTTGGCAGCCTCTGTGTGTGTGTGTGTGTGTGTGTGTATCCACATGGGATTTTAAGTCTGACTATGATGTGAGTATTGTAAGTCAGCTCATTCAACATGACCTCAACCCCTTTTACATTTGGCTTCTCAACTTTGGAGTTTGAAAATGCAAATTACTCTAAATCCCAAACTTCTTTGCTGGGAGAGATGGCTAAGTGACGAGACAGTTCTGGCCCGTGCACTCTCAGCATAAACAGCCAATGACGACTCCATCACGCCTAACCTCTCTCTTGCCTGGAATTGTGACTCTGAAGGTGCAGATGCCACACATTAAGGGAAGCAGAGTGACAAAATAGGCCTGGTTCCTTGAGGGCATTGTTAGTCACTGCTCCAGCCCCCGATGCCTGTCCAGATAACTTTGATTTGAATGTCTGAGACAAACCTCTTGCTTGATTAAACCACTATAATCTGGTTTACAGTTACTTATACCCGGACATTATTCTAAATAATACAGTACCTCTGAAACTTTAGCTATTGCCAAGTTACTTTCCAAAACGCTGCTGTTGTTTTACATTCCCTGCGGCTACATGAGACACTTCCTAATTTTATTTTTCCACATCTTTGAAAGCTCTTGGCATTGCCCAGTATTTTGGAGCTCTTTCCCATATAGTAATAATGAGAATGGCATCTAATTGTGTTTTAATTTTCATTTCTGTGGTTACTAGTGCTGTTAAAAAGATTGTTTTGTGCTCACTGCTCATTTTCTCGTATGTAAACTGTTTCTGTGGCTGTCAATTTTCCCATTGACTTATTTGTCAGTTTATTACTGATTTATAAACATTGGAGAGTTTCCTAACAATAAATAATTCAATTTTTGTATTTTATATATGCCCAATAAATGCCGTCTTTCAGATTGTAGACTCTTTTTTTTTTCTACTTTGTTTATGGTACCTCTAGGCAAAATGTAAATTAATTATGGTCAAATTTATAAATATTCTTCTGTACATTTTTTTCTTATTTAATATACTTTTCCTACCCTGTGGTCATATCCTCTTTACAAAAAATATTTTTTTATTTTTTCTAAGTGAGATAAGTCAGACAGAGAGAGACAAATAGTGTTTGATATCAGTTACACGTGGAATCTAAAAAAAGATTATATCTTCTTTTATTTTCTTTAATAATTTGAATATTTTGCTTTTCTCTTTTAATCTACCTGGAACAGTTTTTCTTGTTTTTTTTTTTGAAAGCCTCCCCTCTCCTTCACACACACACACACACAGACACACACACACACACACACACACACACACACACACACTCACACACAAAACCACAGTGAAGCTGGTTCTGTTGGGTATTCCGGCTTTATCCTAAAAGGAGGATCTGAGAGGTCTGACATGAGTGGGAAATCCTCAGGAAAGGGAGGATAGCTCGGAGCCATGACTGCCTTCTCAGCCTTCCTGTCAACTGAATGCATTTTTGTTATATGATGTGAGGAAAGGCTTCAAATTCATATTTTCCATATGAACAACCGATTATTCTAGCTCTAATACATGCCAAGTTTATTCTTACTGCTTGCTTTATTAGTCAAATATGTCATTTAACATGTTACAAAGTTGCCGCCCTGTTTTGTCAATCTATACCAAGGATACACACTGTCTTACTATCTGGTGGAATGAGTCTTCCTAAATCTATTCTTCAAAATCTGCTATATTATTCTTGCCCTTTTGTTTCCCAAGTAGGTCTTTGGGAGTAAGGTTTATCAGCGGTTCTCAACCTGTGGGTCGCGACTCCTTTGGGGGTCGAACGACCCTTTCACAGGGGTCGCCTAAGACCATCGGAAAACAAAAAGATATTTACATTACGATTCATAACAGTAGCAAAATTACAGTTATAGAGTAACAACGAAAATAATTTTATGGTTGGGGGTCACCACAACATGAGGAACTGTACTAAGGGGTCGCAGCATTAGGAAGGTTGAGAACCGCTGGTTTACAGGGACAAAGCCATGGCTCCTAGACACAAATATTCTAGCTTCAGAGGACCTATCACCATATCTGAGCTGATGATTCAATGCAAATACTGGAAAATAACATCTCAAACTCACAAGATATATTAATCGAGCTTTCCTTAGTGACGACTTTAATATACATTCCATCATTCTATTAGGTAAGTTATGTCTTTTGTGATGCAATCTATTATAGCACCAGTGGGTTCCGTGATCAGGAGCTCATTGTCACACCTCTTCTGCCACAAAATCGGCCTGTTGGGATGAGGCAATGAAGTGCAGGATCTCACACCAATAAGTCGGGGTTTCTCTTAGCCCTAAGATAGTAATGCTCACAGAAGCCCTGCAAGTGAGCAAGGAAGACAGACTCCTAGTTGAGGTACTCTGAATTCCAGTAAGAATGAATGGCTGCACTTTCTAGGGTGAGAAGGGTCCAATGTATTCAACCTGGAATGGTGCTAAGATTGATCCCTTTATTAAACCTTCTGCTGGCAGGTTTATAGGTGGTGAAAGGGACATGTATCCCTGAGCCCATAAGTAGTTTATACCCCTCTTACCATGTGTACGATTTTCTTGGACCCATTCTGCAACCATGGGGGGTTTTGAGGAGAGAGGTTGGTAGACAGACTAGAAAATTCACTCTTGTTAAGAGGCTCCAACATTGTTCTCTGGTGAGTGTTAATGTGAGATGTAACTGTGAGCATTTTGCCCCAATTCCCACGGGTTCATCCACTTGACTCTGCCGCACTCCTTTGACTCTATTTTTCCTACCTTTTCCTACCTTTCCAGGCCATTGATGCCTACCTAGGAGTTAGTGTATCACCTCAGGCCATTTTCCCCCAAAGCAAATGCTGAAGTGCACTGTGTATACCCCTTCCCGCTGGGAGGGTATTTCCTTCTTCCCACCGTCTTTAGGTCCAGCCCTGAAAAAACTGTAGTTTAGAGGCAACTTTCCTCAAATAACAACTCACTCATCTATAAATCAGAGCTGAAGTAGTGTCCATCTTTGTCAGGGAGTCTTAGGGAACCCTCTGTGAGGCTATAGGTGTAAAGTTGAGGATGAGGCAGCTGTGCAACAGAGGTAGGTAATGTGAATGTCTGTGCTATCTGTTCATGTACTTAAGACCTCTGGATGTTCAAGGGCTTGATTCCAAGTATATCATTTCTATTGCATGATGAATTGTTGTGGTAGCCACCCTATGTTATGAGTCTCTAAGTGGTATAATACCCATTCATTGATGTCATGTGATCAGGCACTTAGTCTCAGGTGGCACCCAATGAACTTTAAGGATTTGATTTTTAAATAGTATAGTTTTTGTTTGTTTATTTGTTTTCTCTGCAGATGGCATGGCTTTTCATTACTTGGGAACTTGTTAGAAATATAAATTTGTGAGCTCCAACCCAGATCTAATAATTTGAATATCTGAGGGTGATACTAATGAACACTGAAGTTTGAGAACCACTGACTTAAAAGAATAACTTGAAATACCAAAGATACTGAAACCCAAAAAACTTTGCTGATCAGGAACCCTTCAAATTTTTGAAGGCTTCGTCTGTCATCTCCTGGCACCTGCTCACCTTTCCAAAGCATCCAACGTACTTGTGTCTACCATAAGGTCCAATTAGCATGATGGACCACAACTTTAAATATTCTGGAATTTATCTGATCTTGAGCTTTTGTTTTCAATGTTCATATTTTTTCAAACACTTCCAATGGGTTCCTTCATAGTCATCTGGTAATCTCATTTCTGTACTATTTTTGCAGAAATACATTTTTGAATGTTATTTCCTCATTTCTTTAATGATATTAAACATAAGTATATACATTTTTTACATATTATCCTATTATTCATGTGTAATTTCATTTAGAGCAATTCATGTAAATTCATTTAGAGCAATTTGTTATTTTTAATAGATTGTAATACACAGGTTCATCTTGTGTGATTAGAACTGTGATTAGAACTGTGATTCTGTCTCTCTTTCTCACAACCCATATTGCCTCCTGGATTTTAACACCTCCAACTAACCCACAAGGCTCCTAATTCTTAAACTGGAGCTTGGAGTTCCTATCCTACAATCACATTAGGGATAATTGTAAATTCAGATTCCTAGCCAAAGGTGGACTGTTTTTAGTTCTGTGTCTTAAGTTGGGTCTTTGTCTATCTACCTCCCAGATCCAAGATTTCAAATAAGCCATAACTTTATGCCCTATTCAGTATAAACTTACTTGAGCTCCTTTTACCATCCATGGAAATCATCTTTAATCCTGGTTTTAAGAAATGAGCATGTCTCTGGTCCCCCCATATTTATACGGTGCAGTTTCTATCTTTAGTTCTAAGACAAAGTGAACTTCAGGCTTCCTCAGCTTATACTGATGCCTGAACCCTGGATTCACGCAGCTTTGTCCTCCACCTGTTGCTTTTTATTTATATTCTATTTCTGATATCTGGGAATGTTTATTTTGTTTGGGCTTTTAATATATCTCTTTATATATTTATCTACCATTGCTGCAGATTTTGATGTAGGAGATAGTGTGTCAGAGAAATAAAAAGCTTAAAAGTGTCAATATATAAAGCCAATTTAACCAGAAATTCCATATTCTATTTTTCTCTTTTTGATGTCTAAAAATAAACTTCTAAACAAGGCAGAAACCATTTTCAAAATGAAGAACCCACATACTTACCAATGTATAACATTAATAATAGCCAGGCAATCCTAGCTGACATACCTTCTGGTGTCTTCCCCTTCCTTTGAAACTATGAAGCGGGGGAAATTATTTACGCTAGATAACATCCTGGACAATGGCCAGGCAGTAGCTAGGAATTACATTAATATGTATTAGCTTTGAATGAAATTGTGTTTTCTTTAGTATTTCTTTATTATCTAGCAGAGCAAGTTCAAAAATCTGCTTTTTTAAAAATATTTTCCATGAGCTATCTACCCCTTCCTATCCGAACACATATCAAATTATCCTGTCACATTTTATCAGTCAATATTACTCCTTTCTCCTGAAGACAAAACATGCTCACTGCTAGCATTGTCTTTTTGCTCATTCTGGCTCTTCTTTCCATGGCATTCTCTACCACCGTTTTCTTACCTGTCCACATCCCTCACATCTTTCATGAACCAATCAACTCCCATCTTCTGCACAAAGCTTCCCAACTTTGCAGGAGTCCCACTGTAATTTCGTCCATTCCATTTACATTACATCTCATGCTTTTCTATTGAGGCTTTATTTTCCATACTTTAACTCTGTAGGTATAGGCACCCAATTTGAATTTTAATCTTCTTGAGAAGAAATGCTATGTCCTGTATGTCCTCAAATGTTCCATACTGCATGGACAAATGCAGAACTCACTGTTGGATAGCTAATTTAATGTGAGATAGCTAATTTAATTCACTCCTGGTGGCCTCACCCTACCCTGCCCGTTTTTTGTTTTTTGTTTTTTGTTTTTTGTTCAGATATGTCCATGGAATTTCTGCCAGGAGTAAATGGAAAGGACTAAATTTGCTATTCCTTTATTTGATGCAATTGTTCATTCCCCTGCCCCCCATACATTATCACTTTAATTTGTCAGAAACAATGATATTTTGTTACGCAAACTTCTAAGCTTACAAGCATTCCATGCATCAATTGTCAATCAAAAATCAAACATCAACTGACCCCTTGACTCAACAGCTAAATTGCACTAGATATTTTGCATGTCTATTACACTCTTACAGGGAAAACAGCAAAAAAGTTAATATGGAAGTCATAATTATACCAGTAAAATATATTGGTAAGTATAATCCATCTAATAAAAATAAAATGTTCAGTATCATATCTGAATATTTTGTATGTACTCTTCTATTTTTATAAAAACAAGATACATAAAGAATTCAGTAAGTAGTCAAAAGAAAATGCACAGCATGTAGCTTGGGAGATTCAAGAGAAAGTAGCGAGAATACAGTTTAGGTCAAAGTTCAGTGTACCTTATATGCTTAACCAAGCAAATCTATTGGTATATTTTCTACATGGCTATGTTCTAAATTTCTAAGAATTGCAAGAAAAAATAAATTCAATGAATTACAGGCAATTTATACAATGGTGTTATAGTTTTGCGATGTAAGTAAGCAGTGGCAAAATGTGCTATTTTCCTCATTATGCTAACCTAATGTATTAGTTTGTAGCATATGGCTTTTGAGCCTCATGATAGGAGAATAAGCTTAGGGTTTTATTCCATCTACCAATAGGTGCCAGCATTTATTCAGTTCCCTCCAGGCAAGGCAATCGTTCACATAACGGCAAAATGCACATCTAGACTCACGGCAATGGCTGAGAAATTGAGTTCGTCTTACATTTTTCTCTCAAGCTTTTATTACACCGTGTATTTCAGAGTAGTGACTTGATTTTTATGCAATTTCATCCTCTTGCTGTGAGCATAATCTTTGAGAACTTATGATCTTTCAGTTCATTCTTCATTCAATAAGGTGTTTATGTGTTCTGTATACAGCATTATTTTGATACCAACTAGTCTCTCAAATGTTCCAAAATAAATCAATTCATACAAACTGGGCCAAATAAATCAGTTCTAAGAAATAGGCCATCAATTCCATTATACAAGTGAAGGGTAAGAAACACCGTATTGTGTGAAAATTAGAACAAACTGTAGACACTAAAGTATGCATTACTAATATATCAACCCTCTTATTTTGGAACATCTCACTTTTAAGTGGCTTTTCAGGGCAGTGATTACTGTAATATAATTTAAGTTCTGCTAGGGAGTTGGGCTATAAACAAAATTATGGAATGTCTCCAAGTATCATCATTTCAGGTAAAGCATCATAGAAGAGGTCTGAGACCACCACAAGATCGTAGTAATACATTAAGGTAGTTAAAAGATCAGAGATAGAGAAGGAAAGGAGCATTTTCTTGGAACAAAGAGAAACTCATCAAATCAATAACCATATTTAATCCTTAAAAGAGAATATCCATTATATTCCTATATCCATGTTTGTAACAAAACAAACTCCTTGGGACTTCATTGGATCACAAAATCAGGCTTTAGACTGCAAACAACAAAAAAACGAATTCTGCCTTTCTTAGGCTGAAAGTAATAGATTTTGGAAGAATGTTAGGTCTCAGAAACCACAAGAAGGTTGGAGAACCTGACTCAGAAGATGGGTCCAAGTCAGAGGACCCTGGCCTGGGGGACTGGCACAGTAAGCTACCTCACTGATGTGTCTGCCCTCCCTGCCGCTGTGCCTGCCCTGATCAGTATACCCACCCCCATATGGACACATGCAGGCTGGACACAAACTGCAATCTCTCCCTTATCTAGGGCTCACTTGTTTTAGATTCAAAGTCTCAGGCAGGAGATGAAGAGTCTCCAAATCTTGATCACCATCTTTAAAAAACACATATCCTTCAAACACATTTGTTTCCTGTAAATTTACAGAATTTAAGCAAACTAACCTTTTTGATCTTTGTTCATTTATTAATCACTTAGTTGTATGCTTTCTTACAATTTCTAACAATTTCATTGCATAATCACTTTTTGACATACAATAACACTGTGAGTTATTTTTTCCTACATTATATAGATGAAGATAACATCTGAAAAACTTGCATAATTGAAACTTGGATCTTTGAGGTCAAGTGATCTTTCTACATTTATATTATGGACATATTTCCATACTTTTCTTTCTGTCTTCACTTATGTAATGTTGTTGGACAAAATGTTATAATTATCTTAACTAATAAAGTTTTTAATTTGTCAACTAATTAACAATACTCTTATAAAGAATGAAAATTACACAATATGACTTGGGGACATATTTTCACGCAGTGTGAATTATTTCCCAAACTTGCCTAATGAAAACCATATATTCTTTGAAGCCCAATGTGGCTGATTCTCAACAGTTTATATATATATTTTTTTTTTCATATATTTTACCCATTTGAGAATGAATGTATTTTAGAGTGAGATAAAATAATCAATTTCAGTCTTCATTTTCTAAAGTGTTTTTGAGGATGATTTTAAATATTAAAAATAGAAAGACTTACACTGATTGCAAATTAATCATCTTTTATGTTGTAAGCTTGGGTTTCAATAGTTTTCCACTTTTCACCAATGACCCAAGTCCATGACCTGTGTGGACTTCAATAAGAAAGAATTGTTTGAGAATGTCTCTCCAGTAACATTATGCCATGGATAATATACAATTTCCATCTACAAAACTGCTGGATAGTGGGCTGAAGGGATGCTGTATAGCAGAAGCAAACTTCCAGACTGCTTGTGCTATACAGCGTCCCTTCAGTGTTTTCATTACTATTACCCTCAGGTTTGAATGACTTGGAATTCTTTTGCTGCCATATATTTTCACATCTGTGTACTGTAACTGAATAGTTACTAGTGCTAGCCAGGGTATCTTTCCTGAGCAAAGAGATTATAGGTTTGCTACACTGTAATATACAGTATCTTCTGAAGTAGAGAAAACAGACATGTAAAGAATATTGTACTGTTCAAGTACTGGTTGAAATTTATCACATTCAAAATGATTTGTATTATCCAAACTTTTGTAAAAAACTGTTTTTGTAGTCATATGAAAGTTAGTGAAAGATTGCTTTACCTTGTCACTTTCAGGGATACCTTAAGGCTAACGTGATTTTGTGGATATAACCTCCATCTCTTGGGAAAATAGTAAGCTGCTTGTGTCGAAAATGGCATTAAAATTATTTTGAAATGCTATAATACCTTGAACATTGCTGGGACTGTAAACAATGGCCAATTAGTTTGGTATGTTTATCAGGCATAAATGAGCTTTTCTTTCAATCCTGATAAATCAAGTGCTATCACATTATATAATTGAAACCTGCTTAAATGAAAAAATTATATGATGTATTGAGAATCTTGTCTGGCATATACAGAGGATGACAAAAATTGTATACACATCTTAAGAAAGAAAAAAATGATTAAAATTGTAATACTCAATATACACCAATAACAAAAGGTGAATACAAGTCATGTGTTTCTTTTGCAAATACAAGAGTCGCTCAAAGTCATTACCATTAGTGTCCAGACACTTCTGATTACAGCGAACTACTGCTTGGGCAACATTGACCAAAGTGTCCACTGGTATACATTTTTTGGCACCCCTGGTATTGAGCCCCGTTTTATTAAAATGAAACAAGTATATTATAGGTTGATCATGTTTTTATATATTACATTGTTCTCAAAGCCAGTTGAGAAGCAAATTGGACCCATTTTATTAAAATCTCATACCACCTGTCTTCCCATCACAGTGGGAATTATATATATATATATATATATATATATATATATATATATATATATATATATATAGTGTTTATAGTATGATATAAGTAAAATAACATGGAGGTATAATCTAACTGTCTAAAGACATCAGAAGCATTTTAACTATGATTTTATTTTCAAAATCGTAAACAAAATAATATTTATTTAAGTTAGATTTCAAATAATTCCTCCTTTTCCAAATTCCTTATGGTCATTCACATCAGGTATATCATTTTCTATCCTTCTGGAAAAGGAAAGCTGCCGTATTGCTATTCCCCAGGGCACAGCATGTATAGTTGGGGCAATATTTAAAAACTATTTATTCCTGGCATGAAGTGGCTATAATGCATTATCTACTGCTGAAGGAGTTGAGGCAGGCTGGTGCATATCACCCAGATAAGTAAAAGTATATTGGAAAGAATAAAAGACAGGCTCCCTAGGTTCTATTTCTTTCTGCACATGTCATAAAAAGCTGGAGGAAAAACAAAATTTAGAATGGCAAGGAGGTTTTCAACACATATAAGATGGAGTCCCATATTTTTTTCAGGATTCCAAAACATTGTCACCAATCTTCTACTTGAATGTGAAGATTACTAGGAAAATTACCACCTCATAAAACAGTTCATGTGGTTTCTTTTCTGTGGCTTTATTTGTATGACTATCCCTCCCTTGGGCCCTCAGGCTTTTTTATACATTCAAAATAGATGCAACGTGATAGAACCCTCCGAAACTCAGAGCACCTTATACAAACTCATCTCTTTTCTAGATAAGTAAAGTTTTACTTCTACAAATTATATTTCCTATAATGCTTTCTAAACTCTTTATGTGAAATAGTAAAGTGTTTGGCACATTATCAAGCCTGCTGTTAATTGAAACGGTTGCTCTGTTCAATGTATAATTGTTTGCCACCTTTTTTTTGTTTTTTTTTTGTAACATGGATGACCAGAATTTCACATTAGGTATGTAGCACATGGAGGAATAATGCTCCAGTGGGTTTCAAAACTAGAATTCTTTTAATTGATTATTCATTATATTTGAATTTGAGGCATCAAATAATATGCTCTTTTTGGGATCAAATCATTTCCATATATTTTCATTAGGTTTTGTCTTCTTCATTCTGCACTTACCTCCCTGAATTTGTTTAATCATAAATGAATTCTGCATTACACATTATGTACTTTATCTTGATTATTTATACTCATGATTTCAGTATGTCAGAGTGTACTTATGTTAAAAGATTTTTAGCTTACATATATACTCTCTAATTTGGCTTTGTGCAAAGGGCCATTACTAAACAACGAATAAATATAAAATGACCTAGTAGTTTTCATGGAAATCTCCCAATAGAGAGCCACAAACTCAGGAATTCCCGCCAGCATTCATACTGGGAATCTCAATTATTAATTCAGGTAAGCCAAAAAAAATAAATTTTCTGTGCCTCAACTTTTTTCTCTTTAATAGAAGGGAACATTACAAATCATTCTTCCATATTCTTATTCTCAAACATCAAACTGCTACACATCCAGAAACATACATGTTGCCCCACTGCGTCAGTGTCCCTACCTATTGTCTGATGACAACCGACTCCGAAGTGACATCTTCCTGTCACCACCTTCTCTTCTAATACCTGCAACTTGGAACGTCCCTTACAATAGAATTTTATGCATCTCTCTAACCTCCTGGGCATGGCTGTCTGGCCCTGTCTGTACCACATCCCATCAAACCCCAGTTCTGATGTTTTTAAAAATCATCATGATAAAGAAACTATTGCAAAATGCTTCCTTTTAGGGAATTCTTAAGAGAAGATTTCTGTACTCAGGAAAATCTTTGCATGGGAAATTCATTGCATGCTATTTAGGACTGTACTTAAGGCTAGATGAGAACTGTTTAGGTTTTTGGGTTTTTTGATGAATTGATATGAGTGGTGCAGTACAGAATATCCAATTTCTAGGGAATCAAATGCAGGAAGGGATACAATTCTGCCTATATTCATTATTCAGTGTTTTTCATGGCCCTGGAAATGCTGTGTCGATTTTTATGTGATTATGAAAGCAAACATCTGGAATACCAGATGTGAGCAGACACAAAAATGGGCATTTAATCTATACATTTAAGAGTGAGTCAAGTTAATCAGAAAACTCATTTCATTTCTGAAAATGAGTTAGATAAGCCAAATCAATGGTAAAATCCTATATAATCTGGAAGACAAAAGATTTTAAAAAGAGACCATATGGCACTGCAATTAAGAAATAATATGTGAGCATGTATGTGTGAGGGTATATGTGTGTGTCCATGCAGAAATACAAGCCCATTTGCAAGTCATATATGTCCCTGAGATGGGAAGGCTAAACAAGTGAAGAGAATAATATATGTCTATATTATCTTCCCCCATTAATTACATCATAACTGCATTTAGGAACGTGACCCAGATATAAAAATTTCAGTAAATATGCCTGGAGAAGTACACTATATATTTCAAATACTATATTTCAAGTTTTGGAGAGATTTTAAGCTTCACATATTTTCTGATTACTGAAACTCATCTTAGTTAAATTAAGTATGTGTGTATATAAATATCTATACATATATAGATATATCAATATATGTATGTAGATAGATAGATAGATAATAGAGGAATGCACATATTACATAGGCCTTTGATTGTCCCTCAAAAAATTCTGCTAACATAGATTTACTTAGAAAAGGGGCAGTTCATTGGAACATATTTAATGATTAAGCCATCAAGCAACTTCGACTGCTAAAACTAGTAAGCAACTTTGTTCTTAGGAGAAAAAGTGTAACACATGCCATATTGAGATTTTTGCAGACAGCTGAATTGACATATGAGGAAACTTGTCCATGGTAAAGATTCAGGGAATTAGAATTCTATAATTCAACTCCACTCATCATGAGAACAAAGATGAGGCTTTACCTCACATGTCAATCAGTCTGTGAAAAACTACCCCATTTTTTCTTACAGTATTTAATAAGAATTTATTCTTATATTTTAATATACAAAAGAATCAACTTCATAGTTGGCCAAGATACAGATTTCTGTGTCCTCCAGACCTAGGAAATAAAAATTTCTGGTTCTTGGGACCCAGAAATCTATATTTACAATAAGCACTTCAAAAAATGTTGATGTTCTGTAATGTACTGTCTCTAGTTTTCATATAGATGTAAAAATTAACATAAATTTATAAATTCATTTGCACAATCCTTTTTTGGATGCATCTTATATTGCTAATATTCTTGTGTGGATGTTTTGCTTCCTTCTGTTTTTCAATAGATGTCAATTGAGGGCCTACTGTGTTTCAGCCCTGTACTATGTCTGGCAATACAAAGAATAAAGCAGACCTCTCCCTAAAGAGACTCTGAATCTTATAAAAGAGACCCATAATTTTGCAAATACTTATATTGAAGTTTGGCAAATGGAAAAATAAACACAGCACAGTGGTAGCTGAATGAATGTTGTAAATTTGAAGTTTTGGAGAAACCAAAAAGAAGGACATCTCTTTCTCCTCTCAGGTCGATCAGAGAGATTTTGTAGAAGTAGCTCGAACTAAAGGTTGAAACAGCAGTAAGAGGAACAAAACAGGTCAGGTGTTCTATTCAGATGGAGCGGCATGAACAATTGTAGAGAGGTATAATGTACTTCAGAAGTGCCGAGTGTAATTGGGAAATAATTGGAAAGGAAGGTGCAGGGAGGTTTGCACCTGATCAATGAAGTGCTTTTAAATCATGTTGAAATATATGGATATTAGCTTGTAAACAATGGAACCATTGCAGGATTTTAAGAAGGCTAGTATGATCAGACTTGAGTTTTAGGAAAAAGAAAAAACAATTAAGTGACAGTATGATGAAACTGGAAGCAGAAGACCATTTAATAATACTTCAGGAGACAAAAAGCGGGGCCTTGAATGATTGCATTAATGGTGGGGGTGAAGAAGAAGAATCCTTTTCACACATTTACAATTCTATACCACAGTGAACTTGGTTAAAATATAACAGAGGCCCCAATTCAATCTGAAAAAACACATGGAGCTTCAGAATGAAAACAAGCGATAGCTGCATGAAAGGTATATGTAATAAAAGAACAATCAGATATTTGATGGGAAACAATAGAAAACAATGATTAAATTGCCTATTGTACCAAAGACCCATAGAAATGTAAAGCTACAGTAAAGCTTAGAATCACCTTGTCCAAACCAAAGGATAGTTAGATGGCCTTGTGGACTGCCAGATGAGTAACTGGGGAGCTGTGTGTTTACTGAAAAACTTTGAGAATAATGTTGATAGAGTCCATCCCATTACAGAGATACAGGAGCCATTTTTATACTTTAAAAAGGATTTGTTCTGACTGAGAGAGAAATGAAAAGTTTGAGTTGGTAGTAGGAATATAATAGTAAAGCCAACACCCCATTTTATTTTTTTGTGTTTGTCTTATCATCAGGTTACTGGAAAATAGTCTATTTCACACTTACAGTAATCTTTACAGAATTCTTACAGGGATTAAAAATACGTGGTTGAGTTGAGCTAATTATAACAATTTTTATGTTTCTATGCAACGATAATTTATTTCAGGAGTCTCTGCTTTAGATTATGTTAATCATAAGCAAAACTTGCCATATATGTTTGCTTCTATCTACCTACCTAACTAGTTAGCTAGCTGCTGTCATCTATCTAATCTGCATACACAAACATATACCCACACATATATAACATGCAGATATTTACACACATACACAGACACATATTTTTTAGCATAAAAATATGTAATTTTTTTTCCCTACAAATAATGCCTAGTGTTCTGGGTTAAAAAAATTATTTAATAAAAATGAATAAAAATATCAGTGATTTTTTTTTACATTCAAATTGTTCCCCTTGTGTTTATAATTCTGGAAAAGCATAGGAGAGTAAATATGATATTACTACTTAATTAATATTAACAAGCATACACATATATTTTACCTGGAAGCTAAAAGTGTTGCAAGTTTTATTATTGGAAAAAATATTTTTATCATGAAGTTCTTTAAATACACTTTTGGCAAACACACGTATATCTGTCCTATACAATGGCATCTATAGTATAATTTTCACTTAAAATTTATGGGATAGTCACAAATTACAGATATAAAACAGTTTTAAATGTAGAGTCTAGTCTCATCAAAACCAACCTAGTTTTTCATTCTATTTTAAGATCTAGAGATAAAAGAGTAAATGAGAATGAGAATTCTGTGTAATTTGTATTATTTATGATGATGTTAAACATGTTATTCTTGCAGACATTAAGATTTACATATTCTGTGTTTTTAAGAAAGTCTATAATGATGGTACATTGAATTCTACAGTGTAGAAAATCGCCAGTAACATGAACACTTGAGCTCCAAATTCTCTAATGTAGTCATATCCAATTTAACATATGGAGCCTTAACATACAAGCATTAACATACAGAGCTGTTTGTTTTTTTTTTTTAAGCAACCATCAATGGAACCCACAAAAGGTCTAATGCATGTACTGAGACACCACACAATTCAGCAGTTTCATGAAATATTAATGTAGTTTTGCAAGTCATTTTTAAATTCAGTGATTAATATTTCACTACTCTAAAACAGATGTATTGTGCAACAGTATCAACCCTACACCAAATTTACTTGAGAATTAAATTTGCTCTAACCCCTCCCGCTTTTTTCTTTTCAAAAAGGGAAGAACAGTTAAAAATGTTTATCATTGACATCCTGACACCTAAGGTCTCTACTCATTTTCTTATTAAAAACTAATGTAGCATGGCTCCATCTAATAGAAAAATGAATATTACAAGAATCTATTGCAATTTTAAAGAAAATATGTGATGAATCCCAAGTCATTTTTAGCAAGTAAATATGCAATGATGCCAGTAGAACATGTGGGAGAAGAGCCGTAACAAGCTTTCCAGCTTGCCTGTTGCTTCAAAGGTGATCATATGGTCACTAGCATCATTATCCAAAACGTGCTCATTGAAGTCCACAAGCCAAACCTAATTTTGCATTTCATTCTCTTTAGAATTCAGAAAAAAATTAAATGGTTACTAGTCTAAATTTTTTAATTTCATAAGAATAGTGGGGGAAATGCATCTTAAAAGGTTTAAGAGAGAATTAAGCTCAAAAGTCAAGGACCATTGGTTAGCCTAAAAATACCCATAGATTTTTGTAATTAGGATTAGGTTAAATATGGAAGATTTGCCTAAAAAATGTATAACATCAGCGAATGGAATGCACCCACCCTTATAACCGAAACCCACACATGTATGTGTGTGTGTGTGTGTGTGTGTGTGTGTGTGTGTGTTTGTGTATGTAGTCAGATTACTCTTTCTTTACCAGGTTTACATTCAGTCTGACTTTTACCCCCATTTTTAATTATGAAATAGTTGACACATAAAAATTTTAGATACACGTGTAAATTATGAAAGATACTAGTAAATAAAGATCTGTAAACTCACTCTCTACTTAACAAATGGAAACATTACCAATTCTTTTGTGTTTTGTTTTGTTTTTTTAATCAGTCTATCTATCTTTCTGCCTTCCTCTAAGAGAAACACACACACACACACACACACACACACACACACACACACACACACACAATTTCCAAATTGGTTTATTTGTTTTATTATTCTCTTTATTTTTATAATGTATGTATTACTTATATATGCACCAATTTTTTAATTTCTAGTTTTTGTTTTGTCTTACAAAAATGTTTTCATAATGTGTATGTTTTCTATTTTTATAATTTTGATGCCCATTGCTATAACACAATTATTTTTATGTTTGTATGCACTTCACCTAATAAAAAATTATTTAACCATTCTATAGTATTAGTGGACATTAGGTGGTTTACTGTTGTATGACATTAAAAAAAATGTTTCTGTGGTATTCTTTTCCATGTTTCTTAGGACAAATTCACAAGGGTTTACTTGTTTGCAAGATGTCACTAAATTATTTTCCAGAGTAATTACATTGGTTTCAACCCACAGGCAGCGTATGAGAAATCCTGAGCAGAAGGGTGCCACCACTTCATAATTTAAAATATTTGCATTCTTGCCAAATCAGTAGTACAAAATATTATTTTGTAGTTTTAGTTATACATTTTCTGATATATAAGGCTGAGCATATTTTCACATATTTATAGAATGTTTATGTTATGATATGCTTGTTTATAATATTTGCCCATTTCTCTATTAGGTTGCATTTTTTTTATTAACTTTTGGTATCTTTTAATTTTTATGTCAACACTCCTTTGTTGATTAGTGTGAAGCAAATATCTTTGACTTATAAATTATGTTGTTTCCTTCGCTATGGTGCCCACACTTCCTTTTAAAATTAGCCCTGATCACATACAATTAGACTGCAAATAAATGAATGGAAATATATTTTTCTTAAAATTCCTGAAAGACTTTGACAGTTCAAAGAAACACGAGTCTGCAGATTACTGAACAGTTTGACTTGCATGGATTTGGAAGTCCCCACTTTGTAGCTATCATTTGAGCACCACAGAATGTGACAGACACGAGGATCTGAACTTACAGCATGTATTCAGCGGAGACGCAGCAGAAGGAAGAAAAAGCCTTTAGATGGTTTCGGTGGTGACATGGAAATTATTTCAGTCAAAGACGGCAGGCAAAACAGAAAAGGACAGGAGACATCAGAAGACTAAAATATCTCCCAATTTCTAAAACTGTGAGGACAAATTTAATTATCACAAGGCTTAATTTCATGTAAAATGGGTGAATGTTTCAAATAGAGTATGTATCTAACAGTTACTCTGATCCTGTTATTGTCCTAAGAGTATTAAAACAGGAAAATGATTACATATTATAATTACAAAATTGTAGATAAATTCAGCTGAAGCTTTTTACAATCCTTGGTAACAAATACATGGAAAGCATTAAGGTTTCTTTGTATCATAACAGCTGTGTCAGCTCTAACTGCTTGTTCTATTTCTCAAATCCTACAAATGTATAATCACAATAAAATGATATACAGGGTTTGTTTTTTCTTTTAATTAACTCACATATCAATGTTGGTACCATTCTCTGTAACAATTTTGCCCAAGTATCAATCAGCTTTTGTCCTGGACTAAGTTCCAAGTATGTTTTCATACCAAGTAGCCTTAGAAGACAGAAATAGTGACCCCTTCAGAGTTGCAGACAGGTTTGTTTGCAGAGCGGTTTAAAAGATGTAAGTCACCCTTGCAACAGGCTTGCTAGCAGCCACTTGTAAAAGATTGGGGTTTCCTAAGCTCAGGGTCCTTCAGCTGTGACAGTAACCCACTGTGTGCAACACCCACCTGAACCCAGCCCTGTTTTAACTGCCAGAAACTTGGGGGACAGAGGAAACTGATGAGCTGTCTGCTGACTGGTGTGGAATAAATTAATAACGTCTTCTGTCCCTGACCCAGGAGTCTCATGCCTTCTGCCAGCATCTATGAAAGTGTGGTAGTCCAATGTCGTGTAGTTTGCAAAAAGGGTTATGTCTCAGATGCTGAACAGTTCTTGAAATATAAAATGATGCTTCTTTCATTGTTATTATTTTTTGGTACGTCTACACCTTTGTCTAACACTACCACTCATTCTTATGGAACCTCCTAATGGTTCCTCCAATGATAGACTGGCTTAGGGATTCTTGTAGAACTATAGAAAAAAAAATTCCTAAGTGTGGATGTTTCTCATTTATTCTATACCGATTCTCTTTAAAAATCGCTATTATAGTAAATCTTTAAAACCAAAGGGGAAAATTTTCTGAAAATGGCTGGTGTGGTGAAAAGAAGTACAACATTGTAAAATAATTTTGATCAATTAGAATTAACTTACGTTTAAAAAATGATTATTATTTACATATTATTTGTATATAGCATGCTGCATCTAGTATAAAAGCTTATAATGGATAAGACGAATTCTAAAATATATCAAGTTTAATTATGGGAAATGTGAGATTTCTAGTTCATATACATGTGTACCCTAAACAAGAGCTAAGGAGATTCCAAGGAAACCTCTCTTACTTTTGTTTTAGTAAAACACACACATGTAAAAATGTTTTAACTACTATAAGTAATCCAAGATATACAATATGAAATGAAAGGGGGTTGTTTTTGGATATGAGTTATATTTTCATATTTAGTCTCTCAATGATTGGGTGCATGTTGAAGATGTCATAAAAGTAGTTTCCTATTAAATGCCATGTTACAATTCATAAGATTCCTCCCAACTCTAAGACTCTATGATTTTTCATCTTTCAAAAATTTTTAAAAAGTCACACAAGTATTTCTAAATATGTTTTTCCTAACAGTCTAATTACAAAATTATGTTTTACACATTATTAGATTAATTTTATTAATGAGATAATTTTGTATTCAATGTGACATAAGATTTTCCAGTTTCATTTCATCCCTTACATATGCTAAAAATCAAGCAAGTTTTAAGATATATTTGGCTATTTCAAGAGTTAAATACATTTAGTTTTATATAATCCATAGGAACTTGTATATTCAGGAAGCTTAATGCATCCAAATAAAGTCTATAACTCATAGATGTATATAATATTTACTCAATCTTAGTTTCTTTTAATTGTAAAAAAAACTAATCTGATACCTCCTCTTCAAGAGACAGTGTTTTTCAGAGCTATATATATGGATTTATATTTAATGACATTTTTTGAGGAAACATTCAATTTTACTCTTTAAAGTGTAATCTAATGTATATTATACTTCAAACCTAAAAATGTAAAGGCTAATAAATGTATTACATACTAAAATTTCAAGGACAACAAGTATTGGTCTGAAAATGTATTCTCTATGTTTCAGTAACAGAAAACTTAGGCAATTATTTGTGGGAGAAAAGCTAATAAATGCATAATCCAAATAAGGAAACCTAAGAAGTCTCCCTATGAATAAAACAACTGAAATATTTGAGTTATACTAAAATTCTAGCTCTATAAATGGCAGGAAAGAAATACTGTGACCAAAACTTGCATTAATCGATCATTTCTTGTAGATATTTGTTATAACGTTGGGCTAACATATGTGTTTTATTCTAGAAAGAGAGATAGGTACAGGTAGTAATAGAGGCAAAGAGAGAAACAGAAAGAGAGACAGAAAAAGACACAGCAAGAGAAGGGAAAAAAGTTAAAAGTAGTGGATTTTAGTATTGATGGAAAATCATGTTTTAGGAGGCAAAATGAGATGCATGCAGGAAGACAAGTAGGCTTTCTGCCCCCTGAAAACATTCAATTCAGAGTGACCTGTGGCTATAAATCAGCAGCTCGAACCTTCAGATCCTTGTCTTGTAATTTCAAGATCAACAAGATGCAATCTTAAAAACTATTTGCATGGTGTGAGGACGAAGTGGTGCCCTTGTTCTCCCAGACAGCTGAGTTTGATGCACAAGAGTCTGAGTGCTTTGCTGTCTCTCTGTAGCCGTATATGGCCATTGTAAATAATTAAGCAGAAATTTGTTACCCTTTTGTCAAATGTGTTTCTGATGTTGCTCTTCCTAGCTTCCATTAAGAAATCCCTTGATTAAATTTTAAAGTCTTAAACAAGTTGAGAGTCTGAGAGCACTGGATACAAACTACAATCTGAATGTTTTGCAGGGGAAAGTCATATTCTCTTTGGGAGTAGGAAAAATAATGTCAGGTAGTTAGTATGCAGCCCACGGTTCCTTTTCAAGACACGATATTACAGATTTGATTACCAAGCCTTTAGCTGATTCTTCTAGGTCATTTATTCTCCCAATTACATTTTTCAAGAAATTTAGAATATGGTGCTTTAAATATTTGACAATATTTTAATTTTAGCAAAATATGCTTGTATCTAGATATTTAAACTTTTAATCACTCCAACTCTTCCATAATATGATAAAAAGACAATGCTGAACAAATGCTTATTTACAAAAATGAACTTACAACCCATAATTCCCTTTTATATTTTATAATAATGTCAAATAAATTTTAGGACAGGAAACAAAAAAAAAAAGAAAAGGAACTAAATAGTGAAATATAATTTTCCTGATTTATGCTTTGGAAAATATGAGTAACTTTATTTTTTAATCAGATTCTTAAAATGCTTGAATTAAAACAGATTGATATGAATAATTGATGCTTGTTGTGGGGGTTATACCATAATTATTACATATAGTTTGGAAAAATAAAACAACCTTTAAATCTAGAACACATAATTCAAAAAACATAATATGGCATTAATTTTCTGTTATCATTAACAGGAAGCATAACACATTGTGTTTTGTGAGGCTGATATTCGCTATCAATGTAACGAAAAGCTTTCTGCAGATTTTTGCTTACTGCCTTTGATGTGGGTGAATGTTGTCTTTATTTCTCCTCTCTCTATGTCATTTCCCCTTTTGCTTCAATAAAATGGATGAAAATGAAATACATACCAAGTGGACTTAGAACTGCTCTCTTCGGGGACTTTATTTTTGTGATGTTGTCCCTTAATAATAACTCATCTCCTACTTGGACCACTGTAGTGTCATTACATTTATATCCTATACCTGTCTCTCTCATTTTGAAATAAGAAAACTAGAAACCTTATGATTCCTTACTTATCTAGGAATCCTCTGCAGTTTTGAGTTACGTTTTGCATAGTATAAACTATGATCTAAAGAGAAAGTGATAAAAATTAGCATTGCTCTACTCTGGTCGTACTGTCTTTCTCCCCACCCTCACTGCCAACCGTTGCCTTTCATGAACTCGACAGAGTTCGTATTTTATTATTTTTTATGTTTCACCTCCTGCAATGCCCAGACTGCTGAAACTTGACTGTTAAATTGTAGACGTTATTGATCCAGAGACAGAAGCTGGCAGAGCTGGCCACCTCTCCTGCTCTCTCTCTTGAGGGGGACAGCTCACCCTGGCTGCCTCTGCTCTTGGGCCCTGCTGGGGTCTCCCAGAGAGCTGCTCTCTTAACATTCTCATTCTAAGCAGGAAAGAGGTGGAGAACCTCAAGTTTGTAACTGGAATCTTTTTTTAAATTTTTTTATTAAAGTATAGCTGACATACAATATTATATTAGTTTCAGGTGTACAACATAGTGACTAAACATTTATATCCCTTACAGTGGGATCACCCTGGTCAGTCTAGTACCCATCTGTCACCGTTCAAAGTTATTATGATGCTATTGACTACAGTGCTGTACATTACATCCCCATGACTTGTTTATTTTATAACTGGAAGTTTGTATCTCTGCCTCTCCTTCCCTTTCTCACCCATCCCCCACTCTTCCCTCTGGTAACCATCAGTTTGCTCTCTATCTATGAGTCTCTGTTTTGTTTTGTGTGCTCATTTGTTTTTGTTTTTAAGATTTCACATATAAGCAAAATCAAAGGGCATTTGTCCTTCTTTGTCTGACATTTCATTTAGCAGAATATCCTCTAGACCCAACCATGTTGTCATAAATGGCAAGATTTCATTCTTATTCATATATATATATACATATAACATCTTCTTTATCCATTCATCTATCAATGGACACCTAGGTTGCTTGCATATCTTTTACTCACATGATATTCAACGAGTCAATTAACTACAAGCTGTTTTCTCATTTAAAAATATGAAAATGATAATTTGGGCTCTACAGAGTGGCTTTGCAGGCTGAGATCACATACAGTCATGCACCGCTTAATGATAGGGATATGTTCTGAGAAACGCAATGCATTGTTAGGCAATTTCACCTTGCAAACATCACGAGTGCACTTACATAAATGCAGATGGGACAGCCTGCTGCTCTGAGTGTACTAAAAAGTACATAAAGGTATGTACTATACTTTTATGCCACTGACCACACAGTAGGTCTGCTTATACCAGGATGGTCACAAACAGGTGAGGGAGTAACTGTAGTGTAAACCCTGAGGGTTGACTTGTCGTTTTGTAATGCAAATGCATCACTTAAGCTTTCATGGTGGAGGCAT
Source organism: Hipposideros larvatus (assembly GCA_031876335.1). Taxonomy (NCBI): domain Eukaryota; kingdom Metazoa; phylum Chordata; class Mammalia; order Chiroptera; family Hipposideridae; genus Hipposideros; species Hipposideros larvatus. The sequence continues at coordinate 210,663,004 of CM063089.1, read as the reverse complement.
CCACTTCAGAGGTACTTCTTTCAAGGAAGGCTATCTCCAATACACATCACCAGCCACACTAGACAAAGAGCCAGGCCCATCCCCTACTAAGGGTCCTTTGGGCAATCTTGGTTGATTTCCCTAATTGACCATTTGGGCTACTTGCTTTTTATCTCTTCCACACCAGGGTCTGTAAGTAATAACTCTTATTTTCTTCAAAGTTTCCTACTTTATTTTGCCAAAAGGCACCTTGCAATCTTAATAAGAACTGGAAGGGTTTGTCCAGTTGTAACATTGATTTAGAAGGAAAGATATCTGTGGGAAGCTCACCCAGGCTCAGGTGAATGCCCGCAGGCATTTCTGGCTGCTAGCATTATTATTCCTAGCTTGAAACTGCCACAAAACAGTCATGTATTGTGGTACAATCTTATGATGGCTATGATATCACTAGGTGATAGAAATTTTTCAGCTCCATTGTAATATTCTGGGACCATCTTCATACATGCAGTTAGTTGTTGACCAAAACGTCATTATATGGCACATAACTGTGTACACACACACACACACACACACACACACACACACACACACACACACAGAGGAAAGTTGTATGTAAGTTATCAATCAGGATTCTGATAGATAGCAAGCTATCAATAAGTGGTTAACATCTTAGATTACACTTATGCATATCCTAGTCCCAGACCCTTGGATGGGAGTGGTGCTACTATTTTGACTTGGTTATTAAGTGAACTCATTAAATTTAAATGTTTTGGCAGGCAGGTAGTTCACTGCAGTGGTTTAAAACGTCAAAATCACTGGCGTGGAGAAGAGCAAGTTTTAAAAAATATTGATGTGTGTATCCCTCCTCCAAGATTCTCATAAAATTGAGCTGAGTTGTGGTCCTGACATTGGTAATTTTAAAAGCTCCCTGGAGGACTCCAGCAAGCAGCCAAGGTTGAGAGCCACTGGTGTGTGCCATATGTCTCTGGTGTATATGTTTATTTAACAAGAGCTTCCTGAGATACAAAGTCCTGCAGTGGTTCTCAAGGTAGGGGACATCCCTGCCTGGGCATATTTAGACATTTTTACAGGAGGTTTTGTTTTTTACCGTTTTTGGTTTTTTTTTAAGGTAATTCAGTTACATTTATTTTACTTGAAACAATTTTCAAAGAATACATTTATAAACCATCTAGATACTGATTTTATTGCTTTACAAAACATTGAGAGGCACGAATGAAATATTCAAATAATTTGTGAAGGGTGGAGGCGGGGAGCCTAAGATTGCTTGCTAACCAGGTTGCTCCTTAGTCACTTAAAGGCTCTGGGTGCAAGAGTATTTAACATGAGACAGTAGTGCACGTCATTTAGTAGGAATAAATCACTGTTTTTTATGCAGAAAGACAGGGATGTCAACAACCTCCCTGGAGGGGAGAGTCATTGCCTCTAGTTCTACTCCCCAAAATACACGGAGATTCCAAATCAATGTATCTATCATTCTTTTCTCCTCTATTTCCTCCCTCCCTCCCTCCCTTCCTTCCATTTTTCCTATCTTTTCCTACCTTTCTTTTAAATTAACTTTTCTTTTTTTCTCTCTTTTAGTTTTGTTTTACTTATCTGTGTATCATTACAGAACATAAAATAAGCACTTGAATTTGCCTATGCCCCTGGAGATAGGTTAGGACTATTGTAGACAAAGCTGGATAGGCAAGGGCTGTAATATCTAGAGTATATGGTAGACATTTTGTCCAGGCTGTCTTAAAACTACCCCTTTAATAATGCTGGGTTGGTAGGTATCTGCTCCATTTAATCATTGCCACCCTTGTCCTGAGATAAAAATACAAAACAAAACACATAAACCCACTAATGTAATTTCTACTCCTTTCCCATTGATTATACAATGTTCCAAGGCTGCCTTAGAGTACTAAAACAGCAGCAATAATTAGTACTTATCGAACGCCCATTGGGTGCACGTCTAACCCTGCATAGTAGAGCACTGTGTGAATCTTTAACAATCCTGCTACTGTGAACTTCAGTAGAACAGAGTTAGCCAAACAGCACTTTTATATTTGGTAGAAATTCATCTTTTCAGGCATGTGCTCAAAATTTAATTCTAATGTATAATTTTTCTGTGCTGATTGGATTTACAAAGATTTATTCTTACTTCTCTTTCTCTATCACTTGGTTCTAAAACGATCCTGGGTAACTGTAATAGCCAAATGAAAAACAGCTGCAATTTCTTTTGTCATAAGTATTTAACCAGAATGAAATAACACCAATGTTAATGTCAAGCCCTTGGGTTTTGACTCTGGCATGTTTCAGTGTTTATCTGAACCTCCTTTTTGAAGAGTCTAATCACAGAGGATATATAGAACTTGTATTAGAGCAAATCTTGGGTTTACACACAGGGAGATGGGAGTCATGTAGAGACACTGAATGGTAAAGAATTACATTATTAAACTATTTCTTACCTTTGGATTTGGATTGCTTTATTTCTTCTCACTCTTTTCTAAAAATCAATTCTTAAAATGCAAAAAGTGGATTTGGAAGGTGTGAGGAAGGGGCATTGAGTTAATAAGCAAAACAATGACAAGTATTACACACTGTGATTTTTGTAACTATGATTCCTTATATCTAGTATCCCTGGATATAAATAATGGTAATCCAGATTTCCCTAGGAAAGAAATCAGGATATGAAACAATTAAATTAATTTTGGCAATAATTTGTATTGATTTGATTATTTTAATGTCATAATGAAGAAATAAATATATAACACTGAAAGAATGAGAAACTTGTAGATGAGAATCTTATAAGAATTAAGATGCTTATTCAATGCTTCTGTTTTTCTTTGGATTTCTTTTAACTAATTTATATCATAATATATTGTTCTAAGTGCAAGAAACATGCATTTCCCAGAACACTGTTATTGAAGAGAACTTTTTGATCTTGACAATTCATTTTTAATGAATAGCCTTGAGTTGTATTGCTGTTTTTGCAATGGAATATCACACAAAGTGCCCTACCACATAAAAGTGCAGTGTAATAATCTTGGTGCATTCTCCTCTTGATTTTACAATTGTTAATTTAAGTACTATGTTAGATAAAATATGAAGGTCTTCTGACAGGGGGATGATTTTCCCAAAAGCATTCTATATAAAAAGACTTGATTAACTTTTTTAATACAAGGTACAAGGCATTGTTACATATTTGAGAACTTATTTTAGAGATACATAGCCAATTAAGTAGACCCTATTTTTATAACTCTATGGGCTTTAATAGCTGTATAAATATTTAAATATGCACACCTGTTGACCTGCCCAGCATGTATGCTATCCTTTCTGCTATAAGCATCTGCCTTTTCCGATAGTTTGCACATTTTTTTCTGTTTAAACAATCTCTTAACCATGTTACAAGTAGATGAAAATCTCATATGAGCTTTTCTGGAAGATAAGGAAATAATGCACATCCTCTTGGAGTTTGTGAGCATATTATTATTAAGTAATTATGTCTTGTACTATATTTTTTTACATATTTAGTATTGTGACAAAAATATATTATTTCTGACTTGTATATACTATTTCTTAAAAGATCTATATGGTATATTCACATTATTCAATTGAAATAAATGTAGGATGAAATTATACCAAATATAGTATATCTATCCCAGTTACCCTTTATAATATTGAAAATAAGACCAATCACAACTCTATTGAGGATATTACAGACACTATTCTGTAGTCATCATGTATATGTATCTTATCAAGGAGGCATATTTGTAATACAGTTTCAATCTATGTAGAGAGGGGAGATATAATTTGAATGATCTAGGGAAATATTTACCTTTTTTATTAACCCCAATCAGAAGTTGGGTTATACTAACTTATTATTGCGGCTTATTAATGATACATTTTAATGTCTATACATTTTTTTAGAAATAGTATATACCTAAAAATGCTAATAAGACATAGATATGAACTTATGTTAATACATATGTAGCATATCTTGATATAAATAAGTATCATTATGGTACTTTTATTAGGTAAGTGCTACTAACCTGCACACCAGGGGTCAAAGTCTTAATTAACTCTTTTAGTGGAGGTTAATCAGGAATATGTACATATATATATATATATATATATATATATATATATATATATATACATATATACATATATGTATATAAAACAAAACAATACCCTGAGAGGGACTCAAAAATTGATATTTCTAACACAGGAAATTTTTAGAGGTGTTCTAAAAATTGACATTTTTGAAAGACAACAAAAATCTGAGAGTACTAGTAAGTATGGAACAAACCACAGAGAGAACAAGTGAGCACAGAATAAGTTTCATAGATGTTTCATTATGAAACTTCTCATCACTGAGAAGCATTCTCAGGGTCCTCAGATACAAGTTGGGTGGGACACAGAGCAACCACAAGCAAAGGAAAAGATGTAGGTTAGGAACCACATCTTTGGGAGCACTTTGCATCATGAGCTTGAAGCAATCTTTACATTTGTAACTCCATTTATAACCCAAATACACTGGGTTTTAATTGGACATTATCCTTTAACCCAATTTATAATATTAACATTTGATTATGTCCAATGGGGGAAAAACATGACTCCAAAATTATTGAAGATATTCAGCTAAAGATTTTGGATAGATACAAATTCGGATCACCTTATGTATAACACAACAATCTCCTCTTTAAATCTTCCCCATTCACCAAATCGTCATCTTAACAGCTAATATAGTTTTTAGAAATGTTTTAAGAAAGTTTTCATCAATTTGCCCTCAATCATCAATGTATGAAATTTCTTGACTACACACTAGCCAGCAATGAAGTAGTCTGGTAAATTTGATAGGCAAAATTTCTAGTTCATTCTTCACCTAATTTGAATTTTTTTTGTTATTGATAATTTGGAGCATTTTAATTTACTTTTAATTTTAGTATTTTATCTTCTATGAATTTTTTTCTCATGCTTTTGGCTTGTTTTTCTATTGGGATGATTTCCCCCCTTTCCAATTATACTGACTTTCTATACAGTATGTATAAATGTTTTACCCTTTCCTAATGTTTTTCCTGGATTGATGATTACCTTTTAATGTATGTATTTAATATTTTTGAGGTGAATATTTCTTTTAATTTTCTGTAGTTGCATTTATACTTTCCTGTGAAATATGTGCACTTTTTTATGTTTAGAAAACAACTTCGTAAGTAGAGACCATATAAATATTCAATGTCATTTGTTCTTTGTTTATTGATGAAATCATCTTCTATACAACCTTTTTAAAATCTTACTCTTGCTCTCTATTGCACTATTAATATCAGAGTTTGGTTTTAGTCTTAATTCTCGAACCTTTTCCTAAGATATTTCAAGATTTTTTTCCCCTCCTCATCCGGCTCCTAAACTCTCTTCTGCTATACCTTGGGAACTATCTTTTCACCTACGCTTTTTATCTGACCTGTACCAAATGAATGATTACATCTACAACTACCCATTCATTTATTACTTATAGAAACACTTTCTCAACTATGTATTTTCTATCCAGATACCTATCCTATGTTTCAAAACTGTATCTTTAATAGGCACCCACCTACTTGAGAAGTTCCTAATCAAACTCATCATATCCATAGTCTCAATCCCTCCCTTTTCCTTGATCATGATACTGTCTTTTATTTTTGTTTTAATTGATATGTACAAACCCCTCTATAACCAATCCTTTTATCTGCCCAGCCTCAATTATTATATTAGGTTAAAAGTATTTATAATTTCTGAATCACACATGACTATTTCATTATTTCCTTTCCTCTGGCTCTAGCCATCCTTCTACCTGGAATTCCTTTATATTCATAAAACCCCCTCCAAGCCCACTTTGGGCTGAGTGAACCTCTCATCTGTGCTCCTCTCAGACCGTGCCCACCGTTTTGTTCTTCCTTTCTTAGTATCTTTCAAATGGTACTGATTTTTATTTAAGATCAAGTCTCTAATATTTGGCATAAGGAAAGTTTCTCAAAAAAAGGATTTATCTCATTTTACTTAATTTCCCAGTGCCCAAACATGTGATAGACACTGAGTGATAGATGCAATAAATAAGCATCTGGTGAATTACATAGAATTGAAAATGTACAGACACCTATTAATACAATGACCATACTTCTCCAGTAAATCTACAAATCCTGAGGCAGAATTAAATAAAAGAGATAATGGGCTTACTCAGATCCAGCCATTAATAAATGTGCAAAAGTGATGCTCAGAGGGTGTATCTGTTAGTTTGAATACATTATGGATTTGGGTTGTATAGGATTGAAAATTAGAATTATATTGAAAATTTGTGAGAGTGGCTAGAGAGTGAGAAATAACTGAATATTAGAATGAGGACCAAAAATAAAGGACATTAGAAGTTAACATGAGAAGTTATATTCAGAGGGGAAAAAAAATCTGACTTTCTCATCTAATCAGAATGTGAAATCTTGCAAGTTTCAAGTAATAATTGTTCAGTTATCCAAATGAGATAGCATTACAAAAATTAAAAGTAATGTTCTTTAAGTACCATTTGTTAAGATTCATACGTTTAATTACCCATTTTGTAGCAAACTGAACTTTAAACTTGTTACCTTTGCAACAAAATTTGAACTGTAAGAAGTATTTTTCTTTTTTTCCAGTTCCTGTACTCCCCAAAACAGACTTTCCTATGCATTCTTGCATGACAACTCCTTGGAAATGCCAGAATGGATATTTCTGTAATCCATGTTGACCTCTCAATAATGAGGACATGCTAGAGTAGACATTAAGGGAGTGGAGACAGTGATCCTGATAAGTTACTTATACCTCCCTCTTTGACACAGAAGTTTAAATCCTATGTGAGGTAACAGAATACTTTTATTGTCCAACAGAGAGGAATAGAGAGAGGATATTTCCTAGAGCAGAAAGGAAGCAGGTCTGGCTTAAAAAGAATGATGCATGAAGACACAGACATGTTTCAAAATTGAAAAAAAATACTTGCTGATAGGTATTCAGTTTGTTTTCAGAAAGGACATTGTGAAAATCTCGTCCAATAATTTTAGTCTTACCAGAGAATAAATAGGCAAAGTCACCTGCTGAGTGGGACAAACAGGAATAATACTGAAAACAGGAGAAATTCTGGAAATGTGGAAAGAGCCACTATTGCGAAGCCTATAAGGAGCCCCAAAATGATTGATGAGGAAAAATGAGGGATCAATTATGGCCTGACAGCAAAGGTTATAGTGACTCATTCAGCGCAGTCTTATGATTTCATACAACAGCGGTTTGGTATCCAGAAACAAATTGGGGGGATGAGATTAAAATTTGACCAAAAACTGCAAATAGCCTGACAAGTAGCAAAGACAGTCAAATTACTTCCTATAGATCAAGAGGAGTTGTAGGTTAATTGAAGAGTTATTTTTGTTCCATTGGGATTTACTCTAGTGGAAATCTAGGTGGAACAGAATGTGTATTGTTACTTAGCTACAATTGGAGTTAATGTCTATTAATTTTTTTCATGTAATATTTAGAAAATACATTATAAATAATTTCAAAAATAAAATAGGAAAAAGAAACAAACAAAAGGTCTATTAATTCTGAACTGTATTCTTGCCCTAACAATCTAGGCATTGCAGGACTAGGGAAATATATTGTATGAGTAAATATTATGCATTGGATTCCTAGGTATGATTTAAGTAAGCATAGGTAGGAAAAGTTAATTCAGAGTCATGTTAGGAAATGATTAAAAATGAGGCTGAATTGATGCACAGAAGTTGATGTGTGAGTGTCCAGATTCCATTAACTCTACAGGGTACATTTAAAAGTAGAGCCTATGGATAGCAAACTTTAGAAATCATTTAATTATTTTTTTTTCCAGTGGTGCTTGGTGCTTTACAACAACCGCAAAAAAAGAATCACAGGCACATAAAATGGAACATGTCTAAAACAAAGAAGCTAACTATGCTTAAAACTGATCCAGTCAAGCACTGGGAATGTATGGGTCCCTCTGATTTAGATCTGTTGGAGAAGTGATCTTGCTAGAGGAGTGAATTAGAGCAGTGTATGAAGATACCCACTATGAACGTGGGAATATTGGAATAATAGGCCATACCTACTAACTGATAGTATCTTTTGGAATGTCTACATATTTCTTCAGTGTGGCCTTCCTTACCACAGAAAATAGACAACAATGGAAAATTCTATTCAGTGACCTCTTGGTGTGATCTAAGCAAAAAATAGAAATTCCATTTATTCAGCAGTAGAGTGCATGTATGTTTCCAGAGTCCTCTGACTGTTCAACTCACTAACTGTATATTTGGTCACATTCCAGCTGTGTATCTAATTTACAACTTTTCTACACCATATGGACTCGAAGACCTACAATAAAAGACTTTCATGTGTGTTCTATATGCAATGAGAATGCAAGTCTTCAGAGTATATTTTAAGGGCTATTATTGTTAACAGCTTTTTAGGGTAACTATCTTCTGAAATGCTTATGTATGTATAACCACTTAATCCTACATATTTCTCCTCAAATTGCTTGTGTGAACACAGTTGTACAGAGTTTAATAAAATGGATGCTTACCTTTTGGGTAGTACATTCAAATATATTAAGTAATCATTATGAAACCTGCAAGACATTTGTATAATAGAGTAGACAATAGAGATTTGGACCACTGAAATTATGCTTTTTGTTTTCCCCAAATATGTAACCTGGGGAAAAAAACATTTAGAATAAAATGCCATCCCATTAAATTAAATTAATTTAAAATAAAAGACTAAGATATCTTTGTACACTAATGATTCATAGCAATTCTTGTTTTTTTAGCTTTGTTTTGTGTTTTATTCTTCCTTCTTGTCTTTTGAAGCAACAACATTTACTTTATTATTATTATTATTTACTTTTTTTAACATTTACTTTCTTTTAAATGTGACTAAACTGAATCTGTCTTAGGGTATATTTTAAGGATGAAAAAGAGTTTGATTTTTCTATTTTTCTTTCCCTTTTTTCCCCCCTTAATCTTAGCAATAGTGAGCACCATGCAGACACACAGAAGTGCTAATGATGATGATTTCATTTTTAAAGTGAACAAATCTTGCCATGTTATTGAAAATATTTTAAGGTTGATTGTATTTCATTTGTATTCTCTCATTAAGTTTCAAGAGAAGCACTTTGTTGGGGAAGTCCCTTATTATATGCTCAATACATGTCTGGTTACCAGGATGACAGATTATGGTCATCTTCCACGGCCACAGAAGCAAGGCTACAGCAAATGTAAATTGCTTATAATTTCCTCGTTCTCACAATTTGAATTCAAACTTATAAGAAAAGAAATGTATAAAGGCAAGTGTGGCCTATGCTGCTTTAGAGATATGAGTATTAAGACTTAAATCACTGTGATTTTAAATGTTAACTCACTTTAAAATGAAAGAAAAAAATAACTCTAAAGTATTGAGTTTTTTCAGAATATTTCTATATATTAAGGCAAGTTAAATCTGATACGTAAACTTTAAACTAATTAAAACTTTTCTATCATTAAAGTTCTGCATCCCATATTACACTTGCTATTTTTGTCATATTCTTGATCTTTTAAAAAAATAAATAACATTTTATATGGAATTCAATCTACAATATTTTAAATATTCTCTGGTACAATGCCAGATCCCAGAGAACTGGAAAGCCACTCTACTTTGTTTTATAATCTCCCAGTAATTGTAAAATTTGAACAGAAATGTAAAGTTTTCATTTAGATTACTAATGGATTAATCCATACATTCATTCCAAAAATTGCGTATGAACCACCCAGTTGTGTGCTTTTGGATTTACAAAATAAAATATAGAACATGTGAAGCAATTAGTATAACAAGTACATGATTTAAGTTAAAGAATAGAGTTAGAACTTAATAATATTTAATAGGATATGGACTTGAACAAGTCATTTTATCACTTTGAGTTTCAATTACTTATTCCTAAAAATGGGGATTGCAATAACACTGCTTAATCAATCTCATGTGTTCTGAAAGTCAAATCAGATAATGCAAGTGAAATTATCTTGCAATTGATAAAATTTTACAAATATTAATATTATAACTTTCAAGAATATCATAATATATTAGGGCAGGCTAGACAAAAAAAATATATATATATATATTATCACAATAAAAGTTAATTGATAAGGCATTGATTTTGTGATACTGTGATTTAGCATAAGAAATACATACTTGGTCTTCATCTCCACTTCTAGCACAGAGCTTCTTGAACCTTTTCAAGTCCCTAATTTTTGAGAGAAATAAAGGTATCTCTTGTTATGCTAATGATGTAAATTTTGGACCACACCTAAGGTTGAAGGCTGACTGCCAAGAGGACCAACCATAGGATTACAGATTAGAATTTTCAGTCCAACCGCCTGCCCTCAGGGGAGGGCTGAGGGGCTGGACTCACTCTTCGGCTAATGATTTAATCAATTGTGCCGATGTAATAAAACCTCCGTAAAAACCCAGAAGGGCGGAATTGGGAGAGCTTCCAGTCTGGAACACATGGAGATTTAGGAAGAGTGGCAGACTTGGAGAAGGCATGGAAGCTCCGAGCCCCTTCCCCATACCTTGCCCTGTACATCTCTTTCATCTGTCTCCTCCAGAGTTATATACTTTTATAATAAACTGGTAATCTAATAAATAAAATGTTCTCGGAGTTCTGTGAGGCACTCTAGCAAATTAATGGAACCCGACGAGGGGTCCCCGAAACCTCCAATCTATAGCCGCTTTGTCAGAGGCACAAGTCACTACCTAGTCTAGTGATTGGCATTTGAAGCAGGAGTCAGCCTTGTAGGACTGAGCCCTTTACTTGTGGGCTCTAATGCTATCTCTAGGTAGATAGTGTCAGACAGGAGGTAGGACACCCAGATGGTGTCTGAAAATTGCTTGGTGATGTGGGGGACCCCCTACCCGTGTTGGAATTGGGTGCTCGGACCCTTCAGGTTTATTATCTACAAATTTAAATTTTATATCTTTTAAAACAAATCTTAGATATTAACAATTATCTAAGAAATTCATATTATATGCTGGATCCTGGGCTCTGGTGAAACAACGGTGAATAAATTATACCCAGCCCTCTAGGAGTTTATAGTCCTGTACTAGGAAGAAAACTGTATAAATTAATTTTAAAGTATATATGTTATACATACATGCATGAATATACATATGTGTATATATATATGTATATGTGTATAGATAGAAAGATAGATAGATAGATAAATAGATGATAGATAGATAGATAGATAGATAGATAGATAGATAGATAAACTGTAAATATCCAGGTAATATAAAGAATCAGGCTAAAAGCAACAAAGCCCAACTACTACAGCAAATCAGATGAAGGGCAGCTAAACTACTCATACGTGATTGAGGAGGGTAGCCCTATGGAAATGCCTAGAGAGAGCAAGATAAGAAAACAGCAGGAATGGAATCAGGCAGAGGAGCAGGGGAGCCCTTGACACATTTGACATCAAATGGTAGCTGGGAACAAATGAAGATGAAAAAGCCTTCCCCTACAAAAGGATTCATAAACCAATTTAAACAATTTGCAATTTATTCTGAGGGCTGTGGTGCCCTTTGAACTGATTTAAACAGGGAAGGAATGAGATCAGGTTGATCTTTTTGAAAGATCATTTTGATCCAGTAGAGATTTGATGAAACGGTCCATGACTGGAGACAGGGTAAATAACTGTCAATCTGTTGAGGTAATCTGGGTGAAACTTCATGGTAGGCATGGAGAGAACTGGAGAGATTTGAAAAAATTCAGGGAGCAGAAGAAACAGGCTTAGTTTGTTGGATGTTTAATTGCTGGCTGGAACAAATAAATGATGCCATACAATTAAATCTGTGGCTACAAACTCCAGTAATGCAGTGGAAGGTAGATGGTGCTACAATAAAGGACTCTAACTTTGCCAGGTTTGGGGTAAAAGAGCTGCCTTGAAAGTGATGAGTGAGCGAGCTAAAATTTAAATTAAAACTGAGGGTTAAGTAGATCAAAGGGGAGGAGAAAACATGGCTAGAAGAGCAGGAATTGCCGAGTCTTGCAGGGACTAGGAAAAAGTAGTGCCCGTTAAAGGAACTGAAAGCAGACCAGTGACACCTGGAGACCAGAGAGTAATCAGGGAAGTTTTTGGAAAGTGAGGCAGGGGCAGAAAACAAACAGAACCATACAGCATTCTGCAGGCCATGTTAAGATTTTGGGGCTTTATTCTTAGAAAAATAGAATTTAAAATGATAGGCTGTGTGTGTGTGTGTGTGTGTGTGTGTGTGTGTGTAGGAATGTTCAGGTTGCATTCAAAAATATTATTCTGGCTTCTGTTTATAAAGTAGATTATAGGAAACCACAAAGGATATGGAGAACATAGGAAGGATGTTCTTAATATTCCAAGATGAGAATGTGGGCTAATCATACTAGAGATGATGGTGATGGAAAACTTTGGTGGTATGTATGAGATAAATTATAGAATTTCAGAGTCAGATTTGTGGGAGCTTCTCGTTGGCCATAAACACTATTATTACTTAGAAGAAAAACATATTGCAAATGTTTTTGCATTTTGTGATTTTTCTTTTGATTTAGGGAAACCAATGTTTATGAAATAGAAAAAAATGGAAATAAACTGAAAAGGAACAACCAGACCTGAGAGAAAAAAGAAACAGAAGACATCATTCCCACAGGAGCAAAAGGAAGAGAATATTAATACAGAATCATTGTTGAAGGTTCCAGGAAGGTAAGTGCTGAAGAATTTCCATGACTTAGTAAAAGGATCTTCAATGACAAGCTAGTGGAGAGAAATTGGAAATACATTGAGAAAGATCTCTGAAGGTGTGACCTAGCAGATACATTGGAAGATTAAAAAAAGGCTAAGAGCTGGTGATGGCTTCTCTTTATGTTGTTTATGAAATGAAGGTCTATTGACATTTTCAAGAGATTTCCCGCACTTTGAAAAAGCAGCAATGAATAATGGCATCAAAATTGACTTCGGAACCAAAGAATTAGTTCCCCAAGCTGTCAACATCTCTGGGATGCAGCCCCACTTCTGGTGATAAGGATGCTTTCGACTCTCTAGAAAATCAACTTCCACCAGGTGTAAAGATAGATTCAGATCTAAAAACACTTCCAAACAGAAGAAGAACAGGAGAAGAGTCTTTGGACTGTGGTATCTAAAAAGAAAAATGTAGTTTTATGGTATTTTTATCAAATTTGACACTGAGACATAAAATAAGTTTATCCAGATGTTTTTCTAGTTGGACTGAGATTAGAGGAGACAAATATTCAGGCAATGCATAAAGGATTTGGCATATATTTAAAATGTTAATTATTAACTAGATACTATGTGTATAGAAATGCTATAAGTATTTAAAATAAAATATGAGATATAGTTGCCTCTTCCAGCAATGTATACTTTAGTTAAGAGAAAAGCACATGAAGATGAAAACAGTATTATGTTAGTATGTGAGTGCAAACAAATGGTACAGACAATAACTGAAAACGATGTTAAATAATTTTAACATTTTAATAGTCTCAAAAACCTAAACAAATCCACTTAAATAAAAAGCCTTGTTTAGTTTTTCCTTTTATTTTTCCATTTTTCATGTGTCTTTCAATGTCAATTTCATTTGTTGTGTTTGTCCCAGGCTGAGGGTTGACTTATTTTGCTTTAGAGTACACTTATAAAGTAAGTACAATTTCATAGATTTGGACAAATGTTATTACCACAAAAACAGGCCAAAGATCAGAAGAAGTAAGTAGGTTCCTTTTCAGAGTGAAAAATGATACCATGCTGTTTGATGTAAATCTTTTTTTTTTAATTTTTTATTGGGGGAGGGAACAGTGTGTTTTTCCAGGACCCATTAGCACCAAGTCAAGTAGTTGTTCCAATCCAGTTGTGGAGGGTGCAAGTGGTCCATGTGGGGATCAAACCGGCAACCTTGGTGTTATGAACACAGCGCTCTAACTGAGTTAGCTAACTGGCTGCTCCTTGATGCAAAATTTTAAGAGACACAGAAGTTGTTAGTTTAAATTAAGGAAAGTTTATAAACATTTCATTTAGGAAATTATTGTGTGATGTTATTTTCCCAGGTGATATTTAAGTATCCCATACATGCTTGTTACAGTTTTCTTCTTGTAGTCTGTTAAGAATTAATCATTACCATTTGTTATCGTATTAATGGTGACAGGTTGTGCTCCAGACACCGTGTTAGTAGCTGATAGGTAGAAAGACACGAATCTTGTTTTGATAGAATTAATAGGGCAAGATGAATAGAGATGCCTAAATTGGAATGGTAGGTTTATGTATTTCCTCTGACAAAAAATTACTGTATTTTATCTCTCAGATAGAGCATAAATGTTTTGTTTTAATTTTCTCTTCAAGTCATTGTAGTTATAATTATTATATCCAGAAATTAAATGCCTCAGAAGGAAGATACTGTTTCACTACATTTCGAAAATTTGTAATTCTAGTTGTAGATGCTGCATAGACCATGAACTCAAATCCTGCTTTATACAAGCACTGGAGAGGCATGTTGATATATTGGGGTAGTGGGGGAACAAACAAACAGCAACAAAAACAAACAACCTAGTTTCTGAATAAACAATTGTACATGCAGATATATCTCTATATCTCATTTATGTCTAAGTAAATTATTTACTCTAAACCCTTAACCAAAAGTGCTAAAACATGTTATTGTTGTTGTAATAGGTCTTAACCTCAGTGGCCTGAGGGTAAAAATTGGTCAAGGGACAGAGAACACCAAAACAGACAGGAATTTGTGAGTTATTAATAACAACCAGCTCTTCTACTCAGGAGCTAGTTGCTGGAACTGGCACCTGCTCATATTTTTCCAACTTGATCAATCAGATGAATACTGTGAGGTCTCACACCTTCATATTTTGTTCCTATTTTTACATGGCTTCCTGGCTCATATATTGCCAATATGTCTATCCCTGACTGATGTCTTCAGGTATATTAAAAGCTAACACAACAGTTGTCCAATGCTGTAGTCAGGCGAATGATTCCACCCAAAATATACTGCAGAGTCTATCTGTCTTCCTGTCATCCCTCAGCATTTCTCCTTTATTGAGTTCTTGCACTAAAGTCATGGTGTGGAACTGCCTCTTGTCTACAGAAAATGGTGATGCAGCTTTCATTTGTCTTGTTCTTTACAGTAACCCTCCTTTCGCTTGGTTTCTGGAATTTAATTAAGTGGAGTTAGGTCAAGAAATAATGTGAGGCTATCAAATCAAAATGCACATAGTGGTCCTTTATTGATCTGTGCCTAAGACGGAGGGGTCCCTGGTGAAGGAGCTGGTTGTGGGACCAAAAAGCCACCTCACTTTCCCTTTCTATCTAACTCCAGTGTACTTTAGGAAAATCAACAAGAGATGGCAGACTGGTAGTCTGCTGGCCAAATCCGTTGATTGTTGACTGGCAATGGGAACATGATCTGTGACCTAACTTGACAATCTCATTTTTCCAGATGACTATATTTTCAGAAAATACTCTAGGTATTATCTGATGGGAATGAGTGGGGTGGGCTTACCTGATTTATCAGATAAACACAAATACAGATTGAGTTATTTCTGTTTCTATATATCTCCTTAGTAATTTTCAAAGGAAAAAAAATTAATTTTGGATCTAGTTTTATAAAGCCCAAAAGAATTAGCTGAAAGTACAAAACACACACTCTAGAAAAAATATTTACATTCATAATAGTAAATTTTGGCTTACATAACTTTAATACATAAGATTAAATGTATTAGCTTTAATGTTAATTACCATTTTGTCCCCTAACTACACTATTCATTAGTCCTCTATTCAGGAACCCTGATTGTGTTAGAGAATTCTAGAGACCTTTTTTTTTTTTTTTTTAACTCCTAGTCCTCTGGCTTTAGATAAGGTTGACAGTTCCTGCTATCACAATGCATCATAAATTTAAGAGTATAATCAGCAGTAATTCTAAAATGTAATCTTTCTTAACTATAGGATATATTAACTATTTCCATTTCTCCTCATTGTTTCAGTCTATTCAAAATTATGATTGCAAAAAATATACCACATGGGAACTCTAAAGCGACCAGTATTTGAAAGAAATGTGTAAAGTCATTCTAATAATATATAAACTCAGCTTTAGACAGCTATTATGGGAGGAGTTTTTATAAAACTCCATGAATTTAAGAGGGTATGATCCCTATAGTATTTGCCGTTACTCAAAAATTCTTTCTCCTGGGGCCCTTTCCTATCTCATACTACAAAAATATCCATTGAAAGTGAACAGGTTGTCCCTAAGGCATTTGAACTTAGAATAGTCAGATGAGTAAGTACATTTTATGCGCATGTAGTTAGAGGTTAGTAAAAATAAAGATGTGATGAAATTGTGCTGGAATTTCAACCTTTTGAATTCCCATCCTAGCACTGCTTCATTTTTATAAGGAAGATATTTGGAAGGATTTATAATTTATTTCTAGAGGGATTCAGCCACAATCTCCTATACTTAGTCACTAATGATGAAAAGCCACAGTGGGCTGGTGTGTCCATAAGTTTTCATTTACAGTCCTGATTCAAGTGCCCTTCAGGTCCTTGTACTCTAGGCCAGGTTATCCATATACTTGAATAGGAAAAACAAACAAACAAACAAACGTCTGTTTTCCACTAACGACCAACTGTAATTGAACAGTTCCTTCAAATATAAATATAGGCAAAAATCCATAGTAATATCAGCTAATCTATTTATGCATACACATAGAAATTATGCTGTTTCCCCCACCCCTACCCGTTACGTAGTTTGTTGCAGATATCCTGAAATATCTCTTACCACCACTTTGAGGTTATGATTGATAACAGACCAGCCATTATATTTTATTTAATGTGTCAAAAAAGCAAATATAGTACTATATAACAGTATAAAAGTTTTTAAACATTTTGGTAACTGTATTTTAATATAATTGGCTTCCATTTTAATCCTATGTATCTCATTTTATGTATTTAAATGGAAAATTCTAGGCTCCACCAGACTATCAAAAGGTTTATGACACAAAGAAGTTGAAAAACTCTTGCCCTTTACCCACATGTTAATCTTGGTCCTCAAGGCCTTGCTGTTGCCAAGGATAAAAGACAAGGAAAGACGCATCTAAGAAAGAATTAGCAAGTGAAGGGAAATGCTTATCTCATGACTTCAAGAATCCCCATACCCAAGATTCCCTGGAAATTTGCACACCTCCAAAATAAGAGGCATCTCAGCTATACCTTGGAACATGAGTTATGAGACAAGAAATCCCAAAAGAGGTAAAGATCAAGAAAAATCTTTAGATACAAATTGAAAGAAGGTTTCATAAAGAGGTTATTAACTAAGAATTTGAAAAAAAGGTTGCAATTTGATCTCACATCACAAAAAACATCGTTCCCTAATGCCATGAATTCAGCATAGTCAAAGCAAACATTGAATTGGCCAAAGTTAAACAGGGGAGGAAGGCTTTATTCAGACTATTGTAATAAGGGAGCGTGACAGAAAATGCCACTGAAATTAAAGTTAGGAAAGTTTTTTAGAGCTCAGGTTTTCAAGAGCTGAAGAGGATTCTTAGGCCACTTATATTTCTGTCAATTGGCCTTATCAAAAGGAAAAGTAAACGTTCTCTTACCTTCAGGAAAGGAGGTAGTTTTACAACCTGGAGTAAGGCTGCCTGCTGAAGTGAGGGTCCTACCACGCACAGGAATTGGAAGATGGGGGTGCTATCTTACTTAATGAATATGTTTTGAAGGTATGGGTCCCAGGTTCTTAAGAAAACCATTTCTGGGCTGTAAAATTTGTAAGAGGACTTTAAAAAGATTTGCATCTCAAGGAGGAAGATGTGGAATTTTAATTACAAGTTTTCTAAGGAAAATGCTCTAAGAAAAGGAAGACCAGGCCCAGAGTCAGGAAGTGGCCTGTGAAGTTTCGCCAAGCTGAGGGAACGTCGAGGCTACCTTTCCATCTTGATCAATTCATAACAGCATTACTTCTTTAAGTGAAATGAGGGAGAGAGATCCCAGTTTTATCTTTTTGAGAATAGAGGTGTGTGTGTGTGTGTGTGTGTGTGTGTGTGTGTGTGTGTGTGTGTGTGTGTGAGAGAGAGAGAGAGAGAGAGAGAGAGAGAGAGAGAGAGAGAGAGAGAGAGAGACCGAGAGACAGAGAGAGACAGAGACAGAGAGAGAGAGAGAGAGAGAGAGAGAGAGAGAGAGAGAGAGAGAGAGAGAGAGTTATTTTGGGATAATGGAGGGCATTCTTTCTAAGTAAATAAAAATCCTAATGCTAACAAACATTCACAAAGCACAAGAACTACTGAAATGATTAGAGCTCTTAAGATCCAGAAAGATTCAAGAAAATGTTGCTTTATGTTTCCTAGATCTGATTAAAGAAATTACTAAATAAAATAATGTGGTTTGGCGAGCACGTATAGATTTTCCCAACAAGCTTTACAAACAAATAAAAAAATGCCATTTCTCTTTCAACCAGTGCCCAAAAGAAACAGAATGCCATCCAATCTCAACATAAGACCGAGTATCCCACAAAGAAGCAAGTAAATCCAATGTCATTCTTCATTAAATAATCATCTTTTAAGTGCAAAAGTAAGAAGTGCCTTATTTTTACTCCCTCTAACAGGACTTGCAACCTAATTCTCATTCCTAATCACAGAATCAAAGGCTAGCCTTTGACCAACTTGACACTAACTTTAAATCATTCTATTTTTCTATCAGAACTTTAGTTTTTTTGATTCCTTGATTACTCACATTCACGATTGAATCAGCTATTTTTGCACTTCTTTGTATTTCTTGTTCTCTATATTCTAGTCTATATTTTTCACAAAACAGCATTCCCTGATCACAGTATCAAAATCAAGCAGTAAATTAACAACTTACTATTTTTAGTTTTCTTTTAAGCATCAGAATTTTTGTTATCCCTTTAAGACCTATGGAATACATAAAATCGGTTTTTAAATGAATACAGATTTCTAGGTTTGGTATGTTACTTGTAATTATTGAACCTTATGTTTCCAGCTACTATTGTTATTGTTATGATTACCTGAATCTAGGAAACAGCAACAAATGTGCGATGTCTGATGACAGGCAAATTTAAACATGAAATTGTTTCAACACAGGCCTTTTTTTTCTTACCCCCTTTTATGCAGAAACTAAAACTAAAATCATATGCTCCTCCCAAAATACTACTTCTGCATAGCAATAAAAGATAGGAGCCTGCTCGGAACTTGAATTCTGCATCACTGTATGAGCCTTTTTCTTTAATCTGAGAAATGCTTACTCCATTATTTAAGACAGAAGAGGGTCCCAGGAGAACTGAGGATGTTATGTTTTGTGTTTTCTCAATGTAAATTAAGTTGCTGATTTTTGGCCAAAAGGGGGCAGGCATTTCCATGATAAAGGAAGAGATTTGCTTCCATTCAGGAATAGAAATGGTTAAACAAGAGACAGCTATTACCGACTCTAGGACTCTATTGTTCAAAGAAAGCTCCTGGGTAATTCTAATGAGAAAGATATAGTGGATACACCAGAGCTTGCTGACAGGAACAGAGAGAGCTTTGGTTAGCCCTGGACTTCTCTGTCACTCACCTCTAGATAATATCATTATCAATATCACTGTGACAGGGACAAGGAGTATGTGACTGCTGCTCAGGCAATGGAGGCTTGCACGCACCTAATTGAATTTCTCTCAGAGATATTTTTTAAAAGTAACCATTTCTCAAGTAAAAATGAACTGCTAAGTGTTACAGGAAATTCTTCAATTTTCTAAATAAATAATAGATCTTAGTTTTATATCTACGTCTCAGGTTTTTTCATGACACTCCACTTTCTTCACAGTATACATCACAGCTTCTGTATGCTCTGCTTACGTGGGCTAGAGTAAAAATGCATTTTTTTTTTCGTTTCTAAAACTTTATCAATGGGAAACCTTCATCTGTGTTTTGCAGTTATTGAAACATAAAAACCCCACTTAATTAAATATTTAGAGTAATGTGTTATTGCTGTCTTCCTAATTATTGATGTATGTGTATCTATAATCACAATTAATCATTTATTTGCTAATGTAATTTATAACCATGTTGAAATTCTATATTGTCAATCAAGGTGTACAGTCAATAGGCACCGTTTTCAAGACACACTGAGTAAATGAGCTTCTCTTTGCCTGGAGGCACAAAAGGGGTATAGCTTCTTCTTCATCATCAATCTACCTACAGATATTTTCTGAAAATTAAAGCTTCCAGCTTTGCATACCTGCCTTTATTTCCCTCTGTTTATTGACATAATTAATTTTACGTTTGTGGTACTAAATATGAAAATATAGACTGATCGGGTCAGCTGAGTGGCTCAGTTGGTTAAGAGCATGAACTCTGATCAACAGGGTCGCGGGCTGGATTCCCACATGGGCCAGTGAGCTGCCGCCCAAGCTGAGCTGCTGCTGAGCTGCCAACAGGTGGCAGGATGGCTCAGCTGGTGAGAACACCTGCTCTTAACAACAAGGTTTCCGGGTGGAACCCGCATAGGATGGTGGGCTACACCCACCGCAACTAAGACTGAAAACAGCACCTTGAGCTGAGCTGCCCTGAGCTGCCGATGGGAGGCTGGATGGCAACTGGACTTGGAGCTGAGCTAGCTGCGCCCTCCACAACTAAGATTGAAGGACAACAACTTGGCTGTTCCCCTTCCCCAATTCTCCAACACTGTTATCTTTCCCCAATTCCCCAGTAAAATCATATATATAGATAGATAGACAGATAGATAGATAGATAGATAGATAGATAGATAGATAGATAGATAGATATAGATAGATAGATAAAACACAACATGTGTTATTTAGTAAGCACAGATAAAGGTAGAGGTTTCCTTGTTTTGAAGATTCGTTCATCACAGAAAAAATAATGACTTCTGCATTGTGTGCAAACTTATATAAAGGCATTTTGTGTGAGTTTAATATCTGTAAAGGTGGATGACTCTTTTTGTTACATTTTGAATGAGGTAAACACTTAGAATTTAGGATAGTATAAATGGCAAAACTATGGCAAATAAACAAGATTTTGATTTTTTAATTCTGTTTAAATATTTAATATTTTGAACATAGTAACTAAAAGAGACAAATTGAACTGCTCAAAAAAATGAGAATTTTTTACAGATACTCCCAATGCATGGTGACAAAAGATAAACATACACAAATAGTTAATGTTCAATTTTGTTCCCTCTGGATAGAATACAAGTTAATGGTTATTTATGAATCAATATATCATGTATTAATGTTATATGAATGTAAATAAAATAACTAGTTAAATTTGATACTACATATTTTAAACTCAATTTTTTGAAGCCCCAGAAAATGACATCTACTTTTTGTAGAGCTACCATATGTATGATAATCTATCAATCATGTTGCAAGATATTTCATATATAAGTATTTCTGTCAAGAAGTCCTATTCAAGATCCATTGGAGTTATTCTGGGCAAACAATTGAAGTGAAATCTGTTGGAGGTATTAAAAGCAATTTCTAGGCTTAAAAAAATGCATGTGAAAATTTGGAAAATATGAAGTAAATTTTGGAAATAATATTGTCAAGTCTCAAACCACTTAAAGGTAGGAACAATTTTTGTAATGCTATTTTAATATTTTCCTTTAAGTGGTACAAATATGATGGTTGTTTTCTTTTTTGTTCTTCTGGAGAAACATTTCAATGAGTGTCTTAAAAAGCTATTGCTGAATGGCTTTCTTTCTAATATTTAATGAAAAGATACATCCTGACCACTTTTCAGAGAATTAAAAATCTTTTGAGAAATTATTTAATCATTTGCTTAATATTTTAAATGATTTTGATTGCTTTTGATATTGTAAAGATGATAGCTAAATCAGAACTGTGCTTTGCTTTTATTGTCATTTAAATAAACCCTACCTTCTATATTCTTCTTTGGGAAGTTGTAGAAAAATATTGGAATGTGATAAATACTATTGCGAACAATCAAACCCCTAGTGAAACTTTGATTAATATGTTTGGGTAAAAAAAAAACAAAACATTTATCCCAAAGGATCTAACACTGTTTTCTTTCAAGTGTGTAAAATCTTTTTTTTTTTTTTTTTAAGATTTTTATGGGGGAATTGGGGGAAGGGGAACAGAAAAGTGGCTGTCCTTTTGTTCTTCAGTCTAGTTGTGGAGGATGTTGCTTCACTGGCCCAAGTTTGCACCATCATTGCGCTCTTTCTGGGTGAGGCAGATCAGTCGCCGGCTTCTGGATGGCCCCTCATGGTGGCTGCTGGCCGCTCACGCTTACTGCTGACTACACACGGTAGCCCATGGCAACCCACTGTCACAGGGGCTGCAGCCTAGTCATCGCAGGAGGCTCAAGGCAGCCCAGCTCCAGGTTGAGCTGTTGTTCAGCATCTTAGCTGTAGAGGGCAGTGTCACTGGCCCTAATGTGGGATCCAAACCGGGGTCCTCTGGCATCCCAGGCCAGCTCTTAACCAATGCGCCACTCGGCTGGCCCTGTAAAATCTATTTTAAAAATCACATTTATAAGAGTTTTAATTCTCAATATCATTTTTAGTACATATGAAAATATCTATAAAGACAAAATGTAGCAAGGTTATAAGAAAGGTAAAATTTCAAAACTCTACAAATTTCACTTTATTCCTATGAATCTGCAATAGACATGCTTATGTGAATGCTCTGCCCTCTATGAGTTGGGTACTATTTAAATTCTATTTTATAGATGAAGAAATTGAAACTCAAAGACGTTAGATACATGCCCAAAAGTGATTTTCCTGATACTGTTTCTATTTGCTTTCATGAATTAATCAGAATTCTATTTATTTCCATGCATGCTTCTATTCACTTATTTTCTCAGTACCTCTTGCGGAAAATTTTTTCACTTAAACCAATGCTGTGACTTCAGTCAAGTCACTTACCTCTCTATGAATTACTTTTCTCACTTCTATAATGTGTACTTTAATAACACTCCTATTAATATTTTATCATTTAAAAATCAATATATCTCAATGTGCTTTGTATACTACAGCGGGAAGTATTTATTATAAGTTAACCATTTATTCAGTCACATATACAATTCTTATTCACCATGTGCTGTATTTTCATCACTGGATTAGGATCTTATATTAACCTAGTTTTGCATTCAAAATCTTTCAGAGTCCTTACAAAAACATCAGCCAACTTCAATTACATTATGATGCCCCTGGCCTAGAAGCCATGTATATTAGTTTGCTACTGCTCCATAACAAATTACCACAGACTTAGCAGTTTAAAAATAAATAAATAAATGCATATATACATATACATATACACACACACACATATGTATACACACACACACACACACACACACACACACATATATATATATATATATATATATATTTAGATATAGACATAGATATATACACATACATATATAAAAATTTATAGTTTCTGTAGGTCAGAAGTCTGGGCATTGCTGAGCTGTGTCCTCTGTTGGAATCTATACCAAGGCTGAAATAAAGATGCCAGGCAGGCTATGTTCACATCTGAAAGCTTGACTAGAGAGAGATTTTTTTTCCTAGTTCATTCAGGTTGCGGCAGATTTTCTTTTCTTTTTCTTTTTTTATTTTCTGGTTGTATTTCTGAGGTCCCTGTTTATTTGCTGGCTGTCAGCTAAAGGTCAGTCTCTACAACTAGAAGCAACCCTCAATACCTAACCATGTTGCCCACTCACAACATGGCAGCTTACTTCTTCAAAGCCATGAAGAGAATCCTTGAGATCAGGAAAAACGTAGTCTACTTTTACAGTACTTTCTTATTAGGACAGGTCTACCCAGGCAAAAATCCCTTTATATATCTTTGCCATATAATATCCTATAATCATGGCAGTGATATCCCGTCATAGTCACAGGTAAGGATGCACGCCCAAGGAGAGGGAATTATCCAGGGCATGAATACCAAGGGGCAGGAATCTTGGGACCATCTTAGAATTCTGCCTACCAGTCTATCATAACATGTGAGGATAATTAGATTTGAAAAACTAAAGAAGATGGTGACAAATGTGCCTTTTTCTCAGAAGGTTATAAAGGTAGTTTAGATTTGGAAGGTGGAAAGAAATGAAGCAATGTGATATGATCCTGGTGGATGTGGACTCTATGCCAGTTATTACTGAAATGTACAACTTTGTGAAATCAGCCAGTCTAGACAATTAGATTATAAGAGGTATTCCAAATTATCTAATTACGTTTAATGTCTCCTATATTGGTCTTAGTCCCTGATATCACAAGGCAAGACAAATTGCAATCCAGAGATCTGATTAATGAATGTATCAAAGTGGTTATTAAGACACTGAAAATGAAATAAGATCTCAATATTTTGAGGTATTGAGCTAGAGACACACATAAGACAATGGCTCACAACTGTCTGCATATATGACCCAGTCCTTGAAAGTTCATATTAACAAATGTCAAATACAATAAGTTAGCTATTTTCAGTCACTTTATATTTGATTCTTCTGTCACAATAGCTTCCCTCCTTGCTTCTGTAGTTCAAATTGGGACATGACTACAGTCATAATATGTAAAAAATAGTCCACACTTTGATGGATCCTTATTACTTATTAAATGTTTAATAGGCTGCGAGATTCACTTTAAGCTCTGTGTCATTTCCCCTGGTGAATATGGTATTACTCGTTAGGGGAAGAATACTTGCAGTTCTTGGAGAGTTTTATAAATAGTAGTAGGAAAAACTTCAAGATACTTATTACTTTCTCCTATTTAGCTTACACCGAATTGAATTTACAGGCATAATAACCGCAGTGGGGAAAATTACTAAAGCTAAACAGAAAATAGAGGAGAGAAAAATCCTTATCTGTATACAGAAAACTAAAGAATTAAAGAAACCCTTTTTTTCTTTTCTGTGATCTACACAATCTTCAGTGTATTAAGAATAGAAAAAGGTCACTGGGCTCAACAAGCAACCTCCTGCTGTTTTTCTCATCGCTGGCTACCTGTTCACTCTCTATACACTCTTTCTCCCCTTTGTCTAATACATATTGACTTTCTTATTTCACAGACGCTGTGATATTTTGCAGCAAGGGTGGTAACCCAGAAGATTTTCTTTCACTGCAAAACAAAGGGTCATTCCTCTGAAGATGTTTCATATATCCTGGTTTTCAAATATGTTTAGAAGAGGAAGGATGGGTAACATGCTTTTATATACATTTTTCTTTCTTTAAAAATCCTAACACAAGGTCTACTAGTTTAGGCCTATGCAGTGTGTGTGTGTGTGTGTGTGTGTGTGTGTGTGTGTGTGTGTGTGCATTTGTACCCATTTCTACCCTGAACTGTTCATGTTTCATGTGGGGTGAACATTAATCCAACACAGAACTATAAAATACCCCCCCGCCGCCACACACACACACACACACACACACACACACACACACACACACACACATACACACATACACAAAACCCTCAGCCTGATTGGAGTGAAAGACTAGTTTCACAGGGTTCGATTTTTCTGGGACTGGATCCCACAAACTCAGTAAAAATAAATTGGCTACCAATGAAACAGAAAAAAAAAAAAAATTTGCCTCAGTCCTTTCTCCATGCCCAAGGAATGTCTTGTGGGTTAATGTTCTTGTTTTTATTTTTCTGAAAAACAATTGTTTTCTTGTTCATTGTGTCCAATGTCAGTGATTCTTACCATTCCCCATTTTCCTTGTTTTTATTAAATATATATTGAAATCACATTAATACCTCTCTCTTTATATTGAGGAGTCAAAAAAATAAAAAAAATGTAGGACACAGGAGTGTTTTCTTTCAGAGGCCGTGCACTTCTAATCCAGGAATCACCCTTGGGGGAGACCTACTTCTCTCTGGAAGCTTCACCTCATGCTGCTGAGCTAAAGGTTTGAGTATCAGTGGATCCTTTGATTCCTTCCTCTCTTCATTCAAACCCCTTTTTTCTTTAGTTTCTCCCAGAGGCCAAGCCTTTAAAAGCTTCTTGCAGCTGGCCCACCACAAAAATGGACGTTCACAATTACTTAGTCTATTCTATGCAATTTTATATTACTTAAAAATTTTTGGCTGTTGATGACCATTAGCATTGGGCACACAATGGTGATCTTTTCTTTCTAGATCTCCCCTCTGAACGTTTTTGTACGTGTTGCGTTTACCATTAGGGTGGCCTTAAAGTTGCCAGATTTAGCAAACAAACCAATAAACAGAGCATCTAGTTCAA
Organism: Hipposideros larvatus; assembly: GCA_031876335.1. Taxonomy (NCBI): domain Eukaryota; kingdom Metazoa; phylum Chordata; class Mammalia; order Chiroptera; family Hipposideridae; genus Hipposideros; species Hipposideros larvatus. The sequence goes on along the minus strand of CM063089.1, from coordinate 210,636,739 downwards.
TTTCAATTTCAAATAAATGATGGATAATTGTTGAGATGGTTGCCACAGTTCTTGACCAATCTTCCTAATTACGTGGGAGAAAGTAAAGGAGGAGGAAAGAGAGGAGGTACCACAGCAGCTGAGTCTTTTTATTTATAGTTCTTCAGGGAACAAATGTTTTTTTCTAGATAGGCCCTTCTGCTAGCAGGCTTTCACTCAGGTTCACCAGGTGCAACTGTGTCTTAGCCATTCATAGCTGTCAGGAAGCTAAGAATTGACTACTGATTTTCATTGTTTCAGGCCTTATATTAGAAGCTGGCAAGGGAGCCTGGAGCTGGGAAAGGGTGTTAAGTAAGACAATCATGCTCTCTGTAACACCAACCAAATTAAGTTTAAGGACAAAAAAATAGACATTTTAGACACAGATATACTTATAAAATATACCTTTCACAAACTCTTCTTGTAGAAAAAATTTACTTGAAGATGCACACTTGCACCAAAAACAAAGTTTAAAAAAAAACAAAAACAGTGAACTAAACCCACAAGTAGATTTTTTTTTATGCTGAATTATAAAGGGGTAGCAGGAAATAAGAGGAATTTATTTAAAAATGTCTCCAAAAGGTGTTCCATTGCAAGTCAAAGAAAGTTAAAATTTTATGATGAGGGTGTTTTTTCCTCCTATTTACAGGAGGAAATGAACAAAAATAAAAGACTATTCATAAAAGATTTAATCCATCTACACTGGGGAAAAATGTGATACAATATTTAAGCAATCAAGGACACAAACTTATTGATATTAGTTTTATATTTTTACTTTAGTGGTCGATCTGCATTTGAGCCTAAAGAAGAAAGTATTTACTTAAGCACGTTATTATGATCTTGTGTATTGCTCTTTTTTTAAAGTTGGTTCCATGTTGATACACAGAAAAGCAGTAAACTGAATTGTTGTTTAAGAATGCAAATATTATATACATGAATTATGTAAAAAAAAAGCATCTTAAACAGCAATGAAAGAGGAGGCAGGAGGAGAGATGAGTAATATATATAGACTTTCAATAAAAACTGTCTCTAATGGGGCCGGCTGAGTGGCACCTTGGTTAAGAACTGGCTTGGGACACCAGCTCTGAGCATCAGGCCCCAGTTCGGATCCCACATATGAGGGCCAGTGACGCTGCGGCCGGTACAGCTAACATGGTGAACAACAGCTCAACCTGGAGCTGGGCTGCCGTGAGTCACCAGCGATGGCATAGGTTGCAGCCCCTGCTGCAGTGGGCTGTTGTGAGCTACCTTGTGTGGCCGGCAGCCAGCGTGAGCAGCCAGCAGCCGGTGTGAGTGGCCGTCCAGAGGCCGATGACCGATATGCCTCGCCTGGGAAGAGCGCAATGATAATACCAACATGGGCCAGTGAAGCAACGTCTTCTACAACTAAAATGAAGAACAAAACGACAGCAACTTGTCTGTTCCCCTTCCCCCGATTCCCCAGTGCTGTTCCCCTCCCCCAATTCCCAAATAAAATCTTTAAAAAAAAAACAAAAACAAAAACAACAACAACAAAAAACTGTCTATAATGAATAGATTAAGAATTGGTCAAGAATTTTATGTATATGTACACTTGTAAAGGAATAATACGAATGAACACAAACAAATATTGAGAGAATAAAAGGAAAGAAATTGTAAGAGATAGAACAAAGTCTCTAATATTTTCCTTCCTTATGTTGGGAAAATTAATAAATGCTGTTTAAATATAATGAAATGAGGTGAGATATAAGCATTATATCTTGATATTTTGATATTTTTCTGAGAACTACAAAATGATCTAAAAGTATAAATAAAGTTGGTGAAATCAAAGAGATCCTAACACTTTATCATTGAGGATGGGCTCCTAATCAATCTTATGGTTTAGCATCATACTTCATTAAAATTATCATGGCACCAATCAAAAGTATCATTATTCCTTAAAACCTTAAGAAAAGTATGCTGCAAATTAAACTATAATTTAATTAATTATATAATTTAGAACTGCAATTTTGTACTTCTTGAAAGAAGCCTGTCAGACTTACATAGATTTTTGTCACATATCGCCTTAGTGAATAAGTGAATGGGGAATAAAAGTGAAATAAAGCAATTAAGGTAATTTTAAAGTTCTTCATATGAAGAATCTGAATCACTGTTCATCTCAGTTTAGTTAATGACCCTGCTTTCATTTTTCCCCCCCAAAATATGTTGTCCCCTGGACGATCAGGATAGTTGATAATAATTTTTTCAGCATGCTCTAGCATTATCTTCAGAATTTCCTTCTTACGATATGGACACCAATTCTGCCAGACGTGTTGTTGCTGCTTTATTTATCTTACTGGAATGTGTCTGTAGAAGGTTTTCAAAACATAAGCAAAACTCATATTCCTTTCCCAGATGGCTGTTAAATAGTTTGAGATGAAACTGTTGATATTTCAGCTCTATTATGATGCCGAAAGTAACGGTGATGCTTGTGTATGCACAGGCAGTGATGACTTTGTTTGAATGCTGTCTTCCTGACAAAAATTATAGGATGCCACCAATCATAAAATGCATCTCGATTTCAAAGATGTTAAAATATGAAAAAAACATATAACTTATAATGGATAAGATGTAATGCTTTACCAACTGTAGGACTTTCCTGCAACTGACTGACATAGCCATCAAGCGCTGACTTCTAAGATACTTAATGTTGAATAAGACGCATCATTTTCTATGCCTCATTTCAATACATGTCAGCTATCGAAATTTTTCAGTGAATATTTAAAAAATGTATTTACTTTGACTCTCGGAGTATATATAGTGTAAATTACAATTTCCCATCTTCCTGTTGTGCTTTTTTTTTATCATTGGTAAGAGAGCATATACAAAACATGTGTAGAGGAGTGTAAAAGTAGTGATTGGTTAAATTGGTTTAACAAAATTGGGCTGCATATATCCTGAGTCCTTAGATAAAGATCAGGCACAGGTGGCACAGGTGGTGTGGTTGGCCAGGACAAGACTGTGTCATTGGACTTTGGGCCATGAGCCAGCCTATGAACTTATCAGGCATTTAAGACTCTACTCAGGAGGGAGACCCCCGTTTTGTTAACTTATACAAAGCCAAATAATTTTACCTTGTGGTAGATGAAGTTCTAGACCACTGCAATCCAATAGAAATATAACTTTATCTACATATGTAATTTAACATTTTCTACTACCCACACTTAAAAAAAAGTAAGAAGATACAAATGAATTTAATTTTAATATTATAGTTTAAGCTGGGCAGCATACAGCACACAGCATAGCTCTAGATTGTACAGTAGTCCCTTGGTATCCCCAAGGAATTTGTTCCAAGACACGCTCTCACCCCAGGGATACTAAAATCTGAGGATGCTTAAGTTCTTAGATAATATGGTGTGGAACAGTTGGCCCTCCATGTCCACGGATTTCCGACAGCAGATGGGAGACACTGTTTTCCATTCATGATTGGTTGACTCTGCAGATGCCAAACCCACAAATAAAGAGGAGGGCCGACTGGAAACGTCAGTGTAGTTCTAGACTAGAAATACTATGTCTGAGAAGTAACCTGTATCCTCAGCTTCAATTCAGAGTACCTGCCATGGACAAACATATGTGTCTAAGGTGTCATGATGTGATATTTATTGACTTCTCAAGCAGCAGTTGTCACCCAAGTGCCGATGTGTTTATGGAGAGTGAGGTAAGAGGTCAAGTCTAAGGGATGGATGGCGTGGGCCTCAGATTGTGAGAGACAGATAAGAAGGAACGTCCAGAAGACCTGCTCACCACTAGAATGGCGACAGAGGTTTGAGCCAGGGACACTAGACATTTGTGTGTGGGATCAGCCTCGCATCTGAGCCTTCATTTGCAGAAATGATTTTTGAGTGAGATTTTCTATTTTTTTTTTGTTGACATCTCCCTTCTGCCTCTTTATCTCTGTCCCTCTGTCTCACTCTCTGTCCTCTCTTGCATTTCTCTCTCATATTCTATCTCTATTCTTGTTTTCAACTTTTATATCCAAGATTTTTGTATCAATCTTGATTAATTTCCTGTACTATGTTATCTTTCCCTTTCCTTTCTCTTTGTTCTCCTGGTATGTGAGAATACATGGTTTCTTCTATCTTGGGACTGAAAATCCATTTACTATTGATCCATTATGGGGCAATAATGCTCTTTCCCTTTGATATTAGTACATCTGCATGCTCATGCATGAACCACTCACTCGATTACTATTGTCTTAACGCTGTACTTAGACAGAACATCAGCCACTTGCCATGGATCGGTTGTGCTTAATGCTTGCTTATAATTTATAATCAACACAATTTGTTCAATTGTACCTGACTCACTTTCATCAGAATGCTTCCAACATTCTGAGTTGTATTCCTCAAGCTGTGTTATGCTCTAGTAGACATGTACCGACCTTTATTATTGTCCTATACTTAGAATGAAAGATGAAAGAGTTATGAGTTCCTGGTTGTCGACAACAGTCTAGTTTTGTTTATTTGTTTGTTTGTTTGTTTGTTTTTAAACATATACACAGGTTTCGTACAGTTAACATTATTTTTAAGAATTTAAAAATTAGAATAAGCTAATTGATAAACCTATTTAGCCAATTAATGGAGCCATCATTTATAGAGTAGTTATAAAAAATGTTTAAAAAGCACGTTTTGGGCTGGCTGAGTGGCTCAGCTGGTTAAGAGCTCGCTCAAAGGTTTGAGCTCTGAGCAACAGCGGTTCGAGTCCAGCCCGAGCTGAGCTTCCGCTGAGCTGCCAACAGGTGGCAGAATGGCTCAGCTAAAAAAAATAAAAAATAAAACAATTAAAAAAATAAAAAAGCAACTTTTGTTAGAAATTCTTAATAAAGATCTCAATTTAAGAAAACTAAAACACTAATTCTAGGGCCTTGA